>CM055819.1:11117014-11217169 GCA_029582265.1 Zoroaster sp. YZ-2022
GGGAAAAAAGAAAGAGGGGTAGAACAAATGAAGGGGCTAGACGAAAGCAGAAATAATCGGTGAAGTCACCACATGCACAACAACACGCCAAGACATCAAGTCCATCCACGGCACATCAGGGGCTGGAAGGCCGATATTGAACAACCTATGTTCAAAATATAAAACAGGTGATGTTGACATCTTGCAGACAAAAGCGATTATGACATTTTTATGCTTACTGGACGAAGGCTGTAGCATCACAATTGTCTAATTATTAATTAATCAGCTAAGCCCTGCATTAATAATAATGATAAACTTAAAACCGACAAAATATAAAATCACTTAGAAAATCTGATTCTAACTTCAACTGATTAAATATTCACCAAGAACATAATCTTCAACTTTCCAGTGAAATTCTACTTCACACCCAGAGATTAAGATATAGCGAAGAACTCCAGTGGTGGTCAACCAGGAAAACAATAAGGCTGTCAACACACACGGTCCCTATTAAGTGCCAGAGCTCACTGTATTTCCACAGCCACGTGTAAAGCGCTTGACCACACATGTTCTGTAAATCACTTATCCTGCCTGGGCATAACATTCATAATATAAACAATGCAGCAATGGATACTGTAATGAACATTAATCACACAACCAAAATTAAAGAACTTTCTCTACAACTAAAATAAACCAAGCCAACGATGGGCTGAAATAAGTAACAACAATTAGCGATGAAAGAATTTACGCCCTTTTTAAAATACGAACTCATGTATATTGATTGAAACTAACTAATTTCCTAGTGTTGCGCACTTTAAGTATATAGCTAAGCTAACATAATTTCTGAAGCTAAACTTCATCTGGGTTAAACAATAAATTAAAGTGTCTTATACTTTAATCTACTTGACGAATAAACCAAAAATTAACGCTGAATACAACGAGTTAGTGAAACCTTGTAAATAAAATATGAAACAGTTGCAACTTCTAAATTATATTATGCACAACTTATGTGAAGTGCAATTAGAGTGAATTTAGCTAAATGGGATGTAACCAATCCTATGGGATATCAATCCTATGCTAAAATAATATCATATCTTACTACGGTACTCACTCAGAAAGTGATATCTTAAAATTGGTTGTGCTATACGATAATTCTGACGTGAAACCAAACAAACTTTTGTCCGCTTAACTTTTAACACGTGAGTTTTGCAAAATCTAGGACTCAACGATCAATCAGCTATTAAAAATATTGCTTCAGTAACTACTTCAAATCATATCAGAAATGGCGCTATCTACTATAAAAATGAAGGAAATCATGCGAGTCCATATGTTTTAGCCGTGAGGGCTGCAAAGTACAAATCTACAATCATTTAATACAGGGAGTCACGTACCAAGAGGGTAATGAGAAAATAATTCAATACAGAATATCATATGATTAAATATCCTATTAATTACTAAAATGATGTTTCATAAAAGAGAAAAAGGAATCTTAGTAGTTGCCAAAAAACTCACCTATGCTCAAAATAAGAAATAGGTGATCTTGCAGAACCCGATTGTAACGATTATGACTTGTTGATGCTTACCGTACTGGACGAAGGCTGGAGTCACAATGGCCCAAATCGCCCTTAGAAGTTAGAACACCACATGGCCAAATTCCTCCTTCTTACATCATAAGTCATCCAAACCAAGTCAGACAGAGAGGAGACTACTCGATGTACATACGATGCACATAGGACATATACACAGGCCGAAGTGTGCACCCTCGACAGTGACGGAGCGGCTTGAAAGTTTTAAACTTGATTGGCATTTTGCCAGATATATAAGAGTCTTTTACTGTGAGCGGTTGTTTGGTAATTTTCCGTACGTAATATTCTAAATAAAATATTGATCCGACTTCTTTACTATGGAGGTAAAGTAACATTCCATGATATGTACATGCAAAATGCATGTGTGACGTGAACACAAGCCGGCATACCTCTGCATTGACGGCCTTGAAAAGACGTGTTTTAAAACCATCTTTCATATTTCGAAAGTAGTTTTAGACTCGATTTGCATTTAGTAAGATATATAAAGAGAATTTGGTGATTTTTTGTAAATTTCCCGTGGAATTAACAAATAAAATACAGATCCGGCTTTTACTATGGAGAGTAAATGAGTCCATGATATGTACGTGTAAAGATGCGTGCGAAGACCTAGACACACAGGCCAGCATTCTCTGCATTGACAGGGCCTTGAAAAGACGTGTTTTAAACCATCTTCTATATCTGTAATACAGTGTTAAACTCGATTTGCATTTAGTAAAATATATAAAAGAGTCTTTTGTGATTTTTGGTAATTTTCCGTGCAGAATTAACAAAATAAAATACAGATCCGGCTTTTACTATGGAGAGTAAATGACTTCATGATATGTACGTGTACGATGCGACCCTAGACACACAGGCCTGCATACTCTGCTTTGACGGACCTTGAAACAGACGTGTTTTAAACCATGTTCTATATCTGGAATACAGTTTTAAACATGATTTGCATTTGTGAGATATATAAAGTCTGTTGTGATTTTTTTGGTAATTTTCCCGTGCGTAATATTCAAAAATAAAATATTGATCCGGCTTTACTACTGGAGAGTAATGTACATGTAAATTGCAAGTGTGACCTAGACACACAAGCCGGCATACCTATGCATTGACGGGCCTTGAAAAAGACGTGTTTTAAACCATCTTTCATATTTCGAAAGTAGTTTTAGACTCGATTTACATTTAGTAAGATATATAAAGAGTCTTTTGTGATTTGTTGGTAATTTTTCCGTGCGGAATTAACAACATAACATGAAGATCCGGCTTTTACTATTGAGAGTAAAAATAATAACTACATGATATGTACATGTAAAATGCACCTGCGACTCACAAACACAGGCCAGCATATTGACGGGCCTTGAAAAAGACGTGTTTTAAACCATCTTCTATATCTGGAATGCAGTTTTAAACTTGATTTGCATTTAGCCAGATATATAAAGAGTCTTTTGTGATTTGTTGGTAATTTTCCCGTGCGGAATTAACAAAATAAAATATTGATCCGGCTTTTACTATGGAGAGTAATGTACATGTAAATTGCAAGTGTGACCTAGACACACAAGCCGGCATACCTCTGCATTGACGGGCCTTGAAAAAGACGTGTTTTAAACCATCTTCTATATCTGTAATACAGTTTTAAACTCGATTTGCATTTAGTAAAATATATAAAGAGTCTTTTGTGATTTTTGGGTAATTTTCCCGTGCAGAATTAACAAAATAAAATACAGATCCGGCTTTTACTATGGAGAGTAAATGACTTCATGATATGTACGTGTACGATGCGCGTGCGACCTAGACACACAGGCCTGCATACTCTGCTTTGACGGACCTTGAAACAGACGTGTTTTAAACCATGTTCTATATCTGGAATACAGTTTTAAACATGATTTGCATTTAGCGAGATATATAAAGAGTCTGTTGTGATTTTTTGGTAATTTTCCCGTGCGTAATATTCAAAATAAAATATTGATCCGGCTTTTACTATGCAGAGTAATGTACATGTAAATTGCAAGTGTGACCTAGACACACAAGCCGGCATACCTATGCATTGACGGGCCTTGAAAAAGACGTGTTTTAAACCATCTTTCATATTTCGAAAGTAGTTTTAGACTCGATTTCCATTTAGTAAGATATATAAAGAGTCTTTTTGTGATTTGTTGGTAATTTTCCCGTGCGGAATTAACAAAATAAAATACAGATCCGGCTTTTACTATGGAGAGTAAATGACTCCATGATATGTACGTGTAAGATGCGCGTAAGACCTAGACACACAGGCCGGCATCCTCTGCATTGACGGGCCTTGAAAAGACGTGTTTAAAACAATCTGTCATATCTGCAATACAGTTTTTAAACATGATTTGCATTTAGCGAGATATATAAAGAGTCTGTTGTGATTTTTTGGTAATGTTCCCGTGCGTAATATTCAAAATAAAATATTGATCCGGCTTTTTACTATGGAGAGTAATGTACATGTAAATTGCGAGTGTGACCTAGACACACGTCGGCATACCTCTGCATTGACGGGCCTTGAAAAAGACGTGTTTTAAACCATCTTTCATATTTCGAAAGTAGTTTTAGACCGATTTCCATTTAGTAAGATATATAAAGAGTCTTTTGTGATTTGTTAATTTTCCGTGCGGAATTAACAAAATAAAATACAGATCCGGCTTTTACTATGGAGAGTAAATGACTCCATGATATGTACGTGTACGATGCGCGTGCGACCCTAGACACACAGGCCTGCATACTCTGCATTGACGGGCCTTGGAAAAGACGTGTTTTAAACAATCTTTCATATCTGCAATACAGTTTTATACATGATTTGCATTTACCGAGATATATAAAGAGTCTGTTGTGATTTTTTGGTAATTTTCCCGTGCGTAATATTCAAAATAAAATATTGATCCGGCTTTTACTATGGAGAGTAATGTACATGTAAATTGCAAGTGTGACCTAGACACACAAGCCGGCATACCTATGCATTGACAGGGCCTTGAAAAGACGTATTTTAAACAATCTTTCATATCTGAATACAGTTTTAAACATGATTTGCATTTAGCGAGATATATAAAGAGTCTTTTGTAGATTTTTTATAATTTTCCAGTGAGGAATTTTATTTATTTTCATTTCCTCACATATATGAAGGTTCTTTTGTGATTATTAGGTATTGTTTTCAGCATGTAACGGAGAAATGGAATCTAATTCCGGGTCATACACACTTGTTTATTAAAACTTCCCTTCGGACCTCCGAAATTGTTTCCAGTTTAACTACATGTAACTAACTAACTAACAAACTAAATTAATAAGTGGTTGAACTTAGATTAATAAAAAGTAAGAAAAATAATCACCTAAATTTTATCTTAAAAATGTACCAGTCAGTTTCCTTGTGGATTACTACATGATAAAATGTGAGATGCATGCACTTTCATGGCCACCGTAGTTTTATTCAAGCTCAGGTGGAGGGCGTTAATTTGACATTATAACGTCTATTGGGAAGTTACACTGTACATTGAGTGTCGATTATTTGGGTTTTGTATCGCACATTTTCATCCATTTTAACCCGACCCCCAGGGCGAAAGAGTCAACCCAACCCCCCCAAATTGCCTAATTTAGTATTCATGTGCACATCAATTGCATTGTGTGAGTAATAATTTTAAGTCCTATCTCGCATGTGTAATGCTACTTCCGACTAGATCCGACTAGATCCGACCTGTCCGACTTTTACCAACACCCCTGTGAGCTCAGGCCACAGCAACAAATTAACACGGGGCCTAATTATTCTAAAAATAGGAGACTGTGAATGGAATGTAGGGATAAGTCTAAATCCCAAGTTGATGTTGATCAACTGCATCAGAATAACTGGTGGTTCGTAGCATGACTTAGAAAATGGATTTTTTTTTTCAGGTTTATTAGGAGCCTATGTCGAAACTTACCCAAAGGTGCATACACAGGATACAGTGCACGTTCGTTCGTTTATTTACATGTTGTTAGCCTGGTTCCCTGTCAAGGATAAACAGGCTCCAACCACGACTCAAAGGATTTCATTGGATACGTTAGAAAGGTACACACCGCCCTAAAAGTGCAAAAATGGGATTGATAGAATGATAGATAATCCTTTTTGGAAGGTTTTCTTCAAAAACTAAATCTGGGTATCATGTAATTACCGAGAAATGTCCAAAAACAACAATAATGTCAAAGGTCACGTATACGCATTTCCAGTAGTCTACGACCGTGAAACCTGTACGGCAATATTGCAGATTGTATTTAGACTGGTACCTCTGCATTGCACACCATCGTGATTGTAACAAGAGGAACAAGGTTCCAGTCTTTACATTTTTTTTGTATCCGTTGTAAACACACGAACGATCACAGAATTCCTGGATTCGATTGCAACCAGATGCACGTCGACGTCCAAGATCATCCAAAAAGTGAGGAAAATGCTTAATATTAGGCTTAATAGACCTTGGATCAACCATGGAGAAAAGCATAGACTGAACAAACCGGTGCTTAGCAGCATCTATCTGGACATGCTGGATTCTGGGTGAGCTATCTCAATCATTCATGATCAATATCATGATATAGTTTACATTGCCATCGGTAGACAGAACATGTGTAACATGATGAACACAATCATGACAATGTCCCTGGCAATTATGTGAAATTGCCCAAACCCCGATTACATACTCTACATATTTGACAAGAAAAATTGTGAAAGGAAGCTTCAATTTTGCTTTAGATTCACATATTCTCAAAATATTATCAAACATTTTATTTGGTTGGGACACATACTATAGGCGGCTTAGGGCTAATGACCAAATTATTTTGTCTGAAATGCTTTTAAGTTTTAGGGGCCTAGTTTTATCTTAGAGAAAGAAAAGAAAAAAAATACATTATAAATACAAAGAATTTCCCAGATATAACTTTGTGAAACACGAGGGGAGCACTTTATTTTTAATAAATTTTCACAGGTTGGTTTTACGCTATTTTTCATGAGATCTAATGTTAACGGTTACAGGGTTGAAGTCAATGTTCATTATCAAATACCAATGATGAACATTTTATTTAGTTTTAATGGTTGTTTATTACAACAAAATTAAGGTTTAGTATAATATGTAATTTTTTTGCTATAGCAGTACTGGCATTTCAGTCCAAGAGAAGGGGTCTAACCACCTTTCCAATCCATATCAGTTAAAAATGTTTTAATTTATTTCACAGTGATTGTTGATAATTTTGAATTTATTTAAATCTAAGCCCTTACTCCTCTGTTCACTCTTAAATCTTTTTCAGAAAGAGGACAAACATTTTGCTACTTCAGCTACGCAGAGAATTGATGCTGGTGTGATTCTCGATTCGGTCAATGGAATTGGTAATTTGGAATCAAACATATGCTTGTTTGACCCTCCCTCCCCAGTTCTTGGATTCTATAGTGCTGCAATAATACTCCAAAGAATTTTAGAAACAAATGTGACGGTTCATAACCAGTGCCACTACATCCCATCACCAAGAAACCTGGGGAGGGGCAGACATTTTATTCCAAAATTATCGATTCCAATGACAGCCCCTGAATGTCACCCATTCTGAACTGTCACTAAATCGCATATACAGAGCGACATTTATTATGCAGATTGATTATGTTTTCTTGTCAATAAATGATCATTGTTGGGCTCATTTACACTGAAGTCATTTCACTAGTTATATGTGTAAGACCATGTACACTCATTGTTAGATTGTTTACAATAGGTTAAACAGGTCAGTAAAGTGGTTTCAATTGGGAGGAGTGGAACCACAAAAGTCAAGTCATGAAACCAAATGGACAGTTAAAATAAAAATGTATTTCATTGTTTTATTAGCAATTTACAAGCACCCATACAACTCGTGATTGTTTCAATGTCTAAAATTCTATGTACAAAATGGCATCTGATCTTGTAATTCTATAGTATGGATGCAGCTACAGACATTTTGCCAAATATGTGTACAACCTTGAAATTGTAAAAAGCAATGTAGAATTTGTTTTCAAATTTTATTAATGATTTTTAATTATTTGCAGTATAGGTGAAAACAAAAGAAAATTTATAAACATGTCACAATAAGGAGATGCTTGATTACAGTGTTACTATCATTTTCAATTTATCATTATATTTTTGTCCATTATAAACTTGAGTTAAAAGTGAAGTATATTATAAATAAAGATCACTCTCGGTATATAAACATGCAGTCCATCCATTCAATTTATGTTTGTACAAGACTTAATACCAAGACATAAATACCAATGTTGGCTTCATTTAAATCTAGAATTTAAAGGTTTTCATAAACAAAATGAAAAGGGCAAGCAACTATCAGATTTGATCAAGTGGATGTATTTACATTTAATTTTGTTTGAATTGTCAATTGGCTAATTAGAACTTGTGGCCTTACTTTTGGGTATTATTTACTTTTTGACAACTCTTCTGCCGAGGGCAGGGGAAAGAAGGAAAAACTTTATCATAAAAACTTTCTAATGAAAGGCTAATTAGCTGACATCCATACAAGCTTGGACATGTTGAAGACTGCAGACATTAGCTATTTGACATACGCTGTATTGTTTCTTCTCCACCCAATTACTATACTCCTGTGCTTTGAGTAGACTCTGTGGTACCTGATACATGAACATGGATGAAATGCACAATTATTAGCCAACTTTCTATTATGTTCCATGTAGGGAAAAATTATTTACAACATGGAAATATCAGGAGTGTAAAGACTCTTCTCTCACAGGGTAACTTTTTCTTGGTAAAGTTGGAAAACAAAGAATGGGGAAAATGTTTATATGCTTCCTCCATGCTTCAGTGTTCTTCAGTAACCCTTGCTCCCCACCCCCCCCCACCCACCAATCAATATAACCCCCACTTCCTGCCCTTTGAATATGCAGCCAAGTTTAATCCAAATCCTATACATGTAGTCCCCTTCTACCCTAAATCAACTTTTGTGACTTTATGCCCATAATAAAGTTGAATAAGTTTATCTGGCTACCTTCAACCCCCGCAAACTATTTTCACAGTGTTTGTACATGTTGATTTATCATCATCATGGTTTTTGAAAAGCATGTGTTGGGCTAGTGTCAATATCATTATGCATATTTATCTAAGAATACATGTTTGTATACAGTAGGAGTAAGATTTGTGGTAGCACCATGTAACTATCTCTACAGTTTAATAGAAGTGTTGGTTCTTAGAAGAACTGGTGGTGGAATAACTTTTCCATCGGGTATACTCTGGATCATCTTCATCCCTGAAGACAATCAGAGTATACTGATTGAAACGTAAAGCAATGTCACTGCCAGTTCTCAGAACCAATGCTATTTACTACTCTTGAAAGATAATTAATCTTACTCCTACTGTTCTTCAACCATATAAAGCTTCAAAATCTCAATATTTTCAAAGTAGTACAAAATACTAATATAGTAATTTTGGGTGTGTGGGGGGGGGGGGGGGTTGAGGGCTGTCAGTTGCATTTGTCTTGAAACATTTTCATGTTATACCTGCAGTTGTTGGCAGAGAGTGTCTTAAAAGTAGGACATGTCGCCTGTACTTAATTGAAACTTTGATTGGATGGCACCTGTAGAACAAACCTGAAGTTGATATAGTAGGTAATCTTTCTTGAGAAAAACTCTTATTCAGTGGAATGTCTACAGTAACTTAGGTGTGGTAGGCTTCCGCTTGCTGACACCCATTCACATACGTAGGTGACATGATGAACTGAGCATTCTGCCTCTGTCTCCATCTCACTCCATCTCACCTATGGACCAAACATGAACGAACATTATGTATACAATCTTACAAAAGAAAGATTACTGATAGTACTCCAGCACAAAAACATAACACAATAGCCAGCCATGAATAACACATGTAAAGCTACTTTGGCTAATTATTAGTGCTACAGTACACTTACCATTCACACACACACTGCAAAATGACAAACTCTCAGCAGGATAATTACTTTTTTCTTCCTTTATATTGCAATAAGAGTTACTGAATACACAAAAGTGTATTTTCTTAATATTGCTTAGAAACTGATTATAAGGCTACATGAAATCAGCATGTGCAAGTTCGGACCAGAGAAAACTAAATTTTGATATAAACATTATATATATTTTTTTAAAGTGAGACAAGTGTACATGTAGGGGTGTTTACAGTAATATCTGTACAATTTAAATAACTTTGTGAAATGTGATGTGTTGACAGCCAAATAGTATTTCACTTACTCATACAGGCTCATGTGATGTTGTGTCCATATGTTGCTGTGACTCCACTTGTTGATCTTGTGCAACTGACTTTGATGTTGATTGATGGAGCTCATGTATACCTGGGAGTTCACCAAGAGATGCTAGGGCACTGTAGGAATTAAAAAAACATGTTCACATGAATGTTTGGATATGATGTTAAAGGAAGGTACATCACTGGTTATTACTTGATTGCACAATTACTGAATTATTTATTACCTACAGCTAACTGGATGTGACGGTTAAACAATTATTCAACTTATTGTGTTCTTATTTTAAAGAAAACTGAAAACAAAATATACACATTTACTAATGTTTTCCTAAAGAATTATGAAGGGTTTTCACATCTTTTCTCATGACTTAGACTCCCATTGAGCTCAAACTTTAACATATTCATTATTAAACGATCTTCATTCAAAGTAAGTAACATTACGATAACAGCTGTTATGTTGTTGTACTTTCCCTTTTAAGAGGACAACGGTAACGATCAACAGGGCATGGAATCGAGTGCTAGTTTTAGATTACCTCGTGACTGAAAATAATACCCACATGATAAGGTCATATTATCAATGCTGCTGAATAAATGAGCCAGTAAGTTTCAGTCACTGTGTTCATCTTAAACTTGGACACCGATTCCATGCCCTGTTGAAAGTCTGTTTGGTCGTGATGTTGTCCCTTTAATATGGACAATTTAACATTAAACATGCACAAGGAGGGGGGACCTGAACCTGAACTTCATTTTTTCTAAATGAGAAATTGTTTCTAGTAATCTGATTTTGTTTTATAGAAAACAAATATTTACATAAACTAAGTTTTCTATAAAACAAACAAAAATAATAAATGGGATAAAAAATATGATTTTACTCTACCTTGGCAATGCTTTGTAGATGTGAATAGTGGAAATGGAATCAAGCTGAACTCACATGGTGTTGATGCAAGTAAAAATACTGGCAGTGATGTTTTCTCATACCTATAAAACAAAACATAACAGCTAATGAAATAATGGTGGATATGATGGACATGGTGCATATTAAAATTCGTACAGACTGCACTGTGACTGGAAATAATGGTACCTGATGCTATTTCCTCCAGACCATGTTTGAATTCTCACCATCTTCCCATAAAATACATTGATGGTGGAAATTACAACTACTTCACTGGAAATTGTTCTGCTTTCTAAACTATATCTCATAATTATCATGTCTGTATTGTAAACATCATCACAATATCATTGGGCCTTGGCTATAGGAACTATCAAAATAATGTAATGGCTAACAGAAATTCATCATAAGAGTTCAGCATACAGCCACACAAAAGCCCTACAAGTATTATATTATCAAACAATATTTCTCTTTTATTACTCTTACCTGTCCAACAATCCTACAAATGCGACATTATTCATGATATCATCATGGTCACCATCACGTTCAACAATCAAATCCCTGAGTGTTTGCCATCATTTGAGGTTGGCTGGCCCGTCAATGGTCGCCAGGCATACGTCGTTTTATTGCCGTAGACGGTGAGCCTTTGCCCAGCCCGCTCGGTCTAAATTCTGGCGTTGATTTTGACGGATGGCCTTCCAAACTGAACAGTTTTGTCACTTTTTATTGGCGTTGATATGATGAAGGGGCTGTGACGATGTTCCGAATGAATGCGTCATTGTTGTTTCCAAACTAAACTCGCTGGCAGTATCATAATTCAAAATACCCGACACGAAAAGCACCACAGTGGTCGATACCCTGCTTTACGCTCCACGCGAAAAGTGTTGATATATTTATGGCTCAACCAGCAGGCTCACGCCTCGGCGCTGGCCGCGCTGGCGCTCCATGGCTGTACTGGTACAGTCTTGTCTGGTTCCCGGTGTCTCGGGAAAGTGCCACGACTTTCGTCTTTTTGTCGATTTTGAGAATTTTCACCCATTGTTTCAAAATCATTTCACTTTTGTCAAGTATCAATGAATTATAAAAAATAATTATTCTTGAATTTGGTTCAGTAATAAACATTTTAAACGTCTGAAAGTGCGACTATTAATTTTGTCCTCGTGAGTTTTCTGGACAAATTTTGGTCGAAGAAAGTCACATGACATTGGTTTTTGTACAATAACAGAAAAACGACACATCTTTCAGGAGTACTTGTGTGGACAATTATATTCTACTTTTGAAAGATCTTTCCAACCATGTATGTAAAACAATGAAATATTGAGGGGCGTTTTTTATCGCCCAATTTCGCGCGACAAAGGCGGTGTGTACCTTTAACGCATTGCGCTGAAGATCTGACGTCACGCTTCCAGGCTTGCTTCTTGCAACCAAGATCAAAGTTGAGCATCCATCGGGAAAATATGGCGTGACGTCAGATCTTCAGGCTAACATGTGTAGTACGCTCTTTATTTAATACCACTTGAGGGCGCACAGCAGTGCTAGCTTTTATATCAGAGATTTTATTCTGCTGATGCTGATCGTACACATTATACATGTACATGCACAACGCCCTGTTGGGCTATCTCGGTACAGTGGTCAAATGTGGCAGACCAAGTCCTAAATTTTAAATTGGGCGCGGTGCACTAACTCCTTAACATTGATACTATCTAAAGCAGATTTAAATACTCTCAGGAAAGTAGATTCCATTCTGGTATTGATCTCGAGTCGGATAGAGTGGAAACTTCATGCAATCACCTTTATTAAAAGTAGGTGTTCTATAATTATGAGTGCTGTCCATACGACGTGATTGATAAGAAACTAAAATTCTCAATGTTGCTTGGTATCAAGCCATGATGAGTTTCTTTATGGATTGTTATGAGTCTGGCTTTTGTACGGCGATCTTCTAGAGTAGCCAATAAAGCTTTCAACTCAGGCACTGCTGTAATCTCTTGTGACAAAGCGAGCCGCTCGTGTAATTCTTTCAATGATGTTTTTATGAGTGTCATGGTATATATGGATCCCAAATATTGTTGCAATATTAATTCTAGTCTTTGGCGAACCAAATCTTTATAAGCAATGACTTTTACATCTGAAAGGCAGCTATAGATGTTTCTTCTGAGCAAACCCAACATTCGATTGGCTTTGTTACTGATGTTTTTGATATGAGTATATCCCAGCTCAGGTCTTTAGAGATCTCTACACCAAGATAAGGATAGCTGTTCACTTCTTGAAGGGGTATATCATCCATCTTGTAAGTAGTAGTAATTGGCTTTGGGTGACCCTCATCGAATAACATTTGGATTTGTTAAAACTCATCTGCCATTTCTTTTCCCAATCTGTCACTGTATTTACATCAGCCTGAGTTTGGTAGAGTCTGCGGTGCCTTCACTTCCCTGTAGGCCTATAATTTTATGATACACAGTTATCCGCGAAGAGACGAACCTTCGACGAGATCGGGAGGTCGTTTATAAACAACAACGACCCAGGATAGTTCCCTGTGGAACTCTGTATGTAACTTTAGCGTCCGTTGAAGTTCCACCTTCTAGGACCACTCTTTGATGTCGTTTAGTTAAAAAAGACTCAACAAGATTTGGTTCCTAATGCCAACACTGTGAAGCTAACTGAGTAGAAGGCGTTTGTGCGGCACGGTATCGAGGGCCTTACTAAAGTCCATGACTCCAGTCGCAGATGTTATCGAAAAGACTATTTTTAAATACAAAAGTTAATATTGATTTGAAAAATTATGAATTCATTGCCACCTCATTCAAAACTCGCCAGGGACAGACCAGAGGCCAGATCCATTTTGCCCATATTTTATTTTATTTTATTTTTATTTTTTATTTTTTTACTTTGCTGTCATTACCAGTGAGGCTATAATGACATGGCAATTCTAACCATTCAGCCTTCACAAAAGTCTCTGATCCGATCAATCCACCCCTGGTATGGGCAGTTTGTAATGGAGGCTGATAATAGCGCCCTGAGTATTAACAACCAGTGGTGTTCAATATAATCACCATGGCATAACAATGTTGACACCATCGGTGTTATTTTAACACCTCAGTTGTTGTAGGGAAAGAAACATGTGGGCAAACGTCCAATGAAGGACCTTAATGTACCATTATACCGGACAGATAAGTTTAATATTGTACACGGTGTGTCGCGGTGATATACGGAAGGAACCTTTGCATGCCTCTCTCCTGCAGGGCTCCGACGCACAGGGTGGGACCAAAGTGCGCCAAAACTAAATTGTCCATTATTTTGATGGCATATTACACCCAGATGTGTCTTCGGACCCGCAGATGTCACTGGAAGCGTTTTTAAACATGTATGACGTCATCAAACTACTGATTTCTGATTGGACCGCTGATAATTCACGTTTTAATAGCATCGATTGCCTTTTTGCTCGTTTTAAATTACGCTAATCGAGTTTTAAGGATAAAATTATCGTTAAATAAGTTTGTAATTTAAACCTATTATTCACTATCGGTAATGATTGTAAAAAAATGTTTCTAAAAGTATCCTTACTTTCTTTGAATCAACATATCCATTAAACAACCAACCAGTTTCAGTTTATTATGTGTCATTATCTGAGAAAAATAATGAAAATGCATTCAGATGTTTCGCATATGCATTCATACGTTGATTTTTTTTGTTTCCGGAGGGACAGCAATATATTTTGGACATTATTTCTCTATTTTACTAATTTGATAGCACATGAGACAAACATATTTCACCCTTGTTTGATACCATCATCAATTTAACACCAATAAGTTTCATGTAAAAATGTGATCATTTTTGTTTTGCGAATTTACCAATAGTGTAGGGGCTTACTAACTGAATATTACTTTTGTTATAGATAGCCTACGTCTTGATTTCCACTATCAAACCACTTATAACAATTTTAACTTCACAATCATTTCTCATGGCAATTATTTCGCAAGACTTCTCTTTGTTTACGTAGCAGGAACCTCAAGGGAATAATTAAGTCTTGTCATATTCACCTTGCGGCGCGCGCTGCTCACCGTAGAGATATAAAAAAGATTCAAATTTGTTGGACATGTGGTTTACAAAAATAGCTAAAGGTTAAGCTTCAGAGAAAAATTAGAATTTAGGCGGAAATCGGTGGGAATTTGCAGTTCCACCATAGCTGAACAAAAACAAGCTGTATTTTGTATTTAAAAAAAAATATATAAACAAAATATAAAAAAAATAAAAAAGCTAATTTACAATCAACTTAATTTTGATAAAATATAAACCATGACTTCTCTCTGTTCACGTAGCGGAAACCGCAAGAAAACAATTAAGTCCTGTCAGTTTTACTGTGTGGCGCAAGCTGGTCACCGTAGAGTTATAAAAAAAGAAGAAATTTGTTGGGATGGGGTTTACAAAAATAGCTACAAAATCACAGGTCGCAGGTGGTCGCAGCTAATTTTTGTATCAAAATGTTGCTGAAAGGTTCAGCTACAGAGAATTTAGGCAGGAATCGGCGGGAATTTGTAGTTCCACCATAGTTGAAGTGCGGAGCCCCTAAAGGGACATGGAAAAAAATTGAGAGTGAAAAAAATTCGTGAGTGAAAAAAAAAAAATTCGAGAGGGAAAAAAAATTGAGAGGGAAAAAATCGAGAGCGAAAATAATATTATCTCAAAAGTGAACGAGATAACCGGCTGTGGGTCAAGTTGGTGTGACGGAATCTATCATCTAGGACACGTAAGTTGTGAGTCAGAGTCGTTCAATCAGTGAAGAAGAATAGATTATATTTATTAGATATTATATTTATATTTAATATATTAGATCTAGAATGAAGAATAGATTAGGCTTACATTGTATTTCTCTGTGGTTGAGTTCAGTTTAGTCTCTACCAATGACCCACACAGTGTCAGTCTTTATCAAAATGTATGAATCTTAATTGTGATTGCTCGCAAGTCTTACCACTAAATACGAACACCGAAGGCACCAAAAGGCCCGGTCGAAGTATAGGCCTATATAATAAAATACTGAAATTGTACGATACTTTTCCAGATGATAAAGATGGATCCAAAGGACAGAGATGAGGCAATCAAGCTGTATTTCGATATGGGAATGCTCTACAAAGATATTGTCCAAATATTGACATTGGAACATGGTATTATTGTATCATTACGACACCTGAAACGGATTTTAAAGGAACTTGGACTATTCCGCAGAAAAAACTATAGCAACATTGCAGATGTGGTCGAATTTGTTCACGATCAATTAAGAAATTCTGGGAGACTTCATGGCTATAGATGGATGTCAGAGAAGTGTCACTTACACAATCTGCGCTGCAAGAAGGAAGATGTTCGACTTATCCTTAGCATTCTAGATCTGGAGGGCAACAGACAAAGAAGAAAGCGAAGGTTGCTGCGTCGCTCCTACTACGCCAGAGGTCCTAACTATATCTGGCATATAGACAGCTATGACAAGCTTAAAAGGTACGGCATCTGTATCAATGGACGTGTTGATGGTTTTTCTAGAAGGATTGTTTGGATGAATTCATACCACACGTCTTCAGATCCACGGGTTGTCGGCGGATACTACATGGAAGCCGTGGAATCACTTGCTGGGTGCCCCAAAATCGTCCGGAGCGATCTCGGCACAGAAAATGGCCACGTAAAAAATATACAAATATTTCTTCGTATGGATGACAATTTCCAAGAGGCCGACATTAGCTATTTGGAGGGACCCATACGGCCAACCAGAGGATCGAGTTAATGTGGTCGTTTTTGCGCAGAGAATGCACGGACTATTGGATCTGCCTCTTCCAGAATATGGTAGACGATGGCCTTTAATGGTGACTTTTTGGATGTGAACTTGATGCAGTTTTGTTTCATGCATCTCATCCAGGTAGGCGTTATTTTCATTATTTACGATTGTTTTTCTTTTTGTGTCATCCACTGGCATTATCTTAACGTTATCTTGCTCGACTGCTTGTATGATTACTTATTAAAAACAATTAGGGCTTGATTGACGGAATTGTTCATCCCTTTATTCAACGAATTCAGTCATTCATTCTGTCTTAACATTTCTTCGTTTCTATAATCACTGTTTAAATGTTTTTATAATGAATCTTTTTTTCTGTCCAAAGGAAGAGCTGGATGAAACCATGAACACATGGAACCGACACCTGATTCGACCATCAAGGAACGCCCGCGTACCCTTTGGTCGTCCAAACATTATGTATTTCTTGCCAGGACTGTATGGCGCCACAGACTGCATTTGCAATGTTTCACCACGGAGAGTTCATATCTCCAAGGAAGAATGTCTATTCAGGCGTGGGATCCCATGTGACGAAGATGTACATGAATTGTGTTGTTCTGTTATGGCCGAAAATGGACAAGAGTTCCCCAAAGATCCGATGTCGGCTGTAAACCTATACGTGGCACTCAAACAAACATGATCTGCTTTATCATATTAGTTACATTCTGAAAAGTTTATATTAACCGTACACGTACGGAATAATAAGGAACTGAATTTTGAAACTCAAACCGAGGCAGCAAATATGCTTAGCAGTTCCTGTTACTGAGGTCATAGAAAGGACAGAATTTCCACTAGGCCTGTCATGATATAATGCCGTGTCCGAATTGACGGCTGCGGCTACGGCTACGGGTGCTGAGGGTGTTGCTAAGGGTGCACCCAACTAAATAAACTCCCATAGTAAACAGTGCTAAGTACACAATATTCAAAAATCATGAAAAAATACTTAGAAGTCCCACAGTTTTTAAAACCAAAAGAAAAAATATTGATCGATATATAACCTTTTATTTTCTTCTCTATTCACTGTCTAAAGTCCAGGTTTCCAGGGAGTTATTCTCATCCCAATGAAAACCACCCTCTACAGTAGTGAAAACGTCCACACTGAAAAGCAGCCATTTTGGAAAAAGGCCTTACGCTTGAAATCAAATTAGGACCACTTTTTCAGGGCCTAGTGTGTCCAAAAATACTCACAGTTGAAGCCAAGGACCCCCGGGTTATGATAGTGGGCCATTTGTACACAATCCATCAAATGAATGGGCCTCAAATCTTTGTTTTTCAGAAGAATTTGAGGGCATACACTTTATGATAAATAGCTCGGCGCATGAATTCCTCACTATTTAGTGGGGTGCACCCTTTAAAGAGATGATTTTTTTCAATTTGACTTGGGAACACACTAAGGACATCCAGTATATTGCAGAGGTCATGTTTCTGAAAAAAATTGAAAAATATTACTCCACTGCAAAATGCCAGCTTTAAACATACTTGGTTCGTCTATGATGTTTCTGTGCAGTTTGCAATGGATAACCATGCATTGTGTATGCATTATTGTATTTCTTGGTGCAATGTTTTCTTTAAAAATTTCTTTAAATAACAATTAGTTTCCTCCTTGAATATTTAAACAATATCCGAGATATTATCTAAAGGCAATTTCAGACAGTTTTACCAAATTAACCTTATTAGGGGCGGATCCAGGTTGACAGAAAATGGGGCCTCATACACAATGAATCATACGCTGAGGGGGCAAATCACGAGCCTTTCTTCACATAATAATAATAATAATAATAATAATAATAATGTGTGGATTTATATAGCGCACGTATCCACCAACTAAGTGGTGCTCAAGGCGCATTATATTATTATCCCTGCTCATAAGGCTCATCAATCATTCCTTAAACCATCTCAGCTCCCTGGGGAGTATACAGCTCAATTGCTGCCATTTCTAGCGCATATAGAGCAAACCAACTCTGCCTTCACAGGTACCCATTTAACCCCTGGGTGGAGAGAAGCAATTATGATTAAGTGTCTTGCTCAAGGACACAAGTGTCACGGCCGTGATTCGAACCCACATGATGTGCCGAGAAGAAAATGTAAACAATTTCAATAGCCGAAAAAGAGCACATGCAGACTATGGTATTAATTTCACAATTCCACATACCTTTTTGCTGTAACAGTACTGTATTCATCCAATAAAGACCTGAAATACAAGGATATTGAACGGGAAAATTTAATGTGTAAAGATTTTTCATTTATTATCAGCCTTACTGATACTGTAAACAAAAGCACACGTTTAAATCCCACCATCAAAACAAACCATGGACGACGCCATTTTGAAACTATAGGGTGCACCCAACTAAATAAACTCCCATAGTAAACAGTGCTAAATACACAATATTCAAAATCATGAAAAATACTTAGAAGTTCCACAGTTTTTAAAACCAAAAGAAAAAATATTGATCGATATATAACCTTTTATTTTCTTCTCTATTCACTGTCTAAAGTCCAGGTTTCCAGGAGTTATTCTCATCCCAATGAAAACCACCCTCTACAGTAGTGAAAACGTCCACACTGAAAAAGCAGCCATTTTGGAAAAAGGCCTTACGCTTGAAATCAAATTAGGACCACTTTTCAGGGCCTAGTGTGTCCAAAATACTCACAGTTGGAAGCCAAGGACCCCGGGTTATGATAGTGGGCCATTTTTACACAATCCATCAATGAATGGGCCTCAAATCTTTGTTTTTCAGAAAAATTTGAGGGCATACACTTTATGATAAATAGCTCGGCGCATGAATTCCTCACTATTTAGTGGGGTGCACCCCTAAGGGCAGCCTATGCTTAAATGCACGATGACGCGGTGACCAGCCGCAGCCGCAGCCGCAGCCGCAGCCATAGCCGCTAATTCGGAAACGGCCTATTGTTGCAGTACATGGACACTACTGATGCATCGGTGGAATTAAGCTGGGAGTGCTTAGAGATGACATTGTTTTATACTTAATTTATTGTACCTGAATTAAAACCCTCCGACGAGAGAGCCTCCACTCGCGAGTGGCAGAAGTTATTTATTTCATTGTTTTTCCCAGAAAGCCACAGATGCCTGGGAGTCATTGATATCCTAAAGTGGACCATTCCACATATCTTAGAAGGGGTGTCAGTTCCCAGAGCTGTGTAGTTTTTTTTTCTGGGCTGGAAAAGAAATTGCTGCCATATGTCTGTGCACAAAATCAACCATTGATTGTGTACACATAAAGACCTACCCAGATCTAACCCTCAGATAAGTGGAACCATCTGTTCAGCATCTGGCTGTGTTGTTTGATGTCTTGCGACAGCCAGTGCCAGGCATAATCCTCCCACCCCCCCAGACAGAGTGTCTGGGTTGTGTTACAAGCTGGAGAGATAAAGTATACGGCTGTTTACTGTTTGCAAGGTCATACAGGAGAGAGATACACTGCACAGCCGTTGTGTGTCATCTGGGGTTGAAAAAAATACTAGACAATAGCAGGGCATGTGTGGAAGTCATTTGGATGTAAAAAGTCAATGGGGAATGGCAGAGAACAATTTTTAATATAACTAGACGGCAGTGTTTGTGATATTACAAACACATAGGTGTTCGAGTTTTGTCAGGGCAGTGATGATGACGTCAGAATGTTTTTTAAAGAAACTTTGCATCAATATTTTTTTAAATATTAAACTTTGACTTCCGGTTTGGACAGGAAGTAAGGTCAAATTGGGGTCACCTTTGTGTAAATATTTTTCGACTATTAACAGTCTATACAGTGGTGCAAAAAATGTCAATGTACCTCTTGTGGTTGTTGAGATATGATTTTTTAAAATATTAAACTTTGACTTCCGGTTTGGACAGGAAGTAAGGTCAAATTGGGGTCACTTTTTGTAAATATTTTTTGACAATTAGCGATCTGTACAATGGTACAAAAATTGTGAATTTACCTCTTGTGGTTGTTGAGATGTGTTTTTTTAAATATTAAACTTTGACTTCCGGTTTGGATAGGAAGTATGGTCAAATTGGGGTCATCTTTTTGTAAATATTTTTTGACAATTAGCGATCTGTACAATGGTACAAAAATTGTGAATTTACCTGTTGTGGTTGTTGAGATATGATTTTTTAAATATTAAATTTTGACTTCCGGTTTGGACAGGAATTAAGGTCAAATTGAGGTCACCTTTGTGTAAATATTTTTCGACAATTAACAATCTATACAATGGTGCAAAAATGTCAATTTACCTCTTGTGGTTATTGAGATATGATTTTTTTAAACATTAAACTTTGACTTCCGGTTTGGACAGGAAGTAAGGTCAAATTGGGGTCACTCACAACTCGTGTTTTATCTAATTGTTAAGTTCTAAGTACATGCCAAGTTTCAAGTTCATGTGAAGTTTGCAAGTATGTGTTTGTTACTGATTGTAAAGACCACTAAAGTTGTATAGCGCCCTCTATAGTTAGAATTTCTAACGCACAATGGTGAACATACACTGAATGTGGATCATTACGTATGTGGGCTTGACGTCATCATGACGTCACTGTTGCGATTTCCTGATCATCATGACGTGACTAGGTTTCATCTACAAGTTAAGGTCTAACTATGTTTGAAGTTTGAAGGTTTTTAAAACTTGGCAAGTGTATTTTTGTTAGTGTACAAGATTGGGGAGAAGAAGAAGAAGTAAAAAAAATATTAGAAATTGAGTTTGTTTACACAAACTCTAGGTGTTCGGGAGGAAGTAAAGGTCAAATTGGGGTCACCTTTGTGTAAAATTGTTTTGACAACAACGATCTGTACAATGGTGCAAATATTGTGAATTTACCTCTTGTGGAAGATTTTGTTTTAAACATTAAACTTTGACTTCCGGTTTAGACAGGAAGTAAGGTCAAATTGGGGTCACCTTTGTGTAAATACTTTTGACAATTAACAATCTGTACAATGGTACAAAAATGTCAATTTACCTCCTGTGGTTGTTGAGATATGATTTTTTTAAATATTAAACTGTCACTTCCGGTTTGGACAGGAAGTAAGGTCAAATTGGGGTCACCTTTTTGTAAATATATTTTGACAATTAACGACCTGTACAATGGTTTAAAAATTGTGAATTTACCTCTTGTGGTTGTTGAGATATGATTTTTTTAAATATTAAACTTTGACTTCCGGTTTGGACAGGAAGTAAAGGTCAAATTGGGGTCATGTTTTGTAAATATTTTTGACAATTAACAATCTGTACAATGGTGCAAAAAATGTTAATTTACCTCTTGTGGTTGCTGAGATATGATTTTTTTAAATATTAAACTTTGACTTCCGGTTTGGACAGGAAGTAAGGTCAAATTGGGGTTACCTTTTTCTAAATATTATTTGACAATTAACGATCTGTACAATAGTGAAAGAATTGTGAATTTCTCTCTTGTGGTTGTTGAGATATGATTTTTTTAAATATTTAACTTTGACTTCCGGTTTGGACAGGAAGTAAAGGTCAAATTGGGGTCACGTTTTGGAAATATTGGTTTGACAATTAACGATCTGTAGAGTGGGGAAAGGATTGTGAATTTATCTCTTGTGTTTTTTGAGATATGATTTTTTTAAATTTTAAACTTTGAATTCCGTTTTGGACAGTAAGTAGGTCAAATTGTTGTCATGTTTTTGTAAATATTTTTAGAAAATTAACAATCTATACAATAGTGCAAATAATTTCCATTTACCTGTTGTGGTTGTTGAGATATGATTTTTTTAAATATTAAACTTTGACTTCCGGTTTGGACAGGAAGTAAGGTCAAATCGGGGTCACCACAACTCGAGTTTCATCTACTTGTTAAGTTCTAAGTACATGCCAAGTTTCAAGTTCGTGAAGTTTGCAAGTATGTGTTTTTTTGCGGACAGTCACGGGGGAGAAGAAGAAGAAGAAGAAGAAGTAAAACTAGATATAAGTTTTTGTCACAACAAAAACAAGGTGTTCGGTTGAAGTTAAAATGGTTACATGTACGTCATCAATCTCAAGTGTTGGAGAAGTCAAATGTTAACGTCTGTTGAAGTTCTCATGAGAAGTTTATTTGAATACAATACAATACTGAATTTAGAAATTATTTTAATATTAATCTTTGACTTCCGGTTTGGACAGGAAGTAAGGTCAAATTGGGGTCACCTTTGTGTAAATACTTTTGACAATGAACAATCTGTACAATGGTACACAAATGTCAATTTACCTCCTGTGGTTGTTGAGATATGATTTTTTTAAATATTAAACTTTCACTTCCGGTTTGGACAGGAAGTAAGGTCAAATTGGGGTATAAATATTTTTTGACAATTAACGATCTGTATAATGGTACAAAATTTGTGAATTTACCTCTTGTGGTTGTTGAGATATGATTTTGAAAATATTAAACTTTGACTTCCGGTTTGGACAGGAAGTAAGGTCAAATTGGGTCACCTTTGTGTAAATATTTTTCGACAATTAACAATCTGTATAATGGTACAAAAATTGTGAATTTACCTCCTGTGGTTGTTGAGATATGATTCTTTGAAATATTAAACTTTGACTTCCGGTTTGGACAGGAAGTAAGGTCAAATTGGGGTCACCTTTTGTAAATATTTTTCGACAATTAACGATCTGTATAATGGTACAAAAATTGTGAATTTACCTCTTGTGGTTGTTGAGATATTATTTTTTTAAATATTAAACTTTGACTTCCGGTTTGGACAGGAAGTAAGGTCAAATTGGGGTCACCTTTTTGTAAATATTTTTTGACAATTAACGATCTGTACAATGGTACAAAAATTGTGAATTTACCTCTTGTGGTTGTTGAGATATGATTTTTTTTTTAATGTTAAATTTTGACTTCCGGTTTGGACAGGAAGTAAGGTCAAATTGGGGTCATGTTTTTGTAAATATTTTTCGACAATTAACAATCTATACAATAGTGCAAAAAATGTCCATTTACCTGTTGTGGTTGTTGAGATATGATTTTTTTAAATATTAAACTTTGACTTCCGGTTTGGACAGGAAGTAAGGTCAAATCGGGGTCACTCACCACTGGAGTTTCATCTACTTGTTAAGTTCTAAGTACATGCCAAGTTTCAAGTTCATGTGAAGTTTGCAAGAAGAAGAAGAAGAAGAAGAAGAAGAAGAAGAAGAAGAAGAAGAAGAAGAAGAAGAAGAAGAAGAAGAAGAAGAAGAAGAAGAAGAAGAAGAAGAAGAAGAAGAAGAAGAAGAAGAAGAAGAAGAAGAAGAAGAAGAAGAAGAAGAAGAATATAAAAAAAACGAACAAAAACAATAGGTGTTTCGGGTACATACCCGAACACCTAACTAGAGCTTAAGTGTTTGTTAGAACAAACACACGGTGTTCGAGTCCACTTCCGGTTCAATCAAATTTTCAACGATGATGTAAATATTATATTGTGCAATGGTTTGTCATCTTTATAATAACTATGAATTTCATATTCAAAAGACATATCAATTTTGCGTTAGAATGCGTTGAATTTGAACTTACTGTTTGGACAGGAAGTAAAGGTCAGATTAGGTGGTTTGAAGGTCATATATGACCTCCTCATGATTATGAAAAATTACAAATTTGTCAACTTATACATCAAATTAAAGCTATGAGATATGACCTTTAAAATTTGTAAAATCGTTACTTCGTGTGCCACTAATTGGACCATTGGCAAAGCATTTATGATAAGTCATTTCACAAGAATTACAAGCTATTAATGTAAGGAATTCAATTGTGTTTTTTGTTTTCTAATATGTCATTTAGTTCTTGAGATATTGGCTGTTGAACTTGAAAAAGTTGTGAGATTTAAGCAATAAATTAGAAATTAACAAGTGTGACTTGGAACACTTTTTTATTTTAAATATTGACACTAGCCCAACACATACTTTTCAAAAACCATGCTAGATGATAAATCAACATTAAAAATCACTCATATGAAAATAGTTTGCCAGGGTTGTAGGCAGCCAGATCAACCTATTCAGCATTATTATGGGCATAAAGTCACACAGTTTATTTAGCGTAGAAGGGGACTACATGTATAGTAACTGGATTAAAATTGGCTGGGGGTTGATTGTATGGATATCAGCTAATTAGCCTTTCATTAGAAAACAAGCTTATAACTACTACATGATCAAGTTGGAAGAAAGCTTGCATCCGTGCTTTCCATCTTCCCCTGCCCCCCACAAAAATTAAATAATTCCCAAATCAAACAAAATTAAATGTAATTATATCCACTGGATCAAATTTGATAATTGCTTGCCCTTTTCATTTTTTTATGGAAAAACCTTTCAATTCTAGATTTAAATGAAGCCAACATTGGTATTAAGTCTTGTATAAAAATTTATTTAATTGATGGACTGCATGTTTTTATACTGAGAGTGATCTTTATTTATAATATACTTCACTTTCAGGTCAAGTTTATAAAAAAAAGTATAATGATAAATTGACAATGATAGTGACACTGTAATCAAGCATCTCCTTATTGTGACATGCTTATAAATTGTCTTTGTTTCACCTAATCTGCAAATAATTACAAAATAATTTATAAAATTTGAAAACAAATTCTACATTGATTTTTACATTTTCAAGGTTGTACACATGATTGCCAAAATGTCTGTCCATACTACAGATTTACAACATAAAGATCAGATGCCATTTTGTACATAAATTGTTAGACACTGAAATAATCAAAGAGTTGTATGGGTGCTTGTAAATTGCTAATATACGGAAGCGCATTGCTGCCAATTGAAGGGTAAAATTTTTTTTTTTAAGTCGTTCGAACGATATATACGGAAGAAATCGTGCCAGATTTTTGTGAGGTAATTTTTTTTTATTGCGTTATAACGCAATACAATTGCGTTATAACGCAATACAATTGCGTTTTAACGCAATACAATTGCGTTATAACGCAATACGATTGGGTTAAAACGCAAAGGTATTTGCGTTAAAACGCAAAGGTATTTGCGTTAAAACGCAATGCCATTGCGTTTTAACGCAATGCGCAATACTTTTTAGAACGCCCTCTATTGTGTGAAGCGCCATGGAGAATGTACATTGTACATCTGTGAAATCGACAGTGCCGGGCTTTTGAGACAGACAGCCGAGTTGTCACGGTGAGTTAAATACATGTTAATTTGCTTTTTAATAGAAAATAAATACATAATCACCGTGACAACCCGACTGTCTCTGTCTAAAAAGCCCGGCACTGTCGATTTCACAGATGTACAATGTACATTCTCCATGGCGCTCCACACAATATAGAGGGCGTTCTATAAAGTATTGAGCATTGCGTTTAAACGCAATTGCATTGCGTTTTAATGCAATTGAATTGCGTTTTAACGCAATTGTATTGCGTTTTAATGCAATTGTATTGCGTTATAACGCAATTGTATTGCGTTTTAACGCAATTGTATTGCGTTTTAATGCAATTGTATTGCGTTTTAACGCAATTGTATTGCGTTATAACGCAATAAAAAAAAATTACCTCACAAAAATCTGGCACGATTGGGCTTCCGTAACATACTAAGTCGTTCGAACGAGATAATAAGTTGTTCGAACGACATAGTAAGTCGTTCGAACGATACTAAGTCGTTCGAACGACATAGTAAGTCGTTCGAACGATATTGTCGTTCGAACGACATACTAAGTCGTTCGAACGACATACTAAGTCGTTCGAACGACATACTAAGTCGTTCAAACGAGATAATAAGTCGTTCGAACGACATACTAAGTCGTTCAAACGAGATAATAAGTCGTTCGAACGACATACTAAGTCGTTCAAACGAGATAATAAGTCGTTCGAACGACATACTAAGTCGTTCGAACGAGATAAGTAAGTCCTCATTAAAAAATAAGCTGTGTGAATGAAATGCGGTCAATTATGCGCATGCATGCGTTATGTACAGCAGTTTTGGGAGCTGCATAGAACACTTGTTGCTTTATGACTGACTAAACTTAGGTAAGCTGAACACCCCCTTTTTAAGTTCTCATAAGTCATTTCATACGTATACATTTGTAGTGTAGTGTGGCCCCCACCACCCCTCCTAATTTACTATAACAGTAAGCATTTGTTAAAGGACGTGTAATGGTTTCAACATTGTTGCCTTCTGACACTAGGTTATGCCTATAGTATTAGCGAGCGGCTATAGCATGCAGGATGCATTACGCGGTGTGCACGCTGCTGACCAGCCCACTGAGTGCTTGTCAGACTCATAATCCACGTTCAGCGCTCAGTACACATATACTTCTCCGTTAAAAATATAAATTTTATATAAGAAATTTGATACAGTACAGGGAAAATATCTTTCCCAGAGAACCGTTTCCTAACGACCACAGCTATTACTAGACAGCACGTTTGTATTTGAACAAATACGGGGAGGGCGGGTAATGATATCAATTTTTTCAAAATGCGCTGGGGCTTGAGGGCCGGTTAGGTCGACTCTGCCCGACCCTACCACCTCTGTAAACAGCGCTAAAACCAGAAATTAAAAAATAGAAAATTGGCAGAGTGTAGAGAGATAAACAATGACCACAGCCCTCAGTTTGCACTTGTATTAGTCAAGTGAAGGTTTTATTCATTGTTATAGGTTCATATTGATAGATTAAGTTTAATATGTGTTTCAAGTCATTCATTGATGATCAGCCGCGAGTTATTAAAAATCTTTGTATCCAAGTTCATTCAACAAACTCATGTGTCTATCATTTTGCTCATTTTAAACAGAATTTAAACCCATCCCTCCGGGACGGGCTTTACATCATGTTTGTAGTTTGTACTCTCTTAATGTAAAAGAGTAAAAACCACTCTTTCAAAGAGCTATATGGCGGACAAGTCTTTTTGGAGTGGATAAAAAGTAAAATTAGTAGTGTATAAAGAGTGAATTGGTAGCCTTTTACTGTATTTTTCAATCGAATCAGAGTGGGTTTCACTTCAAAAAAAGACTTGTCCGCCATATAGCTCTATAAAAGAGTGGTTTTCACTCTTTTACATTAGGCCTAAGGGGGTACCAACAATGAACCCTAAAATTAAATAATACCACAGAGTACATAGGGGCGGGCGAGCGACAATCCTATTTATTATCTATATATTTCTCTTAATTAAATTAAGAGAAAATTATTAGTCATTTCAAAACGTGTTATTTTCGAATTTTCAGGATGGAAGAAAAACCATTAATTCTTTTCTTACAAGAACGCGGAGTCCAGAAGTGCGACCTCGAAAAATTGAAGCAGAATAAGGTAGGCCTTCTTACTTTTGAGGGTTGAAGATTATTGTTCCGCCGCTGAATTGTGTCGGCTAAATGATGTGAAAGCAATTAAAAGTAAATTAATATAAACTTTACATTTTTAAATGTTTCTTGTAATCTATTCTTGCAGATCGATGAAAACGTGATCAACCTTATGACAGACGACGATCTCGCAAAATACATTCCAGCTTTCGGAGACAGGCTAGCTGTCCGTCAATTCTGCACCGCGCAAGTCGCCAAGACCTCAAAAGCAAACACAGAACACAAGAAAAGAGCACTCTTCGACAAACTTAGGCGTAAAATGAAGCTTGCTAAGTCAAACAAACAATCGGAAAACGATTCTGGAGATGACACTGACGAAGAGGACTTCTTCCCTGCGAAGAAACGCTTGAAGGGCAACAAAAATGCCACCAAACCAACCCGAAAGATTGAATTGGGGTGGATACATGACGGGAAACAGGTGCAGAAAAAAAATGGGGGTGGAACCCGAAATATAAGCGTTCCCAAGACTTGTAACAAGCAGTATTTGTTGAAAAGTGGGAGAGAGCTGTTCTTCCCTGGAGGTAGAGCTAAGACGGTGTCAATCAACGATGTCACTTGTGACATCTTGGATTTCAAGGAAACACCTTTATCTGAGACCGAAACCATTGGAGAAATATACAACAAGTTGAAGATGGGAATGGTCAGGTTTTATCTTGTCACCAAAACCATCGACAAAACCGTGAACTCGACGGATAGTTCCAACCAGTCCAGTCCCTTGCCGGAGCCTTTCGACACAGATCACATTCCTACCACTACCCCCGGGACGTCAGCAGATATCTCCTTGAGCACTTCTTCTCCACCTTCGGAAGATACGCTGCTCAACAACACTTCGTCTTCCGACATAATCCAGTTTTGCTTCATTGGAGAAAATGTAAGCATTCAGGAAAGTTTAGATGACACTGTCCCTGTAGAAGATTTGCCCTCCACAAGTATGGCTGCGCCTGACGTTCCCGAAGTGATTGGAGATGCTGATTGCTGCTCCATTGATGTTTACTGTACGGAAGACATCTCTTCTGAACCTGGCCCCTCTGAGCAATGCTCTGAGCAATGCCCTGTGGTGATAGCAGACAGCGACAGTCCCCCACGAAGTCCAACACCTCCAGTGGACACTGAAGGACACAAGAAATACACTGTTTTGCGTGTCCATCGAGCAAATTTGCTCAACGAAATGATAATGCATTTCAAGAGTCCGCATATAATGGAAACATACATCAAATTCCTGTTTGTAGGAGAAATGGGTATAGACCAAAATGGTGTTTCCAGAGAAGCATATTGCGCTTACTGGAATGAATTCTTCAGCGGAAATGCAGAAGGAGTAGATGGGCGTGTGCCTGCCCTAAACACGAAATGGCAAGAGGTCGAGTGGTACGCAGTTGGGCGAATCCTGTTGAAAGGATTCCTCGACCATGGTTTCTTTCCGATCAAATTCAGTGAAGCATTTACAGTGGCACTTATTCTCGGTGAGGAACATGTAAGTCCAGAGTTGTTGCTGACATCTTTGTTGAACTACGTGAGCCCGTCAGAGAGGAGCATCCTCAATGCAGCTATAGATGGCAACCTAAATGACGAAGACGTGGATGACTTCATAGACTTCTTGGACAGAATGGGGTCATCTTCTATTCCATCCACTAAAGATATGAAAATGAAGATCATTCAAATCGGCCACAAGGAACTGATCCAGAAACCGAAATACGTCATCGATAAGATGGCAGAAGTATGCCGAGATGTACTTACACAATACTTCCCAGACACAAGTGATATCAAATCGATGTATATCGCCAAAAAACCATCCTCGCGAAAAGTTCTAAAACTTCTGGATGCTAATCCGCAAAACAAAGCACAGGATGAAAGTTTCAGATACTTCCAACAACTTGTTCGAGCCCAAGATGATCTATCTCTAAGGAAACTTCTTCGCCTCATGACAAGCTCCGACTCAATGTCAACGGATAAAATACGTGTTTCGTTCACAAACATCCTTGGCCTGGCAAGACGTCCAGTGTTTCACACTTGCGGACCCGTTCTGGAACTACCCTCGACATATGATAGTTATCCCGATCTTCGAAAGGAATTTGAGGCCATTCTTGCGAATGAGGAGTGTTTCCGCATGGACATTGCTTGACTACAAGCCATCTATAATCCTCACAGTTCATGATGTGCATGATGGCCACAACTTTACAGAAGAAAGCATAGGCCTTCAGCACGTAAAACCACAGTCTATAAAAAGGGTGATTTTATTTTATTTATTTATTTTTGCTCTTTTGATTTCATCAGTTTTAGTTTTGTATTAAACTTGAAATTAAGTTTTAAACATGTAAAATTTACAGAAATTACAAACAACTCTTTCCCAAACCATTTTGCTATAAAAATAAGTTTTCAGCTTTAAATACAGTGATTTGTACCAATTACAACACGCTTTATTATGCGTTTACAGTTATGTTGTAAATAGGTAAAACACATTTGTTAAGTTGTAATTATGTTTTTACAACAAACAGTTAGAAATAGTGTTTCCCGCAGTTTGCTGAATTTATTTTAAAAACGCTATACATAATACTATAGACAAAATAGTAGTTATAGTAGTTCTGAGTAAACACTCGATTTCTACTGTGATACATTATGCCTCTAACAAAGACAAGTCGTGATCAACGCATTATATTGCAGAGTAAGTTTGTAAACATACAATGATACATGGACTACCATCAATAGAACATAGAACATTAGGTGCAGCATTTAAACAGGAATATACAAGGTGCCCCCTTCTAAGCTTTATTTTTTTTATAAAAGTCTGTGATTTTGAGACACAGCATTGGCTTTACAATGTGACAGTAGCTCAACACAAGAGAGTATGGAACTGAAATGAGAAGCTGGTCTTGCTTTCAGGAGATTTGTAACTTCGTTTTCTTTATTATATTGTTATTAGATAAGTATTTTATATATTCCATGTTCTATATTCTATAACTTTTATATATTCTACGTTTGAAAGCCGGTTTGAAAAAGAAGCTAATTTTAGAGCGTTTTAAGTCTATTCATAATACATTTATATCATGTTAAATTAAAGTTATTGCAAGTGCCTTTTTATAGTGTTTTTTGCAAAATATCATTTGATACGAATTTTAGATGACATAACCAGCGACGAAATGAATCGTTGAGAAAACTACAAAAGCCAACAAAATTGCAGATGACATTACAAACCCAAAGGACAGTGAGATAATAAGTTTTAAGCCAATGTTAATTGCACTTAAGGGTTAATGTGTTTAATAATTGAATACCATACCTTTTTTACAGTTGCGAATGAGGGTAATGCCTGAAAGAATAACGAATGGGATCCCAGTATTGACTGTAAAATGAAGCTGCAACGTAGTATTGAACGTATTTCCCCGATATGTATTGTATGATAAATATTTTGAAGGTATTACAACAACTGAGGTTAAAATGAAAGACACAGGTGATTTTTAAATTTTATCACTATTTATTAAATTTATTACAGAAACATTTATTACAGAAAATTCACGTTCCTTGTTCGCTTATTTGTGTTCGCTTCCTTTATATTTGAACCATTAAAACAATGTTCTTGTTAAAATAATTGTTTGCTTGTTTTCGTTTGTTTGTTTGTTTTGGTTGTCTGCAGTTTGTACAACTTATAGATAGCCAACAGCGGTGGATCAAGAACTTAGTGGGGACACTTTTTCAAAAATCAAACACTTTCGCCCCTTTAATATTTCTAAGTACTATATTTCACCAGTGGGCCCTTACAATTTATTATGAAACATTTCCACTGAGAAAAAATAGGCCTTGTGGTTTATATTAATTCCAGTCAGTCCAAACTAACATTGGGATATCACAAATTCATTATGATGGCGTTTCGGAGGAAGTTGTAGAGTTCAGCTGCCTCATCTGGATAAGACGGCTTGTTCCAGCCAGACTCTTCCATCAGAAGACAACACAAATTAAACACAGTTTTATCGCATGGGTAGCAGCTTTTGGAGGTACATTCATCTCGACACAGACGAATCTCACCGTCGGTGATTCTGCACAAGTGGTTCTGTGCTCCATGGAGGTGAGGAAGGATTCCGGGGACGAATACGATGAGTATTCCATAACAGAACGACTTCGTCAAGGTTATCCTGATGAGAAAGAGTGTTATGCAAAGACAATGTTAAAATCATGCTTTTAATTTAACGCTCTTTGAACACATGCATTTTAAGTTTGTGTATGGGGCACAATGTATAACAATTTCAGGCGCGACCAACCCTTACTTTTACTGGGAGTTCGTCGGCTGTAATTTTTAATTAAGACCTTTCTTTACATACATTTGACGTTTTTTATGATAATACATTAACCAACATTATGCAAAACGAAAAAGGGCAGATCAGCGACCATATTTGTGAGAGAGGGAGAATCGTCGAGAGACGACTCACCTTGTTATGACCGTCTTCAATATTTTCATCTAAGTTCAAGTAATATCATGTGAAATGATTCCCATAGCTTGGGAAAACGATTATTTTATAGCTGTATCCCCTGGTTGGGATGTCTTGTCCTGCATCGTGTACACTTTTGCTTGTATACACACGGGTCAATCGTGGGAGGGAAAAAGGGTAGCACGTTCCATGTTTTTCTCGCAATTTGTACAAATTTCCAATAACGTTTTGTGTTCCTCCCTTTTTTGGCAGTGTGTCCCTTTTCATCGTTGCCCCTCATATTACGAGATTAATTCCATAAAAGGAATGGAGGCCCCCGATGGTATGGGTGCACCACGGTGATTTTGCATGAAATCAAGATGAAGGTTTTAATAATGATACTGCCATTCGCTGGGGGAGAGTCAAGTCGGGATTATAAACTAAGTTCACATGTAAGGTATATTCCTCACCTGTATCATCTGTAGAAAGCAGAATTGTATCAGATTCTTGTCAAGGAAGTCACCTGTGTAGCTACCATCGTCTTTGAGGGTTTGGAAGAGATTCATCCAGAATTGGCCACACTGTTTGCGCAAAAAACCCCACCACCACTCAATTCTCTGATTATGGATGCTCGATCCGTACCGAAAACTGCGGTGAGCCAATTCGTCGGGGTGATCATATCTCAAGAACGTATGCATTTGTTCGATATATGCATTTTCTGTCCCTCGGTCTGCTCGCATGATTTTCGGGCAACCCTTCCTCATGTTAACAGCGTTAATGTAATAGTTAGTAGTGTACGCCTCCATCCAGATTATTTGCCTGGAAAATCCATCCACAGCACCGTTTATACAGATCCCATACGGTTTTAGTTTATCGTATGAGTCTACATGCCACATGTAATCAGGTCCAGAATTCCGGTATGTCCTCCTCCTTAATCGATTACGTTTTCTTAACACAAGTCCTTCAGGATCAATGATATGAAGCAATAACCTCACGGTGTTTTGGCTAACAACCAGTCCATTTTGAGTACATTTTAAGTGCATCATTTTATATCCATGAAGCTGTCCATACGTATCCATCTCTGCCATCAAGAGAAGCGCCACATCCAAAACATCCGACTGATTCTTCCTCCGAAATAATTGCGCTCTCGACAGAATCCGTCTCAAACTCCGGAGACTTATTACTATTCCATTTAGTTGAGCCAAGCAGTGTAGTATTTCACGATGACTTAAACCCAATTTAAAGTAGAATTTCACAAGTGTCACCAATTGCCCCATAACTAAACTCGATGAGTACAACATGAATTGAAAGCATGTATCGAGTTGTATGAAGTTATCTCGTTCGAACGACTTAGTATCTCGTTCGAACGACTTACTATGTCGTTCGAACGACTTACTATGTCGTTCGAACGACTTACTATCTCGTTCGAACGACTTAGTATGTCGTTCGAACGACTTACTATGTCGTTCGAACGACTTAGTATGTCGTTCGAACGACTTACTATGTCGTTCGAACGACTTACTATCTCGTTCGAATGACTTAGTATGTCGTTCGAACGACTTACTATGTCGTTCGAACGACTTAGTATCTCGTTCGAACGACTTACTATGTCGTTTGAACGACTTATTATCTCGTTCGAACGACTTAGTATATGTCGTTCGAACGACTTACTATGTCGTTCGAACGACTTAGTATCTCGTTCGAACGACTTACTATGTCGTTCGAACGACTTAGTATCTCGTTCGAACGACTTATTGTCCAGAAAAAAGTTTAAAAACTGTGCCATGCAGTCCAAGTCAAAAGAGCATCGTACGTAACTCGCCTACATATATGTACAGTACATATACATGTATGCAAATCCATGTAAATATATACATGTTCGTGTGTTGTTGTCTCTTCTGCAATTCTGCATGTTCTTCGTGTCAGCGAAATATATCCCTAACTCAACCTAAAGAGATGCTTTTACTTGATTAGTCTGCTAGTTGTAGCCACAAAATTGTCATAGGGGCACCTGTTTTTCTGAGCTAGGTTACATTTGTTGTTTTGTTATTATTAAGCATAAAAAGTCTGTCCCTCTATGCTTTAAAGAAAGGTCAGGTCTTATAACATAAAAAAAAAGATGAAGAGCCTGCATAAAAAAGAAAACTAATAAATGAAGAAAAAGCTGCAGAGGGATGAGTTAATATGAGTTTTAATTGGAAAATAAACATGCAGGTGTGTTGGTGGACAACATGTGTACACCAATTATAGAGGGCATTCTCTTACTGGAGTAATACATGTTGGCCTTTCCCCATTCAGAATTTATTTTTTCACAGAATCATTTGAACATTTATTTATATTTTGTATTTTAGCTCTCCAGTATGCCGAGTAATTGGAATTAGATGCAATGGCTGGCATCAGTGAGAATCAGTTCAACAGCCTAGAAAGCATCTAAAACACAAGCCCCAAGGTAACCAATAAATCTGTGGTACAATTATTGTAAATGTGTGTGTGTGTGTGTGTGTGTGTGTATGGATGATTGCATTCCTCCTGACTGCCCTATGATCCACTCACATGACCCCACCAACCTACATTGAAGATTGTGATTTTATTTTCAAAAAGCAATTCTTTTAAACTTTATCCACAATGTTGTATTCTTTCCCAGTGAAAACAGGTCAACTCGTATGCGTGCCAACTCGTACTATTACCAACTCATACTCATTTTGGTCAACTCGACCCGTAAAAATATTTATTACTGAATATTTATTGGCATGTGTACGGGTTGACATCCGGTTAATTTAGCTACACTATAGTGTCTATAGTTCCTCATAATACTAGTAGTGCTTATGTCTTGTGTGGTGATGGATGCATTGCAGTTTACTTGATACTAGCACTTAATTTTCTCACTAAAGTAGTCCAGAAACAAATATCAGCACATTTATTGAGATAATGAAACAGTCACATCATGGAGGAAGGAAGACGTCACATGTAACTTTCTATTCCATTTTAAAACCTAACTTAAAGGCATTGTTCTGAAGGGATCATTTTTCTAAAGTTGCATAAGTTTTCTGAAGTTACATCAATCCATCATCCTGATAATAACATATGAGGGCATTCTAAGTTATGTGTGTTTTGTTAGCATGACCCATTATTCTTCGTCCCTCTTTGAAAACATTTAATATTGTTTTTACATGATTAGTTTATATTTCAGATCATCGGTATCCATTTGTGCTACTGCTACAAGGTGTGTCAGAGTCTGTGTAACTTTGTGATCCAATGGCCAGAATTTGAAGTTTATCCATTCATCAAAGGAGTTAATGTATGATTCAAATTATTTTATATGGACTTATCCTATCTGTGGCAGTCTTTACCCTCAAGAGAATTGATTTTTAGGACCTCAAGACATATCTAGGTCTTTTTAGGAATTTCTTTAACATGTTAGAACAAAATTAGTACTGAGGAATTCTTATTATATTTTTGACTGGACCCAAACATCCTCACAAAATGTAGTTATTAAGCAATATCTGTTGGTGATCTAGTAAAATGTATATTGCCGACAGTGAATCCCTGGCAGTTGGGCCATATAAACATAGTAAACATAACAACCAATCTACATTGCATGGGTGTGTCAGCCTTGGAATACCTTTTGCCAGATCACCCAATTAAAGCACTAGTATAAGGGGCCCCCTTATACTTGTATTGCTTGTTTGCCCCTCCCCTTCCCTAGTTCTTGGATTCTATAGTGCTGCAATGATAGACCAAAGAATTTTAGAAAACAAATGTGTTGGTTCATCACCAGTGGCAGTACATGCCATCACTAAGAACTTGGGGGGAGGGGGAAGGCATTTTATTCCAAAATTACCGATTCCAATGACAACCTCTGAATGTCACCCATTCTGAACTCACTAAATCGTACATACAGAGTGTACATTTATTTTAAATGCAGATTGATTCTGTTTTCTTGTCAACAAAGGATCATGGTTGGGTTCATTTACACTGAAGTCATTTCACTTGTTACATGTGTAAGACCATGCACACTCATTTCTAGATTGGTTACAAGTATAGGTTATAAACAGGTCAACAAAGTGGTTTCAATTGATTGTTGGGGAGGGAAGTGTGTAACCACAAAAGTCAAGTCATGAAACCCAACAGACAGTTAAAATAAATATGTATTTCATTGTTTTATTAGCAATTTACAAGCACCCATACAACTCTTTGATTATTTCAATGTCTAACAATTTATGTACAAAATGGCATCTGATCTTTAGGTTGTAATTCTGTAGTATGGATGCAGCTACAGACATTTTGCCAATCATGTGTACAACCTTGAAAATGTAAAAATCAATGTAGAATTTGTTTTCAAATTGTATAAATTATGTTTTAATTATTTGCAATATAGGTGAAAACAAAGACAGTTTATAAGCATGTCACAATAAGGAGATGCTTGATTGCAGTGTCGCTATCATTGTCAATGTATCATTATATTTTTGTTATAAACTTAACCTGAAAGTGAAGTATATTATAAATAAAGATTAAATTTATTTTTGTACAAGACTTAATACCAAGAGATAAATACCAATGTTGGCTTCATTTAAATCCAAAATTGAAAGGTTTTTCCATAAACAAAGTGAAAAGGGCAACCAATTATCAGATTTGATCCAGTGGATATATATTCTGTTTTCTTGTCAACAAAGGATCATGGTTGGGTTCATTTACACTGAAGTAATTTCACTTGTTACATGTGTAAGACCATGTACACTCATTTCTAGATTGGTTACAAGTAGGTTAAACAGGTCAACAAAGTGGTTTCAATTGATTGTGGGGGAGGGAAATGTGTAACCACAAAAGTCAAGTAATGAAACCCAACAGACAGTTAAAATAAATATGTATTTCATTGCTTTATTAGCAATTTACAAGCACCCATACAACTCTTTGATTATTTCAATGTCTAACAATTTATGTACAAAATGGCATCTGATCTTTAGGTTGTAATTGTGTAGTATGGATGCAGCTACAGACAGTTTGCCAATCATTTGTACAACCTTGAAAATGTAAAAATCAATATAGAATTTGTTTTCAAATTTTATACATTATTTTTTAATTATTTGCAGTATAGGTGAAAACAAAGACAGTTTATAAGCATGTCACAATAAGGAGATGCTTGATTACAGTGTCACTATATCATTATATTTTTGTTATGAAAGTGAAGTATATTATAAATAAAGATTAAATTTATTTTTGTACAAGACTTAATACCAAGAGATAAATACCAATGTTGGCTTCATTTAAATCTAAAATTGAAAGGTTTTTCCATAAACAAAGTGAAAAGGGCAACCAATTATCAGATTTGATCCAGTGGATATAATTACATTTAATTTTGTTTGAATTAGGAATTATTTACTTTTTGACAAAAACTCTTCTGCGGGGGGCAGTGGAAGATGGAAAGCACGGATGCAAGCTTTCTTCCAACTTTATCATGTAGTAGTTATAAGCTTGTTTTCTAATGAAAGGCTAATTAGCTGAAGGAAAGGAAAGGGGAAATATTTATATGGTCTTCCATGCTTCATTGTCTTCAGTAACTCCCAACTCCCAAACAATTTAACCCACACTTCCTGCTCTTTGAATTTGCAGCCAAGTTTAACCCAGTTACTATACATGTAGTCCCCTTCTATCCTAAATCAACTTTGTGACTTTATGCCCATAATAACGCTGAATAGGTTGATCTGGCTACCTACAACCCTGGCAAACTATTTTCATATGAGTGATTTTTAATGTTGATTTATCATCTAGCATGGTTTTTGAAGAGCATGTGTTGGGCTAGTGTCAATATTTAAAATAAAAAACATTGTGTTCCAAGTCACACTTGTTAATTTCTAATGTATTGCTTAAATCTCACAACATTTCCAAGTTCAACAGCCAATATCTCAAGAACTAAATGACCTATTAGAAAACAAAAACACAATTGAATTCCTTACATTAATAGCTTGTAATTCTTGTGAAATGAGTTACCATAAATGCTTGCCAATGGTCCAATTAGTGGCACACGAAGTAACGATTTTTACAAATTTTAAAAGGTCATATCTCATAGCTTCAATTTGATGTATAAGTTGACAAATTTGTTATTTTTTCATAATCACGAGGAGGTCATAATTCATAAGTTCAAATTCAACACATTCTAACGCAAAATTGATATGTCTTTTGAATATGAAATTGATATTGTTATTATAAAAGATGATAAACCCTTGCACAATATGATATTGACATCATCGATGATAATTTGATTGAACCGGAAGTGGACTCGAACACCGTGTGTTTGTTCTAACAAACACTTAAGCTCTAGTATTTTCTTGTATTTTGCTTTGGAGTTAATAAGAACGGCAAAATTCCTCAGTATTTTTTCATGTAAACGAGAATTAAATGGCCGCCGCTGAAAATGTTTTGCTTGTGATAAAATGTCACGTGATCACTGATACGCAATGTGATTGGAGATTGCCTCGACAGATTGCCTCAAAGTAGAAAGCCAGCTAGTCTACTCATTGCCACTGGATTGCATGAAATGCCACACAGGGCAATCTTCGAGCAATCTCATTGCCAGCAACTTTTATTGCCTGAAAATTGCCCCGTGTGACAAGGCCTTTACGTTGTAGGCCAATATTAAACTCCGTATATTGCTGTGTGTACGTATTCTGTGCACACGCGATATGTCTATTCGTACATACAGGGAATAGTAATTCAGCATATTGTTTCACTTAACATTCCGGTTTCGACCGGAAGGAAAGGTCAGATTGGGGTCACGTCTGAAAACGAAATGTGACATAGTTCAAGATCTTTAAGATCATAAAAAGATTGTGAAAATATCTTCTATGGTTCATGAGATATGATTTTTTGAAATTTTGAAATTTTCAACTTCCGGTTTCGACCGGAAGGAGAGGTCAGATTGGGGTCACGTCTAAAAACGAAAAATCAACATCTTTCAGATGATGCAAAGATTGTGAAAATATCTTTTGTGGTTCATGAGATATGAATTTTTGAAATATTAAACTTTGATTTAGCGTAATTCGACACCTGATGACGTAATCATGACGTCATAGCAAACGGTTTCGTCTGCTTGATATGTTCTATTTATGTGTTAAGTTTGAAGGCTGTAAATGCTCAGCAAGGATGCCTTTGTTGCCGGACAAGCGCCACTGAGAAGTAAAAAAAAAAAAAAAAAAACAGTACAAAAACAATAGGTGTTCGCGCTGCGCGCTCGAACACCTAACTAGAGATTCAGAGTTTGTCTCGACACAAACTCTAGGTCGTCGGGAGGATGTAAGGTCAAATTGCGGTCAACTTTGTTTAAATATTTTGTGACAATTAACGATCTGTACAATGGTACAAAATTTTGTAATTTACCTCTTGTGGTTGCCGAGATATGATCTTTTTAAATATTAAACTTTGACTTCCGGTTTGGACAGGATGTAAGGTCAAATTGGGGTCACCTTTTTGTAAATATTTTTTGACAATTCACGATCTGTACAATGGTACAAAAATTGTGAATTTACCTCTTGTGGTTGTTGAGATATGATAGTTTTTAATATTAAACTTTGACTTCCGGTTTGGACAGGAAGTAAAGGTCAAATTGGGGTCATGTTTAAAAAAAATATTTTTGACAATTAACAATCTATACAATGGTGCAAAAATGTAAATTTACTACTTGTGGTTGTTGATATATGATTTTTTTAAATATTAAACTTTGACTTCCGGTTTGGACAGGATGTAAGGTCAAATTGGGGTCACCTTTTTGTAAATATTTTTTGACAATTCACGATCTGTACAATGGTACAAAAATTGTGAATTTACCTCTTGTGGTTGTTGAGATATGATAGTTTTTAATATTAAACTTTGACTTCCGGTTTGGACAGGAAGTAAAGGTCAAATTGGGGTCATGTTTAAAAAAAATATTTTTGACAATTAACAATCTGTACAATGGTGCAAAAACTCTGAATTTACCTGTTGTGGTTGTTGAGATATGATTTTTTTAAATGTTAAACTTTGACTTCCGGTTTGGACAGGAAGTAAGGTCAAATTGGGGTCATGTTTTTGTAAATATTTTTCGACAATTAACAATCTATACAATGGTGCAAAAAATTTCAATTTACCTGTTGTGGTTGTTCAGATATGATTTTTTTAAATATTAAACTTTGACTTCCGGTTTGGACAGGAAGTAAGGTCAAATTGGGGTCATGTTTTTGTAAATATTTTTCGACAATTAACAATCTATACAATAGTGCAAAAAATGTCCATTTACCTGTTGTGGTTGTTGAGATATGATTTTTTTTAAATATTAAACTTTGACTTCCGGTTTGGACAGGAAGTAAGGTCAAATCGGGGTCACTCACCACTGGAGTTTCATCTACTTGTTAAGTTCTAAGTACATGCCAAGTTTCAAGTTCATGTGAAGTTTGCAAGTATGTTTTTGTTTGTGGACAAGATGGGGAGAAGGAGAAGGAGAAGGAGAAGGAGAAGGAGAAGGAGAAGGAGAAGAAGAAGAAGAAGAAGAAGAAGACGAAGAAGAAGACTTTTTTTTTACTTTTCAAAAGGTAACTTTATTTTCAAACAGCGACAAAATGTACAAATATAAGATGAGTATAATATCGATAATTAACAAGATTACTGATGATAATATCACTATAAATAATAAAGTGTTTTTTTTTGTTTTTTTTGGGGGGTAACAAAAATGTATAATGTTAACAACAATGATAAATGATAAATTTAGGAACAAACAATAAATATTATAAATTATAAAACGGTCAATAGAAAACTTTTAAGCTTTTCAAATATCCTTATTTCACAAACATTTTAGAAAATCCATATGTCTTTTGAAAATCCAATATTACAGAAGATTACATTGTATTATTGAAATGAAAAACAAAGTTAAAAGTACGATTTTGTAATAAAATCAAATTGCTGAGATGTAAGAAGTATATAAAATGGTATGAGTTATAGAGTTACAAATGGTTAAGTAAAAATATACAGGCATGAGAAATATACAGGAATAAAAATACCAGATATGAATTTGTTAATTAAAAGCAAGGATGAACCTTTTGTTTAAAGATGTGGACATAAAAAATTGGATTGAACCAAAGGTACAATGAAAAGATTGAAAAGTGTAATCAAAAGGAACAAAGGAGACATAATTCTGTAGACTTTATAATTTTATAAATATAGGTAAACATAAAAAAACAAACATACAACAGTATATTTATTTTATTTATTTTTTTAAATAATTTTGTTTGAATGTTGGGTTTTTATTTTTTTATTTTTTTTGTTAAACTGAAAAGCGGTCAGAAAAGCCACGTTAATTCCCCATTAACAGTTTTAACAAGTGCGTTTTTTGGGGACCATTTCTTTTCGAAGTCACTAAGATTGTTGTTAAGTTTAAAGAAATAAAAATCAAATAGAATTTTGTTTTTCGAACGTTGTTCCCAAATTAAAATGGGATTTACAAAGTGGCAAGTTTTATAGAGTAATATATAACGTTCTTGCAGCTGACGATGAGATAATTTGCGATTCGCACGGCTTGTTTGTCGCGTCTTCTGGCATGCGGAATCAGAGACCAGTAGACATTGAAGTTGAAAGGAAGGCTTGGAAGGAGACGGCTGATGAGGGTGTGAAGGAGCGTTAGAGCTGGTTGTACGGACGGACACAGGATGAAAAGATGCCAGATCGTACCCCTCTCTCCGCACCATCCGCATGAAGGTGGAATGTCCTTGTTGAGATGATGAAGCACTGGCAACGACGGCAAAATGTTGTGAAACAGTTTATATTGAACATCACCCTCCTTCTTCGAGGAGGGCAGTTCATAAGCTTCCTTCCAGTTTATTTCGTTGGGATGGTCCAGGAAGCCGACGTCGTGCCAGTGCGTTCGTGTGTATTCTGGGAGCTCGTTGATATGTTTGTTGATTTGTTCATATATAGCTTTGGATGGTGCGGAGATTCCGTTGATGTTGGATGACAAACTGATTCCGAGGGGCAGATCTGGTTTTAAGTTGAAACTTGCGGGAGGAGAAGACTGGACGAGACCGTGAAGATTGAAGACATTTGGGAAGAGACAGATGACAATAGAACGAAGACGAAGGAGTTGACGTTGGAGAAGACGAGATGAGAGTGGGCGTGGTCCGCACGTAGATTGGATGACGTCGCTGGCGTCGGACCAACGCCCACTGGATGGATGGAGGAGATGACGAACTTGTTTGATTCCGCATGCCAGGAGGCGATCAGTATCTAGATCATCGTCGGCTGCAAGAGAAGCTAGGATAGAACTGTTAATGGGGAGATTTAGGACGTGACTTGTGTTGTCGTATGCTATTATAATTTGAGCCCCGGAGGCCGTCCAAGCACGCAACACATCGCTGTAGAAACTGGGAAGGGTTACAAGGGATTCAGTGTTTGTTTTTAGAAAAAATAATTGAAAATCGAATTTTAAGTTTTGATAATTCTGGAGAAAGTGAGCGAAGAGGGAAAGAGAGGGGTGTGAGCGATTATTAAGAAAAGCTTGTATGCGATTAAATCTATATGTGAGGGTGCGTGCTTGGAGGCAGGTTAAACCAAGTCCCCCCTTGTCGGGTTTTTGAAGTACAAGTCGTCTCTTTAGCAGGTGTTTTGGATTGGGCCAGACAAAGTCGAATAGCATTCCTTGGAGTTCGTCAAGGATGTAGGCAGGGGGAGAAAGGACAGCGAGGGTGTGAAAAGTTTTGGAAGCTGCAAGTTGATTACAAATAAGGACTCTGCCTTTGAAAGAGAGGGACAGGGATAGTTTTTTCCAAGAAGTCAACGTTTTTTTTTAGTTTTCTTTACATTTTTTCCAATTAAGTTGTTCATAACTAGAGTTGTTTCCTAGATGAACTCCAAGGAACTCTAGCCCCTCGCTGTTCCACAAGAAACCGAGGGGCCTATCGACCCGTCCGACCCACGATCCGGCCCATAGCCCCTGGGATTTTTTTACATTTAAACAAGCAGCAGAGGCGCGGCCGAAGAGGTCGTAAGTCTCCTCGACCGCAGTGAAACCCGCATCGGAGGTGACAAACACAGACACGTCGTCTGCGTATGCCGAAACCGAGCAGTATTTCTCCGTATCAGGAAGTTTGAAACCACTCTTATTGATGTTAGAACGAAGTTTGTTCAAGAGTGGCTCTATAGTAATTGAGTACAGCAGTCCCGAGAGCGGGCACCCCTGACGTATGCCCTTCTCAAAGGAGAAGGGCGACGTCAGGGAGCCGCACACCTTGATCAGGCTCTCGGAACCACTGTACAGGAGCTGTAAATGACGGAGAAACAACTCCCCAAAGCCCATGGCCCTCATTGTGTTGAAAAGATAGCAGTGGTCAACGTTGTCAAAGGCTTTTTTTTGGTCGAGGTTGACCACTGCTAACGGGGCGTCGTTAAGATCCGAGTACAAAATAATGTCTCGGATCAGATTGATGTTATCAAAAATCGACCGCCCCGGTACACAATAGGTCTGATCTTCGTTAACAACGCTGTGAATGCACTGTTTGAGCCTGCTGGCGAGCAACCTGGCATAAATTTTATAGTCTGTGTTAAGAAGGGAGACCGGGCGCCAATTTTCAATGTCTGAGAGGTCTCCCTTCTTCGGAATTAAAGTAATAACAGCACGAGAGAAAGAACGCGGAAGTGAGCCGGAAGTAAAAGAAAGGTTGAGGACAGAAAGAAAGTCATTTTTAAGAATTGGCCAAAAGCACTGAAAAAATTCAGAACTAAAGCCATCGAGACCGGGTGATATATTTTTGCCAAGTTGCTCGACAGCAAGGTCAAGTTCCTCAAGAGACAGAGGGCAGTCAAGGTCCTCCGCATCTTGAGGTTCAAGCCCATTGAGGTCCTCGGTGACTTCATCAAAGGCGCTCTCGTCAGTCGGTACTCGACTATAGAGATCTTTGTAAAAGGTGTGTATGTGGGTTTTTATTTCTATTGGGTTTTCGGTGATATTGCCAGAGGGGAGTCGTATTTTACTGATAGATTTAGATATTGAGTTGTTTTTTTCAAGGTTAAAGAAGTAGGATGTGGAAGAGTCGGTTTCATTTAGGTGTTTAAAGCGCGATCTGACGAGAGCGCCTTGAGCTTTATTTTTAAGATGTTCGTTTAATATATTCCTTTGTTCCCGGAGGACCTCTTTGGCTTGAGACGTGAGATCTGGCGCAGTTTGTAACTTTTAAATTTTTTGGTTCAGTTCAGAAATAATCCCTCGTCTTTCTTTTGCAATTTTTTGACTACATTTTAGAGTAAGAAATTTAATGTGGGACTTACCGAAGTCCCACCACAAGGAAAGGTTTGGAAAATTAGTTTTTTCATGTTGCCAATTGGCCCAAAAGTTACAGATGATTTCGTTATAAGCATTGTCGGAAAGATGGGAGTTGTTAAATTTCCAATAGGCGCTACCCCTCTGGGTAGCAGAGGGCAGCTTAATTTGAAGAGAGATAGCAGAATGGTTAGAAAGAGTGCAAGGTATGATTTTGGAAGAAAGGACAGAGGATAAAATAGTTTGTGGGCCGTAAAAACGATCCAGTCTGGCTCTGGATGAGCCAGACTGAGACGAGGGATTATTTCTGAACCATGTAAATGTTTGAACATTCGGATTGAGACTGCGCCAGATATCACGCAACGACAGTGCACTCACCGCGTCGCTGAGGGCACATGCAACTTTGGGTCGATGCTCGACTGGCATACACAGACGGTCGACGACAGGGTCCTCCGTGCAGTTGAAGTCACCTCCGATGACGATGAGGCCGTCGTCAGCAAGTTGAGCACAATGCTCGCGGAAGGACTGGATGGAATCTAAGGCGAGTTTGTCGTTTTGAGGAATTAAAAAGTTGTAAAGATAGAAAAGGGTGTTATTAGTCTTGATTTTTGTAAAAAGAATATGCCCATTTGAAATGATTTGTGAAGTAACAATAACTGTGTTTGTGTTTTTTTTAATCAGGGTTGTCACTCCCGACCCACGGGTGGGGCTTGGGGCACACAGGGGAGTGTATGGCCACAGTTTCCAAGAGGGACTATGTGAAGTTAGGAAATGTGTTTCCTGAAGGAAGATTATTTGTGGATAATTACAAAGATTTTCAACATATGTTTTAATGGAGGCATTTTTTAAAGTGGCCGTACACCCTCCTGTGTTGAGGCTGAGCAACGACAGCGTCATCGCAAAGAATAATGAAAAATACATTGAATAAATGGTTATTTTATTTCTGTAGTTTACTTACGAGTTTCACCAATCGCTGCTGCAAGGCTTTGGAAATGTCCGGGTGGTTTATGAGGGGTTTTAGTTGTTTTGCTAACCCTGGCAGATTGCTCGTAAATTCACGGGCAATCAGCCAGGGTTTCTTTTTGCCCTTGGCAGAAGACAGGAATCGTAAAAGTTGGCTGTGAGAGAGCGGGCCCTTTACTGTGAGAATACTCTCAGAGAACGGCTCGTCGCCGTCCGTCTGAGAGTCTTCCCACGTCGTCGAGTCTGTGTCGGGGTAGTTGGAGGGTGAAAAGGATGTAGGTGTGGGAGGGGTCTGATTGGGTTTTGAGAGAAGTGTTGGCTGGGAGGAGGAAGGGTGGTCATTTGAGGTGGATGGTTTGTGGAGTTCGGATTGGAGTGGGGAAGGTTTGTTACGGCGGGTGGGTTGCGGTGGGGTTTTGGGAGTGGGTGGTAGGGATGATGGTATGGGTGCGGGTGTTGGGGAGGATTTAGGGGAAGATGGGGTGACGGTATGTGTGGTGTTTGAGGGAGGAGAGACAGAAGGGTCAATGTGCATGGGTGAGGCGATGTGCATTTTTCTCATTTTTTTAGGGGGAGAGGGTGCTTTGAGGGGAATTAGGAGGGGTGTTTGGCGTGCAGTAGGAGTTGGAGGGGTGATTTTGCGTTTAGAAACTACGTCCGAGAAAAGGCGGGGTACAGGGGGTGGAGTTCCCCAGACGTTGAGGGAGGTTGAAGGGTGAAGGGGAGAGGGAACATGAGGTGGAGAGGGGATGTGGGTGGGGGGAGAGGGAATGTGGGAGGGAGAAGGGATAAGGGAGGTGGGTAGGTCAGAGCTGGTAGAGGGTTGGGAGGGTGAGAGAGGGTGGAGAGTGGTAGAAGGGTGGATAGATTTGTCAGTGGGTTTGTCGGCGGGTTTGTTAGTGCGATCGTGAGTTTGTGTATTTTTGGCAGGGTGTTTGGGATCAGATTTCTTATGTGCAAAGACGGGGGGTGGGTTGAGGGAATTGACGTCATTTGTCTTGTCAAGGGCCCTACTCTTCTCACAAAAGCGAGAAATATGCCCCAGGCCGCCACAGTTGAAACATTTCACGGTAGATTCAGTTGAGATGTAAACATGGTGATTTCTCCCCGAGTGCTGGAATGTTATGGCACTCGGGGGTGTGACGTTCTGGGGCATAAGTACATGAGCCTGTCTTCTGAAGGACAAAATGTGGGAGTTTTCCTTTTTTTGGCAACCCAGGGGTAGGGGCTTTACCTGTGAGACGACTTTGCAGAATGACGAAAGTTGATTTACCAGTACATAATCGGGGATTTCCGTATAGACATTACTGAGTGTGAGACTTATTGTAGGCTGGACCAGGGGTGTCAGCTCGAGGTAGGTGCCCTTGTAAGAAAAGCCACTTTGCACAGCATCGAGGGTAGCCTGCCTCGAGCTGAAATAGACTGCAACCCGGCCATGGGAGATTCGTGACGCCGAGTATATACCTGCCGAAGCCAGTGTATCCGTCATGGCGTCGATGTATGCGTTGACGGAGACACTGGCATCGGCATGAAAAGTCACCCCATTGTTCCTATCGGGACGCAGCACGTTCGGAACAATGGGATCAGTGGGTGTACTTGTGCCGGGTGCAGTCGTCCCTGACCCAGCCTTTTGTGATGGTTGCGCTTGGCTGGCCATAGTGGCCAACCAAAGCCCTAAATATATACAAAATACAAAATAAAATGACGTTAAATTACAGGAAAAGGACAATAAACCCGACAATATGAGGGGACCTAGAGTAACCTATGAGTGATAAATAACAATATGATATAAAATCTGTTACCATTAGGTGTATGTAAATAGTAGAAAAAGCTAGATTCTCCGGAGCTCAAAAACACACGTCTGACCGCGTGAAGAAGAAGAAGAAGAAGAAGAAGAAGAAGAAGAAGAAGAAGAAGAAGAAGAAGAAGAAGAAGAAGAAGAAGAAGAAGAAGAAGAAGAAGAAGAAGAAGAAGAAGAAGAAGAAGAAGAAGAAGAAGAAGAAGAAGAAGAAGAAGAAGAAGAAGAAGAAGAAGACTTGACTTTTCAACTGGAACTTTATTGCCTCAAAAAACATTCTTAAAACAATATACAACCTAGAGGGGCAGTTCCAACTGATATTACATCATTACATTACTTAAATAAACAAATGTTACATATAAATGGCAAAAACAAAGTTGGCATAGTCGCAAAATTAGATCAACCAGGTGATTTTGTTTTCAACGAAGGTAAAAATGGCATTATTTATGTTCCACTTTTCCTCAAAGGTAGGTATGTTATTCTGGGATTTATAGAATAAGAATTCAGACATGATTTTGTATTGAATGCGACTGCGCCAGATAACGAAGGGATCGGAAAAGAGAGATTTTTGATATAACCAATAAATAACGGACTTTAAACTAATAATGAGGTAGTTAGAGAGACGGACGACCTCGCGTGGGCGACCTTTAACGTGTGGGACGAGCGTCCAGTACAGGGTGAAGTCAAGCGTTAGGTTCGGGAGTAGTCGTTGCAGCAGAGTGTGGAGAAGTGTGAGTGAAGTCTGTATGGCCGGGCACGTTATGAAGAGATGGGTTATGGTCCCTTCGTCGCCGCACCATCCGCACAGAGGGAGAAATCGGATTGGATGTGGTGTAATACTTGTAGGGAAGGAAGAATATTATGGAGGAGTTTGTATTGAATATCTCCTTCCCTTTTGGAGGTTGGAAGGTGATGAATGTTTTTCCACTGAATGTTGATGTTTTCGTCGATGTGACCTGTTCTATGCCAGTGGGTGGTGATTTTGTTTGGAAAGTCGTTGAGTTTTTCGTTAAAACCTTTGTACAGGGTTCTTGTGGATGCTGTTAGTCCGTCCGTGTCGGCCATGACTGTGATGTTGTGAGGTGCGGGAGGACCATTGTTTTTCCGGCGTGGGTTGTGTCCATTAATGTCGAAATGTCTGGATAATGAAGAGATGAGGTGTTGAAAATTGTTGAGATCCTTGGAGAGACATCTGGTAGATATTCTGACGATTGTTGATTTCTTAAAACATTCTGGAGGGTGCCAGGATCCGGTGTTCATGTCCAGAAGATCCTTGACGAGCCTGATCCCACACGTCGCGAGTCGCCGAGCGAGGGCGCCCCCGTCTCCATCTAGCTCATTAAAGAAATAACTATTAATTGGTAGGTTAACAAAAGAAATGAAATCAGTGGGGAGTGTTGCAACTCGAGCACCTATCTTTAACCAGGCACGCATTAATTCACTGTGGAAGGTGGGGAGGTGCGGGAAAAACTTGGGGTCAATTTCTGTGGTAAATAATTCGATATCAAGCCCAAAGTTACGGTACCGCCTAAAGTAATAACCGATGAAATAAAAGGATGGGTTGTCGTAGGGTTTTGAAAGAAAAATACGTAGTAAGTTAAAACGAAAGGTGAAAATGCGTGCCCGGAGACAGGTGATGAGGCCCAGTCCCCCTCTGTCCTGATCCAAAAACAAAATACTTTTCTTAAGCCAGTGTCTTTTCCCAGCCCAGACGAAATCTGTCAGTTTTTCTTGGAGTTCATCAATGAGTTTTTCGGGTGGAGAAAGTGTGGCTAGGATATGAAATAGTTTGGACGCAGCAAGTTGGTTGGCCACGAGGACTCGGCCTTTAAAAGACATTGTGTAGGAAAATCTTTTCCATCGCGAGAGACACTTTTCGATTCTCTCGCGACACATAGACCAGTTTTTTTGAACGTAAGTATTCGAATTGCCTAGATGAACTCCAAGAAAAACTAACCCTTCATTATTCCATTTAAAACCGAGTGGTTGGTCTGACCTAGAAACCCATGATCCGACCCATAATCCCTGGGATTTGTCAAGATTTAAGCGAGCAGCAGAGGCTTGGCTGTACAAATTGTAAACTCCTTTGACAATGTCGAAGCCACGGTTTTCGGTGATAAAGACGGTAATGTCGTCTGCGTACGCGGAGATGGTGAGGTTTCTGCCACTGTTACATGGCAGTTGAAGACCACTGTCACAAAGTGTGTTGCGAAGGGTATGTAGGAGAGGTTCGATGGCGATCGAAAACAGTAGGCCGGATAGTGGGCACCCCTGTCTGATTCCTTTTTCAAAAGGAAAGGGGGAGGTAAGCGATCCGCCCACTTTTATCATGCTCTCTGTATTAAAATACAAAAGCCTAACATAGGAAATAAAACTTTGGCCGAAGCCCATCGCTTTCATGGTTTTGAATAGATATTCGTGGTCGACATTGTCAAAGGCCTTTTTCTGGTCTAAGTTTAAAACAGCTAGTGGGATGTTTTCGGAATTACAGTACATTAAGCTGTCCCTGATGATGTTGACATTATTGTGGATGGAGCGTCCCGGCACCGAGTAGCTTTGGTCGGAATATACAACTTGTTCGATAATATTTTTTAGCCTGTTGGCAAGGACTTTGGCGAAGAGTTTGTAATCGGTGTTTAACAAAGAAACTGGGCGCCAGTTCGCTACATCCAGTAAGTCACCCTTTTTTGGGAGGAGAGTTATTGCAGCTCTCCTGCAGGAAACCGGTAAAGACCCCGAAAGGATGGAATCATTAAATAAGGAAAAAATGTCATCTTTGATGACGGGCCAGAAATGTTGGTAGAATTCGGACGTGAGACCGTCCAAACCGGGGATTTGTTACAACCGAGTTGTCCGACTGCGACGTCTAACTCTTCGACTGAGAATGGCCTATCGCAGTCTTCCGCGTCGCAGGGTCAAGCGTGGGGATGTTTTGAAGCAGGCGCTCGCTCGCTTCCTCTTCGGTATCCGTGCGACAGTACAAGTCCGTGTAAAATTGTGAATATGGGAGTTAATTTCACTGGTTTTCAGTAATTTCCAGAGGGGAGACGGATTTTGGAGATGTGTTTCGCACGTGAGGTGGACTGTTCCATGCCGAAGAAAAAGCTAGAGCAGGTGTCTACTTCGTTAATGTATTTAAAGCGCGCTCTTATGAGGGTGCCCCGAGCTTCTTGTTGGTACAAGGATGTTAGGGCTTCCCTCTGTTCCTTGAGAGCGAGTTGAGTGTCAGGAGACAGATGTGGCGAAGACTGGAGTTGCTGGATGCTTTCATTGAGAAAACGGAAAGATTCTCGTTTGGTCTCGGCATTTTTGGCGCCGAACATCTGCGTTAATTGTTTTATGTTGCTCTTGCCGAAATCCCACCAAGCGTGAATATTGCTAAAGCAAGATTTTTGGGATTGCCATTGTCTCCAAAAAATAGAAATGCTGTCCGTATAATCTTTGTTTTTTAAAAGGGAGTTATTGAAATGCCAGTATGGACTACCTCTCCGTCGAGAGGAGGAGACTTTCCAATTGATAATTATTGCGCTGTGATCGGATATAGCACAGGGAATAATTTTGCAGGACACCACTGATGGAAAAAGATCATTAGAAATATAAATTTTGTCTAGTCTCGCCTTGGACATATTGTGATCTTCTTTGCACGGACCATTCCTAAACCAAGTGTATTCGCGCTTGATGGGATTTTGTCTGCGCCAGACGTCCCTGACACTCAACTCATTCATCAAGTTTTGCAGCGCTTGAGCGACTTTAATCCTTCTTTCAGAAGAGGTGTGAAATCTGTCTAGACTGGGATTAATAGTACAATTAAAATCACCGCCAACTATTATGTAACCGTCACTGAGTTCAGTACAATGAGCCCGGAGAGCATCAATGCATTGGAGGGCGACATAATCCGTTTGCGGAACTAAAACATTGTAAACATGATAAATAGTGGAGTCTAACACAATTTTATTGTACAGAATGTGATTTTGAAAAATTGTGGAAGTGATCGAAATATCAAAATTACAATTGTTTTTAAACAGGCTAACGACCCCTGTCCCACGGGTAACCCCCTGCGAGCAATGGACGCGATAGGGCCAGTGTTCCCAACACGAAGAGTTTTCGTTTAATTTATACGTTTCCTGCAGGAAAACAATGTCGGGGTTATGAAGAGTAAAATCGACGTATGCTTTGACACTTAGATTTTTAAGTTCCTCGTAGCACCCTCGGGTGTTTAGGGTAGCTATGCTTAGTGCCATGAGAAAAACAACACAAATATTCATTTTTTACGGGTGATGAGGGGTTCATCAGGGTCCAGTCTTTTGATGAGTAGCCTAGCCTCTGCTGCTGGTGTTTGTGGAGTAGGGGGCTATTCCTCATGGGTTTGAGCTGTTGTACTAGCCCTGGGATGTTTGGTGTGAATTTTCGCGCGATCAGACACGCCTTTTTGCTTGATTTCACGCGCTTTAGGAAATTGATCATCTCACTGTTATTTAGGGGGCCTTTGGGAATATGTAGATTTGAATACTCGTGAAGGTCCTGAGAACACTCGCTTGTGTCTATGTCGGAGAAGACGGATTCGTGTTCGCTTAGTTCTCCTTCTTCCATCGGGGTGGATGGGGTAGGGGAGTTAGCGGGGGAAGGGCGGGGTGAAAGGGAAGGGCGGGGTGAAAGGGAATGGTGGGGTGAAAGGGAAGGGCGGGGTGAAAGGGAAGGGCGGGTTGAAAGGGAAGGGCGGCGTGCAAGGGAGGGGCGGGGTGCAGGGGAGGGGCGGGGTGCAGGGGAGGGGAGGGAAGAGGTGGTACTGGCCAACAGAGGGGTAAGAACTGTAGTCGTATCCTTCGCCGCGGATTTCTTTTGTCGCTTTTGGGAGACAACCGTGGAGAACAGAGGGATGTTTTGTCGTGAGGGGGCAGGTGGGGACCAGAATGGTCGGGGCATTGGGGTTTTCTCCCTGGTAGTGTCGACTTCTGCTTCCAGTGGTTGCGATGAAGACGTGTGTGAAGACGGGGCAGACGATGGTTGCTTCGTGGTCTCCAACGACTGTTTAGTGTTGGGAGGGGTAGAAACGGTGGGGCGAGCTGGGGAAAGAGACCGAGCAAGGCGTTTACGGCTAGGCCCAGAGGGCAATTTGGACGTCGATGGGCGGGGTGATTTAGAGGGGCCTGTTCTTTCTGGGGTTTTGCTGGCTTTGGATTTTTTCGCAGGGTGTTTTGGGTCGGATTTGCCTTTGGGGTGGATGAAAACTGGAAGAGGGGCTAGTGGATTGTCATCTGATCTTGGCTCGTTTGGGGTGTCTGGTTGGGTGGGGGCTGTGTTCTTTTTACAGGCTTTACTGAGATGGCCGATTTCCCCGCAATTGAAACATTTGGCAGATTCCGTCGAAAGGAACACGCGATAATTTACACCATTATTCGTTAGGTTGATATGACTAGGGATTGTTATATTTGGGTCGATTAGGACATAGGCTTGTCTTCTAAAGGACACTACATGGGATAGATTAGGCTCCTTTATCCCTAGAGAAATGGGTCGGATCGGAGATATAAGTTTACAAAAGTCACTTATGTTATCCGCAAGAACGGAGTTGGGGATTTCTGGGTATACGTTGGAGAAGACAATGCGAGTGGCAGGTTTAACCAGGGGAGTTATTTCAATGTATTGGTTGTTGTGGTCAAAACCTTGCAAAACGGCCTCTTCCACATTGATTCGGGAACTCATGTACACTGCTATGCGCCCATTGGAAATGCGTGAGGCCGAGACAATGTGGGCATTGGGCATGCATTTAACAAAGGATTTGAGGTAATTGTTTAGGGGATTTCTTGATTTGTATGGAAGGCAACTCCGTTCTTGCGAGTCATTCCAACAAAGGGGTCGGAGGGCACGTAATTGTTAGTTTTCGCTTGACTAGCCATAATGGCTAGCCATGGCAAAAACCAACAAAGAAGGAGAAAAATTCAACCGAAAAATACTCCTAAATGCGAAAACAATAATAATTTTAACAGAGTCTAAAGCAATCTATAGAAGTTAATAAACACACTGGTATTAAATATATGGACAGAGGGGGACTAAAACCCTTAAAATTAACGGTCAAAACCAGAGCTCGAGTGTGCAACACTTACCCTGTGAAGAAGAAGAAGAAGAAGAAGAAGAAGAAGAAGAAGAAGAAGAAGAAGAAGAAGAAGAAGAAGAAGAAGAAGAAGAAGAAGAAGAAGAAGAAGAAGAAGAAGAAGAAGAAGAAGAAGAAGAAGAAGAAGAAGAAGAAGAAGAAGAAGAAGAAGAAGAAGAAGAAGAAGAAGAAGAAGAAGAAGAAGAAGAAGAAGAAGAAGAAGAAGAAGAAGAAGAAGAAGAAGAAGAAGAAGAAGAAGAAGAAGAAGAAGAAGAAGAAGAAGAAGAAGAAGAAGAAGAAGAAGAAGAAGAAGAAGAAGAAGAAGAAGAAGAAGAAGAAGAAGAAGAAGAAGAAGAAGAAGAAGAAGAAGAAGAAGAAGAAGAAGAAGAAGAAGAAGAAGAAGAAGAAGAAGAAGAAGAAGAAGAAGAAGAAGAAGAAGAAGAAGAAGAAGAAGAAGAAGAAGAAGAAGAAGAAGAAGAAGAAGAAGAAGAAGAAGAAGAAGAAGAAGAAGAAGAAGAAGAAGAAGAAGAAGAAGAAGAAGAAGAAGAAGAAGAAGAAGAAGAAGAAGAAGAAGAAGAAGAAGAAGAAGAAGAAGAAGAAGAAGAAGAAGAAGAAGAAGAAGAAGAAGAAGAAGAAGAAGAAGAAGAAGAAGAAGAAGAAGAAGAAGAAGAAGAAGAAGAAGAAGAAGAAGAAGAAGAAGAAGAAGAAGAAGAAGAAGAAGAAGAAGAAGAAGAAGAAGAAGAAGAAGAAGAAGAAGAAGAAGACTTGACTTTTCAACTGGAACTTTATTGCCTCAAAAACATTCTTAAAACAATATACAACCTAGAGGGGCAGTTCCAACTGATATTACATCATTACATTACTTAAATAAACAAATGTTACATATAAATGGCAAAAACAAAGTTGGCATAGTCGCAAAATTAGATCAACCAGGTGATTTTGTTTTCAACGAAGGTAAAAATGGCATTATTTATGTTCCACTTTTCCTCAAAGGTAGGTATGTTATTCTGGGATTTATAGAATAAGAATTCAGACATGATTTTGTATTGAATGCGACTGCGCCAGATAACGAAGGGATCGGAAAAGAGAGATTTTTGATATAACCAATAAATAACGGACTTTAAACTAATAATGAGGTAGTTAGAGAGACGGACGACCTCGCGTGGGCGACCTTTAACGTGTGGGACGAGCGTCCAGTACAGGGTGAAGTCAAGCGTTAGGTTCGGGAGTAGTCGTTGCAGCAGAGTGTGGAGAAGTGTGAGTGAAGTCTGTATGGCCGGGCACGTTATGAAGAGATGGGTTATGGTCCCTTCGTCGCCGCACCATCCGCACAGAGGGGAGAAATCGGATTGGATGTGGTGTAATACTTGTAGGGAAGGAAGAATATTATGGAGGAGTTTGTATTGAATATCTCCTTCCCTTTTGGAGGTTGGAAGGTGATGAATGTTTTTCCACTGAATGTTGATGTTTTCGTCGATGTGACCTGTTGTATGCCAGTGGGTGGTGATTTTGTTTGGAAAGTCGTTGAGTTTTTCGTTAAAACCTTTGTACAGGGTTCTTGTGGATGCTGTTAGTCCGTCCGTGTCGGCCATGACTGTGATGTTGTGAGGTGCGGGAGGACCATTGTTTTTCCGGCGTGGGTTGTGTCCATTAATGTCGAAATCTCTGGATAATGAAGAGATGAGGTGTTGAAAATTGTTGAGTTCCTTGGAGAGACATCTGGTAGATATTCTGACGGTTGTTGATTTCTTAAAATATTCTGGAGGGTGCCAGGATCCGGTGTTCATGTCCAGAAGATCCTTGACGAGCCTGATCCCACACGTCGCGAGTCGCCGAGCGAGGGCGCCCCCGTCTCCATCTAGCTCATTAAAGAAATAACTATTAATTGGCAGGTTAACAAAAGAAATGAAATCAGTGGGGAGTGTTGCAACTCGAGCACCTATCTTTAACCAGGCACGCATTAATTCACTGTGGAAGGTGGGGAGGTGCGGGAAAAACTTGGGGTCAATTTCTGTGGTAAATAATTCGATATCAAGCCCAAGGTTACGGTACCGCCTAAAGTAATAACCGATGAAATAAAAGGATGGGTTGTCGTAGGGTTTTGAAAGAAAAATACGTAGTAAGTTAAAACGAAAGGTGAAAATGCGTGCCCGGAGACAGGTGAGGCCCAGTCCCCCTCTGTCCTGATCCAAAAACAAAATACTTTTCTTAAGCCAGTGTCTTTTCCCAGCCCAGACGAAGTCTGTCAGTTTTTCTTGGAGTTCATCAATGAGTTTTTCGGGTGGAGAAAGTGTGGCTAGGATATGAAATAGTTTGGACGCAGCAAGTTGGTTGGCCACGAGGACTCGGCCTTTAAAAGACATTGTGTAGGAAAATCTTTTCCATCGCGAGAGACACTTTTCGATTCTCTCGCGACACATAGACCAGTTTTTTTGAACGTAAGTATTCGAATTGCCTAGATGAACTCCAAGAAAAACTAACCCTTCATTATTCCATTTAAAACCGAGTGGTTGGTCTGACCTAGAAACCCATGATCCGACCCATAATCCCTGGGATTTGTCAAGATTTAAGCGAGCAGCAGAGGCTTGGCTGTACAAATTGTAAACGCCTTTGACAATGTCGAAGCCACGGTTTTCGGTGATAAAGACGGTAATGTCGTCTGCGTACGCGGAGATGGTGAGGTTTCTGCCACTGTTACATGGCAGTTGAAGACCACTGTCAGAAAGTGTGTTGCGAAGGGTATGTAGGAGAGGTTCGATGGCGATCGAAAACAGTAGGCCGGATAGTGGGCACCCCTGTCTGATTCCTTTTTCAAAAGGAAAGGGGGAGGTAAGCGATCCGCCCACTTTTATCATGCTCTCTGTATTAAAATACAAAAGCCTAACATAGGAAATAAAACTTTGGCCGAAGCCCATCGCTTTCATGGTTTTGAATAGATATCCGTGGTCGACATTGTCAAAGGCCTTTTTCTGGTCTAAGTTTAAAACAGCTAGTGGGATGTTTTCGGAATTACAGTACATTAAGCTGTCCCTGATGATGTTGACATTATTGTGGATGGAGCGTCCCGGCACCGAGTAGCTTTGGTCGGAATATACAACTTGTTCGATAATATTTTTTAGCCTGTTGGCAAGGACTTTGGCGAAGAGTTTGTAATCGGTGTTTAACAAAGAAACTGGGCGCCAGTTCGCTACATCCAGTAAGTCACCCTTTTTTGGGAGGAGAGTTATTGCAGCTCTCCTGCAGGAAACCGGTAAAGAACCTGAAAGGATGGAATCATTAAATAAGGAAAAAATGTCATCTTTGATGACGGGCCAGAAATGTTGGTAGAATTCGGACGTGAGACCGTCCAAACCGGGTGATTTGTTACAACCGAGTTGTCCGACTGCGACGTCTAACTCTTCGACTGAGAATGGCCTATCGCAGTCATCCGCGTCGCAGGGGTCAAGCGTGGGGATGTTTTGAAGCAGGCGCTCGCTCGCTTCCTCTTCGGTATCCGTGCGACAGTACAAGTCCTTGTAAAATTGTGAATATGGGAGTTAATTTCACTCGGGTTTTCAGTAATTTCCCCAGAGGGGAGACGGATTTGGAGATGTGTTTGCACGTGAGGTGGACTGTTCCATACCGAAGAAAAAGCTAGAGCAGGTGTCTACTTCGTTAATGTATTTAAAGCGCGCTCTTATGAGGGTGCCCTGAGCTTCTTGTTGGTACAAGGATGTTAGGGCTTCCTCTGTTCCTTGAGAGCGAGTTGAGTGTCAGGAGACAGATGTGGCGAAGACTGGAGCTGCTGGATGCTTTCATTGAGAAAACGGAAAGATTCTCGTTTGGTCTCGGCATTTTTAGCGCCGAACATCTGCGTTAATTGTTTTATGTTGCTCTTGCCGAAATCCCACCAAGCGTGAATATTGCTAAAGCAAGATTTTTGGGATTGCCATTGTCTCCAAAAAATAGAAATGCTGTCCGTATAATCTTTGTTTTTTAAAAGGGAGTTATTGAAATGCCAGTATGGACTACCTCTCCGTCGAGAGGAGGAGACTTTCCAATTGATGATTATTGCGCTGTGATCGGATATAGCACAGGAATAATTTTGCAGGACACCACTGATGGAAAAAGATCATTAGAAATATAAATTTTGTCTAGTCTCGCCTTGGACATATTGTGATCTTCTTTGCACGGACCATTCCTAAACCAAGTGTATTCGCGCTTGGTGGGATTTTGTCTGCGCCAGACGTCCCTGACACTCAACTCATTCATCAAGTTTTGCAGCGCTTGAGCGACTTTAATCCTTCTTTCAGAAGAGGTGTGAAATCTGTCTAGACTGGGATTAATAGTACAATTAAAATCACCGCCAACTATTATGTAACCGTCACTGAGTTCAGTACAATGAGCCCGGAGAGCATCAATGCATTGGAGGGAGACATAATCCGTTTGCGGAACTAAAACATTGTAAACATGATAAATAGTGGAGTCTAACACAATTTTATTGTACAGAATGTGATTTTGAAAAATTGTGGAAGAGATCGAAATATCAAAATTACAATTGTTTTTAAACAGGCTAACGACCCCTGTCCCACGGGTAACCCCCTGCGAGCAATGGACGCGATAGGGCCAGTGTTCCCAACACGAAGAGTTTTCGTTTAATTTATACGTTTCCTGCAGGAAAACAATGTCGGGGTTATGAAGAGTAAAATCGACGTATGCTTTGACACTTAGATTTTAAGTTCCTCGTAGCACCCTCGGTGTGTTTAGGGTAGCTATGCTTAGTGCCATGAGAAAAACAACACAAATATTCATTTTTTACGGGTGATGAGGGGTTCATCAGGGTCCAGTCTTTTGATGAGTAGCCTAAGCCTCTGCTGCTGGTGTTTGTGGAGTAAGGGGCTATTCCTCATGGGTTTGAGCTGTTGTACTAGCCCTGGGATGTTTGGTGTGAATTTTCGCGCGATCAGACACGCCTTTTTGCTTGATTTCACGCGCTTTAGGAAATTGATCATCTCACTGTTATTTAGGGGGCCTTTGGGAATATGTAGATTTGAATACTCGTGAAGGTCCTGAGAACACTCGCTTGTTTCTTTGTCGTATATGACGGATTCGTGTTCGTTTTGTTCTCCTTCTTCCATCGGGGTGGATGGGGTAGGGGAGTTAGCGGGGGAAGGGCGGGGTGAAAGGGAAGGGCGGGGTGAAAGGGAATGGTGGGATGAAAGGGAAGGGCGGGGTGAAAGGGAAGGGCGGGTTGAAAGGGAAGGGCGGCGTGCAAGGGAGGGCGGGGGTGCAGGGAGGGGCGGGTGCAGGGAGGGAGGGAAGAGGTGGTACTGGCCAACAGAGGGTAAGAACTGTAGTCGTATCCTTCGCCGCGGATTTCTTTTGTCGCTTTTGGGAGACAACCGTGGAGAACAGAGGGATGTTTTGTCGTGAGGGGGCAGGTGGGGACCAGAATGGGCGGGGCATTGGGGTTTTCTCCCTGGTAGTGTCGACTTCTGCTTCCAGTGGTTGCGATGAAGACGTGTGTGAAGACGGGGCAGACGATGGCTGCTTCGTGGTCTCCAACGACTGTTTAGTGTTGGGAGGGGTAGAAACGGTGGGGCGAGCTGGGGAAAGAGACCGAGCAAGGCGTTTACGGCTAGGTCCAGAGGGCAATTTGGACGTCGATGGGCGGGGTGATTTAGAGGGGCCTGTTCTTTCTGGGGTTTTGCTGGCTTTGGATTTTTTCGCAGGGTGTTTTGGGTCGGATTTGCCTTTGGGGTGGATGAAAACTGGAAGAGGGGCTAGTGGATTGTCATCTGATCTTGGCTCGTTTGGGGTGTCTGGTTGGGTGGGGGCTGTGTTCTTTTTACAGGCTTTACTGAGATGGCCGATTTCCCGCAATTGAAACATTTGGCAGATTCCGTCGAAAGGAACACGCGATAATTTACACCATTATTCGTTAGGTTGATATGACTAGGGATTGTTATATTTGGGTCGATTAGGACATAGGCTTAAAATTAACGGTCAAAACCAGAGCTCGAGTGTGCAACACTTACCCTGTGAAGAAGAAGAAGAAGAAGAAGAAGAAGAAGAAGAAGAAGAAGAAGAAGAAGAAGAAGAAGAAGAAGAAGAAGAAGAAGAAGAAGAAGAAGAAGAAGAAGAAGAAGAAGAAGAAGAAGAAGAAGAAGAAGAAGAAGAAGAAGAAGAAGAAGAAGAAGAAGAAGAAGAAGAAGAAGAAGAAGAAGAAGAAGAAGAAGAAGAAGAAGAAGAAGAAGAAGAAGAAGAAGAAGAAGAAGAAGAAGAAGAAGAAGAAGAAGAAGAAGAAGAAGAAGAAGAAGAAGAAGAAGAAGAAGAAGAAGAAGAAGAAGAAGAAGAAGAAGAAGAAGAAGAAGAAGAAGAAGAAGAAGAAGAAGAAGAAGAAGAAGAAGAAGAAGAAGAAGAAGAAGAAGAAGAAGAAGAAGAAGAAGAAGAAGAAGAAGAAGAAGAAGAAGAAGAAGAAGAAGAAGAAGAAGAAGAAGAAGAAGAAGAAGAAGAAGAAGAAGAAGAAGAAGAAGAAGAAGAAGAAGAAGAAGAAGAAGAAGAAGAAGAAGAAGAAGAAGAAGAAGAAGAAGAAGAAGAAGAAGAAACGTACAAAAACAATAGGTGTTTCGGGTACATTCCCGAACACCTAAAAAAACGTACAAAAACAATAGGTGTTTCGGGCACATACCCGAACACCTAATTACAACATGCAGCGCGTGAGCCCTACTGTTTTTTTTTACAGTAGGTAAATTAGGGTGCCACTGAAAAGAGGAGGGGATATGCCCACGTCTTGTCATCTGGGCGTTGAAACTAATTCTAGACAATAGCAGGGTATGTGTGGAAGTCATTTGGATGTAAAAATCAATGGGGAATGCAGAGATAAGATTTTAATATTATTAATACCCTATGGGATAGTGGTGCCTTTGGAAAGTGGAGAGGTGCAACGTTCGAATAAAGTCGTGGGTAGGTCCCTCGTCGGAGGAAACCCTTCGGTGCACTATGACAATCTGCACACAACGTTCGGCCATCGTACTGAATTGTTAAGTACGTGTGAATAGCGTGCAATACTTTTGTTTTGTTGAACACAACCCCTTCTCAAATGGTCTAAACAGACGGATAGAGCCCTCTAGACCCAAGAAAACAATTTGAAGCCAAAAATATTTTATACATGCCCTTTTGATCTCTATTTTGGGTTTATAAGGTTTCTTCCCTGCCCCTACAGTTCATGGAATAACACCCACTTTGTGTACCCATCCCGGCCATAAAACAACATAATCTCTTGTGTGTGGTCTTTCTCCCCAGTCCATATTTTGGCACTGCTGAAAGCCCTTGTACCAATCTACACAGAAGCTATATTTTATTTGTCTGGCCAACCCGCCTCCCCCAAAAAAAACAGCAACCAGGCAAACAGCTGGTGATGTGTGCCTATGTCTGGAACAACATTTGATAATAGATTGCCTTGTGATAAGAGCGGCTAAACTCAATGATCTTGTGTTGACAGATGGGCTATAGGCCTATATGCTATGGGAATTGTACATGGTCCTATGGGAATTGTACATGGTCCTATGGGAATTGTACATGGTCCTATGGGAATTGTACATGCTCTGGTGTTTGGGGGTTGATTTCTGGGTCAATGGTTCAAAATAAGCTAACGGGGCACTCACTTCAATAGGGAACTTGTGGAAATTGAGAATTTTTGAAAAAAAAATGGCGGAGTAATTAAAAATTGTTTACAAACATACTGAACGATTCAGCGCCATGGCACACCGCAGGGAACAAACCCGCTCAGAAGTGATCTGCCCTAATAAAAGTCTGGAGCTTCAGGTGAAGGCCTTGGTGCCATACAGTATCGTATGCAGCAGTGAGGTCTAGGAAGACAGTGCCTGTCACCTGCTTGTCATCAAAGGCCTGTTCGATGGTTTGAGTGAGTCGCGTGACTTGGTCGACTGTGGAACGTCCTTGTCGGAAGCCAGCTTGGTCATGTGGTAGGAGCGGGTCGACAATAGGGTTGAGTCTCGCGAGGATAAGACGTTCTATAAGCTTGTATGTAGTGCACAGAAGTGAGATTGGACGATAGCTTTGTGGAGACGTATCTGGCTTCCCAGGTTTGAGGAGGCTGACAACAGAAGCGCATCGCCACATCTTTGGTATACGTGTGTGGCTGTAGCACGCATTAAACAACTTGGTCAGCCATCCAATCATGTTATCTCCACAGTGCACTAGGAATTCGTTGTGGATCCCGTCTGGGCCCGGAGCCTTGCCCTGCTTAATGAGTTTGATAGCTGCACGCACTTCTCCGATAGTGAAATCATGGTTCATGGTTCTGTGCTTCGTAGGCTGGAGATTTCTTGAGAACTTCTCTTTTGAACTGTTTGTTGGTACTGGTGTATGTACCGTTCTTTACCAGTTGCTTTGCAATGTCATTTGGGGGGGGGGGGATAGGGCATGACTTATTAAGATTGTCTTTGGTTGGCATTGGTATTAGTCATCTGCCAGCTTGTTACTTGTGTCTCGGAATAGATCCCAGTCAGCTTTCCGGAAATTCCATCTCGGAACTGGGGAGGACTTGGTAAAGGTAAGCAGAGGTTGCTATCTGTCAATACTTGAAAAACTGGAGGCTGAAACTATCTACAACAAAGACGGTATCGTCACTATTCCACCTCAGAAATCACATGGCGAACTATTGTCTTAAGGTGCAGCTGGACTCTGACAACCTTGTACGCTTTGACCAAAATCCACACATACCTCGGCGTCAACCCTAGATCGCAGCCTCACGTACAAAAGCCATCTGACAAAGTTAAGAGCAAGGTCTCTGCCAGAGTAGCTCTAGTCAGGCGTCTGGCCAGTACAAACTGGGGTGCATCCTTTAGCACCCTGAGAACTTCGGCAATGGCCCTAGCATATGCACCTGCAGAATACTGTGCTGCGGTATGGACACAAAGTACTCACACCCGTGGACTCGATGTGCCCCTTCACGAAGCAATGAGGCTCGTCTCGGGCTGCATCCGCTCTACCCCACTGGGCCACCTACCATTTCTTTCTGGAATTCAACCACCCCATGCCCGTCGAGATAACGTCTGTAGACGGCTATATCGGAATGCTGCTCGACCAAACCACCTTCTGCACGACATCCTCTATGAGAAGGGAGGCCCCGTGCAGGTTGCACTCACGGAAGCCCTGCGTCCACATATGGAGAGGCTGGAAGCGGTGGCTAACGCAGTACCAGCTGTCCCTGAAGGGTTGAAGCCATATATTTTTTTTGTATAAGTTGAATTACTCGTTATGTGTTGTGACACGAACTACATGTTACTAAAGAGAAATAAAGGGTTCTAAGATGGGGGCATCCACAACACGAGTTGACAGTTCACATGGCGAGTCCGTTCCACATTTATTTACTAGGAAAAAGACCCCAAAGATATAACATGGTGGCAGCGCTGGGTCCAGTAAATATCAGCGGACATTATAAGATAGTTATTGAGTGGCATTTTGTTCTGTTAACAACAAAATAGGCCTGCAAAAGTCTCGTCATGTGCGTCAATGATTTTCGTCTTTGAACCGTGTGTACAGTATACCGCACGATGGCGCATTCTTCAGTGGGGGCGCCCTCCCCGTTAATCGGTCGGCTCGATATGTACGACCAGGAGGAGGACATTGCCAATTATATAGAGAGACTTGAGCTATATTTTGTCGCCAATGACATACCTACAGCAAAGAAATATGCAGTATTATTGAGTGTTGTACACTCACTGGCCAAAAGTATTGCAACATGAATTTGTACGAGACATTGCCTAGACGGATGGCCGCAATTATCAGGTCACGTGGTTACCCGACAAAGTATTAAATGACTTTGTTTCCGAGCAAGAACAGTAAAAAAGAACATTAATAATAATAATAATAATAATAATAATGTATAGATTTATATAGCGCACGTATCCACCAACTAAGTGGCGCTCAAGGCGCATTATATTATTATCCCTGCTCATAAGGCTCATAAGGCTCATAAATCATTCCTGAAACCATCTCAGCTCCCTGGGGAGTATACAGCTCAATTGCTGCCATTTCTAGCGCATATAGAGCAAACCATCTCTGCCTTCACAGGTACCCATTTAACCCCTGGGTGGAGAGAAGCAATTATGGTTAAGTGTCTTGCTCAAGGACACAAGTGTCACGGCCGGGGCTCGAACCCACACTCTGCTGCTGGCAACACCAGAACTTGAGTTCAGTGCGCTAGACCGCACGACAATCCACTTTACGTGCATTATACAACACACGGGACCTACAGCTTTACGTCCCATCCGAAGGACGAAGCAATTATGGTTAAGTACCTTGCTCAAGGACACAAGTGTCACGACCGGGGCTCGAACCCACACCCTGCTGCTGGCAACACCAGAACTTGAGTTCGGTGCGCTAGACCGCTCGGCCACGACACTCCATTGACTTCAAAACACAGGCACTTTCAAGAAGTCTTAAGTAGTGTAAATAAAATAAAATAATTGTAACACAGTTCTCCAAACTGAACTTTGGTGTGAATTTAAATGTTGCAATACTTATGGCCAGTGAGTGTAGGACCAACGGTATACAAGACTGTAAAAAGCCTGTCTGAGCCAAGTCCGGTGTCAGACAAGACCTATCAACTGTGTGACATGCTCGTTTCACACTATGGACCTAAGCGTTTGGTCATAGCAGAACGGTTCCGTTTTTACAAGCGTAATCAGAGGGCAGGAGAGACAATTGCTCAGTATTCGGTCGAACTACAGACCTTGGCCGGTCCATGTAAATTCGGCACATTCCTTGATGATGCACTACGCCATAGATTGTTTTGTGGCATCGCCAGTGAGTACATCCAAAAACATCTGTTGACAAAAGATGGACTGACTTTCCAGAAAGTTGTTGAGGTAGCAAAAACCCTCGAGACAGCAACAAAAGATTTGAAGGAAATCAAATCTAAGGGAGACGGAGCCACAGTACACTCAGTGCACAGAAAACCGCACAAGCCCAAGTCTTCTGGAAAGTCACTTAGTAGTCGCAGATCTACACAGCCACACGCAGTGGGGAACATTTGCAATCATTGTGGCTATGACGCATATCACATAAGTCCTGCCCAGCCAGAGGGCAGACATGTAACAATTGCAACAAGATTGGACATTTCTCGAAAGTGTGCAGATCCAATCGTAAACAAATGAGGGCCGTACTCCAAACCGACAGTGCATGCTCTGATGATGGTATCACTAAGGATGAAAGTGAATTTTTCGTTGGTGCTGTTCACCATGACCCGCTGCACATAGATGACGTGTCGAAGGAAAATCTGTACGTACACGGCAAGTCAGTGTCGTTTCTGCTCGACACTGGTTCGGAGGTAAACATCCTGCCGAAAGCGATCTATGAATCCCTCAATATTGCTGATAAGGCATTGGATAAATCATCCACACGACTGTCTGGATTTTTCGGTGGTAAAGCCATACCACTAGGCCAAACCAGACTGAGATGCCAGGTGAAAGACAAGACACAGCCGTTACAGTTCCTGATCCTAGAAAAGGGGTCACCTGTCCTGGGAAAGCGAGCCTGTGAGTTACTTGGGCTATTGTAACGTGTCTACACACTCATCAGCAATGATAGCGTTTTTGAAGGCCCAGGATGTATGCGTGGTCAGTCAGCAAAGATAAAGCTCGCAAAGGACGCCACACCCTACTGTGTCAACGCACCTCGCCGAATCCCCAGTCCCCTCTTCCCGCAACTCAAAGAGGAGCTTGAGAAACTTGAAACACAGGGGATAATCCAACGCATCACTGAGCCTACAGACTGGTGCTCGCCCATAGTCATAGCACCAAAGAAAAATGGCAAGATTAGACTGTGTGTGGACCTACGGCAGCTAAATAAATCGGTTGCCAGAGAGCAGTTTACCATACCGACCGTTGAAGAAGTTCTAGGCAGAATTTCTGGTGCACAAGTTTTCTCGCTGCTGGATGCCAAGCCACGGCTTCTGGCAAGTACCACTTGCTGAAGAAAGTCAACGACTGACGACTTTCATTACGCCATTCGGACGATTTTGCTTCAAGCGCTTACCGTTTGGCATAACATCCGCTCCAGAGATGTACCAGCGGATCATGAGTGATCTTCTTACAGGACTACCCGGCGTTGTAGTCTATATGGACGATGTGCTGATCACTGGCACAACAAAAGAAGAACACGATGACAGACTACAGCAAGTTCTGCAAATTGTCCAGACTGCCGGTCTGAAGCTGAACAAGTGCAAGATCGCGCAAACACAAGTCGATTTTCTTGGCATGAAACTGGACAAAGATGGTGTGCACCCCGATCCTGCTAAAGTAGCAGCAATCATACACATGGCTCCACCAACATCGAAGGGAGATGTTAAACGACTCATGGGAATGGTTAACTGGCTAGCGCGTTTCATTCCCAATGTATCCACAGTCGCGGCACCAATCAACGACTTACTGAAGGGTAACGTCAACTGGATTTGGGGTCCTTCACAGCAGTCAGCATTCCGCAGCCTCAAACGACTACTGACGACAACACCCACACTGCACTATATGACCCATCACGCGACACAATGATCAGTGCAGACGCGAGCAGTTACGGGATAGGAGGCTGTATCCTTCAACGACATGATGACCAACAGTGGAAACCTGTCGCTTACTGCTCCGGAAGTCTCACTGCAGCGGACACTAAGGTTGAATTAAAGAACACTTAACTGTACAATAAAGAAGGAGACTCACTCCCTTGAAGAGGAATATATGTTGTTTGTGTATCCTAATACGCTTTTCGCGTTGAACACGAACTCTCTTTTAAGTGATAACATGTTTCTGGGTGCAATTTTATTCATTCATAATAATATTAGTTCAGAAAATATTGTTTAAGGACGATGCATGGCTACAATGCGCTTGCGCGCAAAACACAGATAATCAGAACTTTATTGTAGGGTGCACCGTACACGGTTCACCATGACGGTTCACCATGCCATTTTGGTCCATAAGTTCCCAAAAGAGAGTTTGTGTTCAACGCGAAAAGCACATTAGGATACACAAACAACATACAAGCCTCTTCAATTTGATTTCATCCCCTCATTCCGTTATTTTGACGAAAAATCCAACGGTGATCCATCGATACCAAAATAGAAAGGAAGGGAGTGACTCTCCTTCTTTATTGTCCAGTGGTGAACCGTGGTTACATTATGCATCGACATATGAACTGGTATAGTGGATAAGACACCAGCTGTGGAACGCGGGGATCATAGGTTCGAGTCCTACCCTATTGTGATTTTTGTCCGCAGCACTCGGGAAACTTAGAGTACACAGTGCTTTGTTACACATTATGGTAAAATCAACAATAATATTGTATTATTTTTGTTTTAAATGTTGTTGTATTTTTCCCAATGTTCTTTAATTCAACCTTTGCCTCCAATACAGCTGGTACCACGGTGGTGTATTGGCTAAGACTTCTGTGTTGGAACGCGGGGATCGTAGGTTCAAATCACACCCAAGTAGAACGATTGTGTATTTTTCTCCGCAGCACTCGGGAAACACTGAGTATACAGTACTTATCACACGTTGGGGTAAATCTACAATAATATTTTATTATTTTTTCCCAAAATAAATGTTCTTTAATTCAACCTTTGGACGCCATTTCATGTTTGGGAAACAAAACCAAATACCCCTCCAGGGAAAAAATAATAATACTACTGTAATAATAAAATAAAATAAAAAACTTAAATAAAATAAAATTCACAAAGACAGACAAGAAGCGCATGGATAAAATGGGCATGTCGCTCACAAATACTACAAGGGAATTCAGACAATCCCGGTCAAATCTCGCTGCCCCCCCCCCCGGCCCCCTGACAATGTTGGCTCTCATTCCAAGGTCTGTGCTCCGGCTGGAGATAACAACATTGGTGGGGGGAGCGGGGGAGCGGGGGACTGGGGAGGGTATGTTTATTGTCACGTGTCCCAACTATTTTGGCCGGGATTGTAGGCCGCACTACCCTCAAGCCAACGGTCAGGCAGAAAAGGCAGTTCACATCGCGAAGATGATACTACGCCAGAATGATCCAGTCCGAGCCTTAATGACCTACCGTTCCACACCTATACCCGCTCTTGGTGTGTCTCCATCACGACTCATGATGGGACGAGAGATGCGCACTACATTGCCCATACTACCGCGTAATCTTCGCCCTAAGATCGTGAACTACACCAAGCTTAAGGAAGCCAATAAATCTCACGAATCTAAGAGCGAATCCTACTTCAACCGCAAGCATGGTGCAAAACAACTGGATGAACTGAAGCCAGGTGACCATGTCAGAATCCGCACCAAATCAGGATGGAGTCCGGTGGGTAAGGTAACGCGAAAGGCTGGTCCCCCCGCGTTCATACATCATCACCGTTGATGGTGCAGAGTATCGCAGAAACCGACGTCACTTGATGCATGTTCCAAAACCAGACCTAGAACCTGTCGTTGATGTCCAGATCTCACATGACGACAATCCTAAGGATCTCCAGCCAACCATGACCAGACCACATCGCGCATTGAACACTCCAGCATGGCACAAAGACTATGTCATGTACTGAGAACATTGAACTCTGAACTCATCACATAGGATCAAAAACCTATTAATCTGAAATTGCTGTGGATTATTACATTGTTGATTTATTCTGGAAAAGCAAAAATTACATTTGTCAAAGTACCAAATTCTCATGGTTCAATTGTAAACAACCATCAATAAGATTTTGTGGACTGAAGTAAACAAGCTCAAAATGCATTGTATACTCTTACGGATTGATGAGATTCTGCGGGAAGCTTATCAATACACCTAAATTTGTTCATGTGTTTTTCATGCGTTGTAAATGTTAACAAGTTTGTTTTCTTCCAGAAAAGGGGGAGATGTTGTATAAGTTGAATTACTCGTTATGGAGTGTCGTGGCCGAGCGGTCTAGCGCACCGAACTCAAGTTCTGGTGTTGCCAGCAGCAGGGTGTGAGTTCGAGCCCCGGTCGTGACAATTGTGTCCTTGAGCAAGGTACTTAACTATAATTGCTTCGTCCTTCGGATGGGACGTAAAGCCGTAGGTCCCGTGTGTTGTGTAATGCACGTAAAAAAGAATGCGCCTTGAGCACAACTTAGTTGGTGGATACGTGCGCAATATAAGTCCACACATTATTAGGTGTTTGGGTTGGTGCCCAAACACCTCTTGATATTGTTCGTTTTTTTTTTTTTCTTCTTCTTTTTCTTCTTCTTCCGAATAAGAATTATCCAGAGACAAAAACATAGTTGCAGAGTTCACAGAACCTTAAAACTTCACATAGTTAGACCTTAACATGTAGTTTATGTCAAATTGTGACGTCATAGTGAGATCATCAGATATCGAATTACACTAAATCAAAGTTTAATATTTTCAAAAAATCATATCTCATGAACCACAAACGATATTTTCACAATCTTTGCAGCATGTTATAGATCTTTAATTATGTGATTTTTCGTACACAGACGTGACCCCAATCCGACCTCTGCTTCCGGTCGAAACCGGAAGTTGAAAATTTCAAAACATTCCAAAAATCATATCTCATGAACCACAGAAAATATTTTCACAATCTTTGCATCATCTTATAGACCTTGAACTATGTCACATTTCTTACACAGACATGACCCCAATTTGACCTCTCCTTCCGGTCGAAAACAGAAGTTTAAACGAACAACTATTCAGAAGCATAGCCATACTGACGTTCTCTTACACACAGACATATCGGCCTATAGTGTGTGTATATGCATTATCTAATTAGAATAGAATAGTTCGAGTTTACGAAGACCGCGCAGGTCATGACCTGCCATGCATGCACGCGCACAGTATAGTACCATGCAGCAGCAAAAACAATGGCTTCCCTGAGTGTCGGGCTCGTCTGCAGAAAATGCGTCGCAGAAAATGTACTAATTTAGCATGGAATCCAAATTGTTATCATTTTTGGAGATGAGTTGGACAAAGATTCTTTCATGTGCAAGTGGATGGAAGAAATAGACGGTATGGTTGAGTGTGATATTGCCAATGTCTAAGCGTTAGGGCTGTTGGAGCTAACGTACATAACATACGTCGCAGCTAACGTTACAGGTAATGTAGGAATTAAGTTTTAAAAAATTTGAAAAATATCTGGACCTAATCAGACTACATATATTTTGTAAAATAGTTGGACTTAGGCCTATATGAAAAATATCCTTGACAATTTAACTTATGTCTTCAGACTTTTACTATCTCATTGTGATCTGTCCCTCAGTATCGTGTAGTGACAATTTAAAAATAAGATCATTCCTGGTGATTATTTTCAATAGTTACCATGTTAATACCTTGACCAACAAAATAAACTATAACCCTAACCACCCCAAATCCATCAAAATTCTGAAAGGGGCACTTTTTGGAGGAAAAAATCAGCACTGTTGAAAAATGGGATCTTTATAATGGAGTTTTATCAGATACTTAAAAGTAATACTACATGTATTGTAGTTGCACAAACATAACTTTGTACATGAGCCAAGAATATTCAACCTTTGGCGGTGTAAATAAGCATGGAAATGAACTTCAAGCTGAACTAAAGTTTTGGGTTATTTTTCATAGTGTATACAATGAAGATGGATGCTGACCCAATTATTTATTATTTTACATGTATGGATGAATAGCCGACATTCCTAAAATTAATTACCATTCGATTTACAGATTTATGGGTACCACTCTGAGTGGTACAAATGCTTCCATGCCATTTGCAGGGCTGAGAGGAAGAAATAAGATTAAGAAGAAACAGAAACATCAAGGTAGGCAAATATTGAAAAATACGGTTAGAATGTCGCATCCGACCGACTTCACATTATTCCAGGATATTTATTTCATGAAAAATCAGCCATTTTGCTATACGATGAATTCCTCAGTCATGTCAGTCTGATGTCGTAAACTCCACAATTAGTGACCAGCACAGTCATTTGTACATGCGCAGTGGCAACTATAATAGGATCCTTCTATTTTCTGAAGGGGAGGATTTTTTAGAAGGGAAATAAAAGTGGATTTTAAAGATAGTTTTCGCCTTGTGTACCACCAAAAATCGATAGAATAATTTTTAACTGGTTAGTGGTTGCAAAAAAATTCCCAAAAACCCTTTAAAAGTGGTGGTCGGATACGACATTCTTTCCAAAAATTCAATCAAGTTTCAAGTATGCAGTAAGCTTGGGCGATAACGATTTTTTTTATCCACGATATATCGGCAAACATATATTGCAATTTTCAATAATATCGCAATTCTTTTTTTGCATTCATGCATGATTGCTTTAGAGCCAATAACCACAGGTATGTACCCCTCTACAAGTGTCACAATAAATTGCAAATTTATTTGCAGAGCGTGTATGTACTTCTGATATCATCATACTTTTTTAGTGACAATTTCAAAAAAAGATCATTCCTGGTGATTATTTTCAATAGTTACCATGTTAATACCTTGACCAACAAAATAACCTTGACCAACAAAATAAACAAACCTTAACCACCCCAAATCCATGAAAATCCTGAAAGGGCACTTTTTTGGTAAAAAATCAGCACTGTTGAAAAATGGGATCTTTATAATAGAGTTTTATCAGATGCTTAAAAGTAATACTAGTTGCACAAACATAACTTTGTATATGAACCAAGAATATTCAACCTTCGGCGGTGTGAATAAGCATGGAAATGAACTTCAAGCTGAACTAAAGTTTTGGATTATTTTTCATAGTGTATACAATGAAGATGGATGCTGACCCAATTATTTATGGATGAATAGCCGACATTCCTAAAATTAATTACCATTTGATTTACAGATCTATGGGTACCACTCAGAGTGGTACAAATGCTTCCATGCCATTTGCAGGGCTGAGAGGAAGAAATGAGAAGAAACAGAAACATCAAGGTAGGCAAATATTGAAAAATTCGGTTAGAATGTCGAATTGAACCGCCACTTTTCTCATTCAATATAACCAATAAAGTAATCTTACCTACCTCGTAAGGTGGAGAACATATGGATGATGATGGACATATACTTCAAATTATTCCAGGATATTTATTTCATGAAAAATCAGCCATTTTGGTATACGATGAATTCCTCAGTCATGTCAGTCTGATGTAAATTCCACAATTAGTGACCAACAGTCATTGTACATGTGCAGTGGCAACTATAATATGATCCTTCTATTTTCTGAAGGGAGGATTTTTAGAAGGAAATAAAGTCCGAAAACCATCAGAAAAGTGGATTTTAAAGATAGTTTCACCAAAAATCGATAGAATAATTTTTAACTGGTTAGTGGTTGGAATTTATTTTCAAAAAACCCTTAAAAGTGGCGGTTGGATGTGACATTCTTTCCAAAAATTCAATCAAGTTTCAAGTATGCAGTAAGCTTGGGCGATAACGATTTTTTTTTATCCATGATATATCGGCAAACATATATTGCAATTTTCAATAATATCGCAATTCTTTTTTTGCATTCATGCATGATTGCTTTAGAGCCGATAACCACAGGTATGTACCTCTCTACAAGTGTCACAATAAATTGCAAATTTATTTGCAGAGCGATGTATGTACTTCGGAAGTAGTTTGCTTTTGTTTCTCATTTCTAAAAGCTCAAAAGACTAATGATTTTATTTCCATGGAATTTCTGACTTGACTCACAATGTCGATTTATATTTTATTGTGATATATTTGTATTCGCGATTCGCCGATATGCCGATAACTTAAATAGGTTCTCGATATTGTAATCGAATAAAAAAGTTATCGCAATATTCGATATCGTGTTTATCACCCAAGCTTAGTATGCAGTAAAATTGTTTCAAGTTAGATGTTGCTTTTTCGTTTCTTTCTATCTGTTTACCTTGTCTTGTGTGTGTATTTTTTTTTTTTTCAATCTCTTTCTGTCTACAATGCCCATTCCCTTACTCAGTTATTCCTCTATTTCTATTAAATATTTATCATTCTTTCTTCATACATATTTAGGTCAAGATGAGGTTGAGCGGTGAGAATGCAGCATTGAACCCCAGAGAAGAAAACCGTGGTCTTCATCAGAGTTCCTCCCTGACAAACCGAGAAAAATTGAGAAAAAACTGTTTTCACAGTGCCAAACCTTGATTGCATGCCCAACGGAAAGATGAGAGGTTACTTTTGCAAATCGAAGATAAAGATCTTGTGGGTTTAGAAGTTTGCTATCATTGTCTTTGCTATAATGAGTATGTACCCAATTCTTGACAAGGCCAGATCCATCAGATGAAATACCTATTTGGTACAATGATGCATAAATAAAATTCTGTGAAGAAGTCATCCAGAAGAAAACAATGAAATTCTTTTCACAAAGTCATTACATCGTAAGTTCATCAAGTGCGTACAAGAAATGGAGGAGTTGACTGCAGTACAAATGTAAGTACAGGTCCCACAATCTGAAAACTAACATGTCTGAAAAGTACATTTCCTACACTGGTAATTCATAGATAATTTACTAAGAATACAATTGACTTGGTGTACAGCCAATCTCTAGCTGCAAAAGAACTGGTAGAGACTGCAGTTGGCTCAGATACATTATGTACTGATACTGATATACACTCACTGGCCATAAGTATTGCAACATACACAAATGTTCAGTGTGGAGAACTGTGTTACTATAAGTTATTTTATTTTATTTACACTACTTAAGACTTCTTGAAAGTGCCTGTGTTTTGAAGTCAATGTTCTTTTTACTGTTCTTGCTCGAAAATTATGTAATACACGATCGATGAAATCAGATTAAATGATCATCTCACCTGTTACTGTAAATTGCGATTTTGAGCATGTTGCAATACTTTGGCCAGTGAGTGTAGACAGCAGTGAAGGTGCTGGAGAAGCAGAGAGATTTTCACATGAAAGTGCCTATCTTCACACACTCTTCAATGCATCAGCTGTACTATATAATACACTTATAATGAAGAAATCACATGGCATTACAGCTACCCTGGCCATCAACTTCAGATGACTTATCCTTGCAGACTGCTTAACAAATGAGCCAGTAATTTTCAATCACCCGCTTTGTTCATCTTACACTAGGACACTGATTCCATGACCCGTTGAAAGTTTACTCTGATTGAGATAATGTTGCCTTTAACCATTAACTTTAATTAAAACATTCTGTTGACTTTCTTTTCATGCACCAGTAAAAGTTTTTAAGTGCCAAAGATTTAACAATACTAGCCAAATCCAATTAATGTTAGGGACTACAGGTTCACTTAATTTGTATTTTGTACTTAAGAAAAAAATTATTCTTTTCATTGCAAATTAGACCTAGAAGTTTGGATAACCTTTATTCTGTATGAAATGGATTATTATTGATGGATGCAAAAATGGATGGAAAAGGATGACCATGACAAAATAAAGCAGAAGTGTCATTCAAAAGATAATGTTGTTTCGCATTTCCTTTATATAAATATCTTATTAATTTTGTGTTTTAACGAAGAATGTGTTTTATCAATTTAAATATTTACACAAAACGTTGACAATTAATAACCAATAATTTACTTTTTAAAGATGAGAAAAGATTCACAAATTGGTCTTTGATGTAGGTAGGGTTAGATCCAAGGTTGCCTAAAGAGGGTGGAGCTCAAGGTAAGGAGATGAGAAATGGGAAATGAAACCCCAAAATATTGAAATGAATGGACAATTTAGAAGTTTTTTACATGATCAATTAAATTGGAAAACTTGGGGGGTTAGAACGTTCAGGAAAAGTTGGGTTCAGACCTTTTATTCAAGGCAAGATTTTTTTAAACTGGTTCATTTCTTTACAATAACATCAAATATTTCCCAAATATGGAATCCCTTTCCAAACTCTTCCCTACCTGACTGGACCGATTTGACAGATTAGGGTAGGAAACATTAAAAACAGCCCATGTGAACTATTCAATTATACAAAAATCGCCATTGAAAATGTAGTTTTCTAAGAATGGCCGAAAGAGGGCGCTATTTTCATGTCATAGTTCAAATGCAAATAATCTGCCAAACTGGCAAATTTTGTGAGTGTGGATTTATATATTAGAATTTACAAGTAATTGTCTATTCTTAAACTGTTTGTACGCTCATGCCTGATATGCGTCACGAAACTCAATTTCTGAATGCATTTTCATTGCACGCTCCGTGGTCTAGCTAGTCTGAAGTCAAATCACATGCTGAACTTAACTCCATAGCCGTAGTTTCTTGTCAAGTCGCACTTGGCAACACGGATGCGAATTTTGTCATGAAACTTTCTGAAGAAAACCATATTTACCAAGTTCCAACAATTAATGTACTTTTAAACAACTTTAGGTGATGACGTCATAACATGATGAACAACCAAACACCTTGAGAACAAGCATTCTACTCAATAGAACTAACATGCTCGTGCAAGTTTTTGGTGAATTAACTATTGAAGAACCTTTTCAACCTTTGTAACATTAGATTCTTATGCGGAATTTGTAAGTGAATGAGGAATTGTACTGCAGAAAAATAGCTGCCTGGCTTGACTCATTCCTGCAATGTCTCCTATTTTAGCTGTAATAATGGGCGCTCTATTAAGGATTAGATTTCTTAAATGTTGTTTATCATTAACTGGGAGAAAGACAATAATCTGATAATAAAAGCTCTTTAATTCATAGTACACTTAAAATATGCTCTTTATTTCTGTTAAATACAAACTTATACAATGTTAACATTTTGGATTTATTTTGCATTTTTAAACAACTTTAGGTGATGACACCATAACATGAACCCCAAACACCTTGAGTTTGTTTTTTACAAACTCTATACCTCTAGTTATTATTATTATTATTATTATTATTATTATTATTATTATTATTATTATTATTATGTGTTGTGACACGAACTACATGTTACTAAAGAGAAATAAAGGGTTCTAAGATGGATGCTCCCACAACACGAGTTGACAGTGCACATGGTGAGTCCGTTCCACATTTATTTACTAGGAAAAAGACCCCAAAGATATAACAATATTGAGGCCTGGTCAGCACACACACCGGGCAACAATCTTGGGTACAACTGAAGGCTTGGGTACAACTGAACAGGCTACGGTCTGGCGCTGGACGTTTCGCTGCCAGCATGAAAAAATGGGGCATCGCAGACACTGACCTCTGTCCTTGTGGACAAGTACAGACCCACGATCATGTCTTAACCGAGTGTACTGTGACAGGACCTCCCTGCCCACTATCTCAAATTGACAACCCCCAACTGGTGACATACCTCACCAACTGCCAATTTTGATTGCCGTAGTTAACATACGAAATAATAATTATAGCTTGATTAATTCATATAGGAAGGGTCACAGTATACACTTCTGCAAATACATTTTATACAATATATACAATTTAATGGTTACAACAACGACAAAAGGTAATTTTTGTGTCCAAAAGTATCTTTTTTCAGTACAACTTAAACAGCTGAAAAGCCTTTTAAAAAAACATTTCAAATCCAAATCATAAAAGGAGTGGAAAATAGTTAATTCCTCAATGATTAAATAAGTAAAGTCATAATTTTGCTTAAAACTGCTTTTTCCTTCACGAAAAAGACAGCTTCAAACATTAAGTCATTTTACCCATTTGTGCAGTGCAAAGTATTTTTCAATGTCTATAATTTTATGCATTTCACACCAAATGACGGCATGAATTGAACTTAATTGTTCAAGTTCAATTTCAGCTACTTTTCAGTATATTCTGTCAATACAATATCAAGTTATGACAATTTTTTGGAAGTTATCAATTTGGAAAATTTGGGTAAATTTTGTGGTTATTCTGTGGCTTCTCAAAATTGAAACCACTATTGCAAATTAATGACAATTAATGAATATTTGGAAGAGAAGAGCTTATTAAATAATTTCACACCCTAAAACTTCTTTCAACATATCAATTTCTTGATATTTTTAATAGCTAAATTTCCCTCTATTATGGTTATTGTTGTTTGCAATTCACTAACCTGTGAATATGACATCACTTTTTGAGAAAACAGCATATAACGATTACATAATTTGTTTTTGATACTAATTCGAACTATTTCTCAATTAATTCAACCTTTATTTCATTTAAAGTTTTGGCAAGAACAATTTAAAAAACAAAACTTAATTGTTATCAATTAGGAATCTTATTTGAGTTCATCAGTAAACCTGAGGTTTTGCACCTATTATTCTGGGGCTATGTTTATCGTTACATGCCTGTACTGCTCTTAAGGTAAACCGTGACCAAGTAACTAAAAACTAAATCTTTCTTTTATTTCATTAAAAGAAATGAAAAGATTTTGCACATTTGAAATATTTCTTAATTAAGGATGCAAAATTTGTGTTACAAACCTGCATATTTCTAATTCATGAAAGAGGAAGGAATTTAATGGTTCTTCCCTCGCCACATAATAACATAAAGGGCCCTCTATTGACAAGTTTCCCATATTTGGCAAGAGCTCATTCCCTCTACATTCATGATGCTATGTCACGTATAGAGAGATTATGAATGTGTGCCAGAACATTTCGGTTTTAGATGAATAATAGGGGCGTATATGTTATGGATTCATAGAGGATCAACGGAGCCAGTGTCATCTTATATGCTATAACAGAAAATCACAATTCAAAAGAAAATTCCATTCTATGCATTTTACTATTGTTTTATTTATTTATTAACTTTTCTCAATTAACAATTACTTTCAGGACCATTTATTTATTTTGAACAGCTTTCCAGGAATTATTGTTTCAGTTAGTATACCATTAAAATGTAAACACAAAATACTGATTAAAAACAATGTATTTATTTATTTTACAATGTTTAACAAGGCTGATATTTGCACTTCGGGTATCACAAAAAAGGAAACTGAGGCTTGCAGGAAAATATAATTCTTTTTTATTTGTTTCTGTAGTATTTAGCTTCTACATAGACATTTCCATTGTTTGTAAGCATTAATCAACGTTTTGCATGATGGAAGGTAAAGATGGTGCCCAAAATGAACCATTTTGCACCCTTTATATTTAGATGGAAACATCTTTATTTTTGCTTTTGGTATTTTTCTGTTTGACTTATCAGTGTTTCTCTCTCTCTCTCTCTCTCTCTCTCTAGATCTATACTGTGGAAGATATTTATGAACTGAACTTACAGTTTTCTCAATTGTTTACACAAAAAATGGAACTATGCACACAATTCTGAAAACTTGAAGCTCATGTAACAACAACAAGACTCAGACTGCTAAACTCTAAGCACAATTCCATTGGTTGCACTCAAATAGCAATTCTAATTCACATTTTGCAAAACACTAAGCACAATTCGATGGTTTACACTCTTTTGCTAAAGTTTAAGCACAAATCGCATCATTTAGCATCATTTGATTGGTCTCAATCACTTCTCACCTGTTCCAACTCAACTGGCAAAACACTTCAATCATGTGTCAGAGCATAAAAGAGGCCTCAGGTGACCTCTACAGTGTTGGGGAAAATGGAGCAGCATGGAGAACAGAGAGAAAGAGTAAGAGGAAGAGGACGTGGAGGAAGAGGACGAGGAAGGAAAGCGCGAGCCAATATTTCTAATGAAATCCGCGCAACTTTGGTTGACCATGTACTCAGTCATGGCTAACAATGACCGATGATCTGTTTCACTGCATTTTCATATTGTATTTTTTTTGGGACTACCAAAAACTTTTTGTTTGCAGTCAGCTGAACATTTTACTGTAGTATATTACAGTAACAAATAAAGATTTGCTTTGTACCTTTTTGTATTTGTGCACTTATTTCATCATTACTGTACATCCCCAGAATGACAGTCTAAACATTTTCTTACTGTAGTGTTTCTCATTTTACAGTAGGCTACACAGGTAGTGCAATTTACTGTGAGTTTTGCCAAAATAGGTAACATTTGTGTATTCTCAGAACTCTAACAATGTTGCAGTATCAACTATACCTGAACAGTATTTTGGTGGTAGTGTTTTAGAATTTATCACACCAGTGTTTAATTGATGCTCTGTAAGAGATATTCATATGATAGCTGTGTGTATCGTTTTGGTGGAAAGAATCAGTTTTGAGAAGAGAACATGGTTTTGAGTGCAGTGTTCCATTTTGCAAGAGATTTGTGGAGTTTTGACAAAATGGTTAACTCTTTTCAGTTTTGTGTTTAGGTTTTGAGAAATTGAGCTATAGTTTCAGGAAACGTGTTTAAACGATTGGGAAAAACTGTAATATGGAGTACCAAAGGTCACGGAGTGCCATGGTCGAGCAGGTTTAGTGCATCGGATTTCTTTTCTGATGGCCAAGTCGTCCAGAATGTGGGTTCGAATCCCAACCGCGACCATGGTGCTTGTGTCCATTAAGCAAGACACTTTACCATAATTGCTTCTCTCCACCCAGGGGTAAATGGGTACCTGTGAGGGCAGAGTTGGTTGTTGTGTTTGATTAGCCCTGTATGCGCTGTAATGGCATCAATTGAGTTGTATACTTCCCAGGGAGCTGAGATGGTTTCAGGAATGATTTATGCGCCTGGTGGATACGTGTGCTTTATATAAGACCATATTATTATTATTATATTATTATTATTATTATTTTATTGATTAAAATATAATCTGGATACGATTAAACAGAACGTCCTTTTGGCCGGGGATGAAATGGTGTGGAGTTTTAGACAATTGGATAACAAGCGTCGGAGGCAATACCACATTGGTTGTGTTTGTTACGTGACATCATAATGAATCCTTTCATACCCCAGTCAACACCCCAACTGAAAAGAAAACATAGTGATTGCATGATTATTATTAAACATGTTAGAAGTTCATTAATATCTGGAAGGGAGAGTATGGTAAACTTCCATTCTGATGTGACACTTTTAATTAGGTTTAAATGGCTTATGGGTGTGTCTGTTAAAGAAACAAAAATACACAAGGAAAAATGTTATAGTCGGTGTGGCACTGAATATTTTTCATTCTTATTTATAGAATACAAATGCATATGAGTGCACAGTGGACGAAGCATACTGCAGAAAAAAATGGCCAACGTTGTGGTCATATCGCTTGAGGTGTAATACTAACCTGTTCTTGACAAGCCAATAGGCTTGGCCGTCATCTTAGCCATATCCAATTGCCAGGACACCGTGATCAAGTTGGGTCTGACTGCATTGGGGTTCATCGTATACACCTATATTGAAATAAAATACCTTTATCAAGCTGCAATAATCTGATTTATTTCTGCCAAGTTACATACAAATAAATATGACCAAACCGAGGCTGGTGAGGAAAATAGACTGGCCCTATTATGTATTTAGAATCACTGCTATAATTATTCTTCAAAGATTGAAACTATAAAGACCGTAGATCTACAACTATAACCATTTTGTGAAGATGACCACAAATATTACTCTCCCTGAACCCACTAGTCGAGATGTATGTACTGTAAAGTGGATGGAAAGAGAAACTAACGTGTACCGTAGCAGAAATGGGCACGTGGCAAGAATGAGTGCTCACTGCCAAATAGGATAATAAATGTGAAGTGATGAAAGGAAGACTGCCCCCCCACCCCGTCGCACAGTGGGCCAGGGTGGGACCAAAACTACATTTTCCATTATTTTGAAGACATATTACACCCAGATATGTGAACGGACCCGCAGATGTCAATGGGGTGTTTTTAAACATTTATGACGTCATCAAAATACTGATTTCTGATTGGACCGCGGATAATTCACTTTATAGCCTCAATTGAATTTTTGTTCGTTTCAAATTACACTTAATCAGTGTATGTGTTACAGCTGTCAATTATTTTAACACATACAGTGTTACGGCTGTCAATTATTTTAACACATACAGTGTTACGGCTGTCAATTATTTTAAGGAAAAAATTATGCGTTTATAGGCATTTTACCACAAGTGTATACTGGCTATAAAGGGAGTATATTGTTACAATCAGAGCAGACTTCCAACAGTGCATGGAATCGGTGTCCTAGTTCAAGATGAACACAGTGACTGAAAATTAATAGCTCATTTATGCAGCAGCAACGGTAATATGACCTTATCATGTGGGGTATTACTTTCAGTCACAATCACTACAACTATAGCAGTCCAATTTCATGCCCTGTTGATCGTGACAATATTGTCCCTTTAAACCCACTGCTAAACTTGCAACACGGCATCAGATTTGGTCGTGTATAAGATTAATTTGAGGCACACTTCGTTTCCCTACATTTTACAAATCGGTTGAAACTGGGTTAGGGTCGCTATGGTAATTCGGACGAAAACCTTGTTGCTTCTATGCAGCAAATTTCAAATATAGATTCAAACAGAACACGTATGTTTCCATGGTATCCTATATTAAAGATACATTTTTACCGTGTAAATCCTAATTTTTTCTGTAATTATTTGTTTAATTATGGACATTATTATTTTTCCAGAAAAAAGTAAATACTCCATAATTTCAGAAAAATATTTTACGACTGTAAATTATTTTAAGGATAAAATTATTGTTAAACAATTTGAGGAAGTTTGTGATTTAGATCCATTATACACTATTGGTAATGTTTGTAAAAAATGTTTCTAAAAGTATCCTAATACTTTCTTTGAATCAAGATATATGGGGCCTACATTAAACAACCAACCTGTAAAAGTTTCACTTTATTATGTGTCATTATCCGAGAAAATAATGAAAATGCATTCAGATGTTTCGTATTCATTCATACTTTGATTTGTTTTTGTTTCCAGAGGGACAGCAATTATTTTTGGACATTATTTTACTATTTTACTAATTTGATAGCACATGAGACCAAAATTATTATCATCCCTGTTTGATACCATGATCAATTTAACACAATAAGTTTCATGTAGACCTGTGATCATTTTTTGTTTTGCAATTTACCAGTAGGGGCTTACTGACTGAATATTACTTTTTAGATACATCTTGCTTTCCACTATCAAGACACTGATAAAAATTTAACTGCACAATTGTTTATCGTGGCTATCATTTCCCTCAAGACTTGCCTTTGTTTACAAACAGAAACCGCAAGGGAATAATTAAGTCCTGTCAGTTTGAATTTTTTTTTAAATGTTGGGATGGGGTTTACAAATATAGCTACAAAATACGCAGGTCGCAGGTGGTCATAGCTACTTTTGGTATCAAAATGTTGCTGAAAGATTCAACTTCAGGAAATATGAGAATTCAGGCAGGGAATTAGAATTTCTAGTTCCACCATAGCTGAACAAAAAAGCTATATTTTATAATTTTTAAAACCAAATTCCTCAGTTTTGCTGATGAAATTAAAAGCTAATTTACAATCGATTTAATTTTTTAAGAATATAGATCATGCACTGATTTACTTCAATTTACATGACGATAACCTGTCAAAAAGCCCACAATGGCAATTTTAAATTTATTACCAGCAAGCGGCTTTTATCAAAGGAAGACAGTTCTACAGTCATGAAATATTAATTTGCCTTTAAATTGTCTATAAATAGTCGTATGGGGTCTTAGCAACCTAAAAATGTAAAATAAATAAAATCTATGGAACATACGCAAATGACCCCTTTGGTGCACCTTTGGTTTTGCCCTGGCCCACTGTGCGTCGCCTTCCATCCGGATCCAATAATGTTGTCCTTGTGGATTACGAAAAAGATGATTGTCTACAAAATCTAACTAGGCAAAGGGAAAGGTAAAGTACCTGAGTGATACAGCTGAAATGATTGATGACTGGCATCAATAGCTACGCTGATTGGTCCGATAGTCACTACAGCTTTATGAAGTGCTTCCTCGTCCATGGAGTGGAACAGACACAAATGAACATGACGGTGCCAGCGATATTGAAGGGATTGAAGCGGCATTTTCGTTCTGGGAGAATACATCAATAAAAAATATTTATATACGAAAAACATCAAATACTTTATGTTTATGCGTTGCCATCGTTATATAGTATAAACGACATTATTTCAACAGAATTTCGGACTTCATGGGAGACAGAAAAGGTCCACGTTAGAATTAATTAACACAGGACATTTGAAATCTAATTCACAGTAATGTTCTCAAAAGTTAACGACACAATAAAATGAGGCTAACTTCTTTCACAGATTATTTAGTGGTTTACCGGGTTTATATATACCGATTTATAAATGACAGAAGTATGGGTGCTATATACAACATCAACATTATTTATAGAGGTGGTACAAAGCTGCATTAATATTTTTTGTTTAACACATTTTTATGCTGTTAGACTTGAAGAAAAAGATTTGGAAGTTCTAAATCAATATGCGGCACTTTAACACATATGTAATTCTTAGAGGTGAAACAATGTAATTCGATCAAACTTCAGTTGGAGACAATTACCAAGAACGTGCTTTATATTTTAAAAGGTGAACAGCCTCTAAAATCCATTGAAATAAGCGTGTCCCTACAATAGGGCCTAATTTAGTACACAAGAGGGCACTAGTCCGTTATTCATGTGGTGTTGAAATGACTGCAAATATTCGAGGTGTTACAAACTAAGACTAATGGTAACTTTCATATTTTGCAACCTCGCCCAATACCATGGAAGAATACCGATACAGTTGACCACTGAAGTGGTGTAATTTTGACACCATTGCACAGAAATTATAATCATAGCAGCACGCGGTACTGTATTAGCAATTTTATCACTAAGTGCATTACACTTATTCGTGAGAGTAAGTTCAAAGTTCACCATTCGATTTCAAAGCACCATTACAGGCGCATGACTAGGATTCGAACTCGCCATGCATTTGAGACTCTGCCGCTAGGACACGCCTGACCAAAGATGCTCCAGTGTTCTTTAACTTTTATTTCAAAAGTAAATGTTTCTGTGGTGTCGTTGTTCCCAAGCCGTATCTATCCCCTTTACCCCGACAAAATGTATTCTACCTCTAGCTTGATATGGATTACGATCATCTTCAGAATCGATGCCGTTGTTGGTATGTATATATTGAATGCACCTGTCATTTAACCACCCTGGCAGCCATTGCATCCATACTTAGCCATGGTGTGGCGCCAGAATCTCCACCAGATCTCTGCTCGCAAGAGAACTTGGTAGTTTCCCAGTCTTGTTGAAGGTTTGACCCTCAGTGATACCAGTGGCACTGAGAAAGCCCAACACAGAACCACATTGTCCCTGCACAAACGGGACCCAAGAGGAGGTCTTAAGTTAGAATCTCAGGCTCTGAATAAAGCTATTCAGAAACCCATCCACATGTAGGAATTTCCAAAACACTTAGCAATTTTTCTCATGAGAAACCCCATTTGGCCGTTACCATAAGAAAATGTGAAATGTACTAGGAAATGCTCGTTTGTTTAATTTCTCCAGACATCAAAATATGGCGTCTAAGCGACACTACATAACACAGAAAAGTGAGAGTAAGCCAACCTGATTTTGACTGGAGTAACGTGAATCCCTTGGTACGCCAGATCCACTGTTGCTGAGGGGTTACTGCTGATGTCAACAAAGCTACAGTTCATTGTTGTATTCTTCATCTTGAAGGTGTTCATTTGCTTCCTGAACTCCAATTATTCGTCTAGAAATGTAACGAATTCAGTACAAAATACTTAAGGCCAAAGCCACATTTTTTAAGTCATAGGTCAGCTTTTTCCTGGTTTTGTTTGTTTTGTTTTTTGTTTTTGTTTTATTTTTGTTTTGCCAAGCAGTGAAAGATGTGATGCATGTATACCAGACCAGTATCATTGCCACATTTCCCAATTTTCCACAAAGTAAGTTTTTAGATCATGATTTGTTTCCTTTATAAAATAGTAATTACCAATGTACATTCCCTTAAAGGTATTTTTGGGTGTGTTTTTGTTTGTTTGTTTGTTTGGGTGCTCTTTTGGTTGAGACGTTTGTTTTTATGTTTGAGGGATATGGAGGAGATGGCGCTTCAATAAAATTGGACATTAATATTGTTTATGGGCTCGAGACAATAGTGCAGCAGGATTCCAGGAATGGGGAATTATGAGACTATACCACAATCAGCCATCTTGTAAACGTTTTTCTGATAGGACACATACAACAATTATGGTTGTTATGGTTGTTGCTGAGAAGCTCACTGTATTAGGAGGAAGAAGGTTGACAAGACAATGTGAATATATTAACTGCATGTCGTAAGCACAGGGACAACAAGTAATTTGAAGGATTAATTTGCTTTATTTCTACAAATAGGAATGTGAACGCTTATTAAGCGAAAAGGATTGTGACAAAATAATGAAATATATATCTTTAAACATTACATTGTTGACTACTTACCATGTCCGCATATGTCCGTTCATAGCCATGAGTGAAGAAAAGAAAGAGGATTATGTAGCCTAGGGACGTATCTACTGTTATGTTCATTTCACTTAACTTGTAGTTGTACTCCCAGACAAATCTACAGGAACTCCTCCTCTTGCTGAGGTTCGTAGAGTTTCTGGTTATTTTTCTTCATATTTGCCCCACTCTTTGTCCAGTTCAGGATTAACGGCGGTGCCACCAGCACACTATAAGTAGGAATCAGCAACCTTCATATTGGTTGAGTTTGGTTTATTCCTATAAAAATTATATGAGCGTCCAGCAAGAATGGCCATTAAGCATTCTGTTTCACACGTCTAAGTGTTGGCAACACTCCGCCCCTATCGTTTGGGTGTCAAATTGTACATCTGTATTATAATTTGAAAACAAAATAAGAGAAAACAAGTATATGACATTATAAGAAAAGCATAACCAACTCGATAAGCCCTTGGAAAACTAGGGACTAATATCGTCATGGGCACGATCAATTATAGGGACATAGAATCTGAGTGCTGTGGTTTTAGATTAACTCAGTGACTGAAGGAGTAAAAATATGATAAGATCATATTACCGTTGCTGATGCTTTTACAACATTAGCCAGTAATTTGTCCAGTCACTCATTACATCTTAAACTAGGACTTTTCACGATTCCTTGCCCTGTTGAGAAGTCCGCTCGTGATCGTGAGCGATATTGCTTACTTTAATGTAAAGCCAAACGTAGATAGCTGCACTCCCATGGTAGTTATTGGCTATACAAATGTTTTAAATGGAGGAGCTTTAACATCGTCAGTACATTACCGCATTTACAAAAATGACTGCATTATTATGACAAAGTGACCATAGGCCTACAAAATTTTCTTGAAAAAATGTTTTCGGTCTGAAAGTGCTCTAATTTCCGAAAATGCAAAACAAAAGCACATTTACAGAACGTTGCTAACTTGACCTTTTGCTCCAGGTGTGTTCTTAAAACATTGTGCATGCTTTTAACACTTCCTATCTTGTGAATTAGTGACTCTGCATTGGTGTTTTCTTTGACAACAAAATTACCCGTGACAAAATAATGTCATTCTACTATCAAAACATAGGCCTATACCTAGTAGCACAGATTCTTCTAGAATCTCAGGATTAACAGTTTTAAACATAATGTTCATACTACTCTTTTAAGAACTTTGAAAAATGAGGAAGGATTTCGAAATTAACCTGTTTTTGTACTGATGGTGCGCGTGATCTACAGCGTTGGCAATAAGCTCTTGAACCTCGTCACGGCACAATATCTGGTGACGAACTTTTTGTTAAATCATTTTACTCAGCGTGACGTTACTAAAATCACATGACAAATCAAGGTCTATATCCTGCACATAAAAATAAACTTCATGTGACTAGCATATGATCTGAATTCTTAATCATTAAGCCCGTATGCTATTATTGGCCCTATGGTATAAATTACCTGATTAGAAAATGTTTGATGTGTTATTTTGCTTTTATAATTATCAATTTGGTAGTAGCATCCACTTGGACGGATCATCATGAGCACGAGCCCTGGGCACAAATTCACCACGGGCCATACACGCGCATAATACTACTAGGCCTGTCATCTTTTTTTTTTTTTTTTGAAAACCAGGGCCTATTGGCTCCTGGGCCCGGGCATTATGCCCAATTTGCCCGTGCGGTAATCATTTATAGTAGCATCAAACAATCTTTGATGGGCGCTGTCAGTCAGATTGTAAAACAAAAATCGAGGTAATTATAACAAGTGTTTCTATAATATTGCGTCCTCGGTAGGGTGCAATCAATGGAGACTATTAGTGAAAAACTAACATATATATATATAAATATGTAAAAAGCGTTGTGGCTAGTATCATTATTAAGTTTCAGTATTTTATATTTTAAGCATTGGAAATTATATCTCATGTTTGTTTCCTTACAACACAAAGTATGCATCTAAGGTAAAACTGAAATATTTCACTTTTCAATAATTATAAAGTATGGATGCAAGTTCCAAGCCCATTAATTGAGCCCATTATGTACAAAGTGGTTCTTAATAAATGTAGCTGAGCACACTGCATCCTAGGTAATGTAAAACAGGTTATTCAAATATAATCCGATTCATAATGTAATTCCACATGTAAAAAAATGGCTCATGATGAACTCTCTGTTTTTGCTATCCCAAATGACTGTATTCTTTTTCCAATATACACGTTTTGGTTGAATGGGATCTCATTAACTATGATGCCAACTGGGCGACACCAAACTTGGAAATATTCTACAGACTGTGTCCTTCAGGATTCCTCATCGTACCCAAGTCATCGGTATGGGTGGCCTATAACAAACAGGCCTTTTTGAGGGTGGATTTTGTTACCACAAATTGCCTAAAATCATGGTGGCACTTCCCTCAGTGGTTTCATCAACAAAGGTCCTGACTGTTCTTGCCTCAACACAGGAAAGCCAACGCGACATAATTATTATTGACCCCATTATTGATCCCACCGATAACCGTTTCACACTAAATTGGTCGAAAATCACAGAAACGTAGGACTTAGAGAGCTGAAACTATCTAAGGCATAGATCTAAAAATAACAAAATTAATGAAATGTATTGTGAACCTTACTTGGTGTAAAGTTGATGATGGAATCAATCTTCCTAAGAAAAAGCTTTGTCTGAGGTGTCGATGGAGGATCCATAGAGCGGGGGCTTAGGGAACTGATGGCCTCCATGCTGTGCCGATTATTTAACCCTTAGTTTCCAAGCCTTCCGAATTTTATTATATGTGCAAAAACACCCACTGAAGCATAAACTCATATTAAGCTCCACATTGAGTGTATCGCTGATATAATTAATCTCTGAGTTACGTTTTAAATATTTTCAAGTTGATGACTATAAAATAAGCTGAAACTTTTCACAGGTTGGTTGGTTATACCATGGAGCTCCATGGTTATACCATAGAGCTCCATGGTTATACCTATACAACAAATGCTATAAAAAATTGTTTGCAGTAAATGGCATGTATGTTATCTCTATTCATTATTCTATGGGTTAATTGTCCGAAAATTAGCCAACATAGAAATATAACCCTGAATGTCTATGATTCTTTTGGTTAGTTTTATAATACATTTAATTGTCCCCTTTAAAGAACTCGTGACTGATAAATTTATCAGAAATCAGACAATGTCAATTTAACTCTTTGCCCTCCAGCTTAAAGGTCAGGCACCAATAATGTACCCGGTAAGGTCTTTACTCTGAGCGTTTAACAAGTTATTGTTGACTGTGAAAAAAACGTTCCACTATGGTATGTGTTTTATACTTTTATTATGCGGGTTAGTTTTCGAAAATATCCAAAATAATCCTGAATTAATAGGCCTTCTTTGGTCACTGTATTTCTTTACTAACCTGCCGGACCAGTCAACTTGACATTTAATTAGTCCATAGACTACGATTTTCACATTGTGTTCATCATTAAGTTCAACTTTGGCATCCTGGATAATAGCTAAAATATTACGTTGGACCCAAATTTAATTGTAAGCAATATTTATTGTTTAAAACAATAAACCATACCATGCATTATTGCTCAAAATGTTTTTTAAAGTAAAACTAAAAAAGAAATATTTCAGAAAATATGCCAACTAATGATAATTAGGTATACCCATTTCCTTTCCTTCCCAATTTTTCCTGCAGGAAAAAATGTCTGTCCATGTTCTTCTTCACAGGCCAACTTCTGCTTTTGATCAATAAGATTTTCTCAGAAAGCTCTACATTACTTCTTAGTGAAAGGATTTACCTCCTACTGGCGCAGAATACAAATCGAACTTTATTGCCCAAGCTATAGATTTTGGACACATCATGTGCATCATTCTCATCTTATGTCCCATTCTCTTAAATTGATAGATGCCGATAGCAAAGCCTTTTAGCCTTTACAATTTAATCGATGTGGGCAATTTACTAATTATTTATCCTTTAATTTGTTTTTCTTTTTAATCAAGTTGTTTGGATTACCTATTTAATTATACAGGCGTTCCCAAATCAACAGCTTGATCTTTGTTGATATCCAGACTGGTTCCAAGACTAGTGTGCAACACTATATATAAATATTTCAGCCAGGTACCAGTAGTGATCTACTCTTCACCTAACAGATAAACACGTGATCTTGCTAATGTTCATGACGTGGTGCCATAATATTTATGACGAAGGGTGTATGGTAATGGAAATACCTCCTCTAATCATAATATAATCCCATAAAAATATTCAAAATATTTTTCTATTTTAATTCACATGATTAGTGTTTGTGCTATCATACTTTTTCTAAAACATTCCATACTTATATTAACTTCGTGAACATTGTAGCAGCCTCTAGCGCTGAAATGCATTTTGTGGAGTGTCGTGGGCCGAGCGGTCTAGCTTACCGGACTCAAGTTCTGGTGTTGGCAGCAGAATGTGGGTTCGAATCCCGCTGTGACACTTGTGTCCTTGAGCAAGATACTTGTTTGTAATAACTGACTTGTACCCCTCCAGTCATATTCACTACGTGGAAGGGATGGTTATTAACTTGTCTTGTTTTGGTGCGAGGGACTGGTTTTCTTCAGTGTGGAGTGGTTATAACTCAGATGACCGTAGCCTCAACAGCGCTTGTGTGGGGCGGGTTTGATTTAAAAATAAATAAAAATCTGAAGCCGAACACAACACATAATACTATGGGATCTATAGCATAAAACCATACTTTGTGTATGGTAAATTTTGATATAGTTCAAATGCCGCGTATACATGTATGACGTATTTCACTGGATTTGGCAAAATCTTCTACCAAAAGAGGGGTGGTGGAAACTGACCTATGACCAGAAACCGAGAACTTTTTTGTGTTGGGGCGTTTGTACACATACAGAAAGTTACAGGACGGTCTCTAGCATGTTTACCTAAAAGGTCCAAACTGCGCTGGGCACAAAAATGTACCTGGTTTTGACAATAAACTCTGATATTTTGAGATATCCTTGAAACAAAATCTTATTTTGATTTATTTTAATAAGGCACTAACGTTACATTTTAAATCTTATTTACACAGAAAATTATTTTCAAGATATGTGGAGATGACAAATGTACAAACAACATACAAAAATACACACACTTTTACCCAGAAATCACCCCTAGTACTCTCAGGTCACACAAAGTGTGAATATGATCTCATGGTCTATACTACTCAACTTAGCTAGGAAACAAAAGGTGCTTGCTTTGTTGTTTTTGCATACATTTAATTTATATACAAATATTTGTTTTAAGATAAGCATTTTATACAACCATCAGAAGTGGAAGTCAAATTAGAAGCCAGGTTTGCGGTACCTTTCATGTGAGCCTATACCAATCTCTTAAGAGTTGTAATGATGTTGGTTCTGAGAAGATCGAGCTGGTGGTGATGATATAACTCGACGTTTCGATCAGTATACTCAGATCGTCTTCAGGAGAAGTGATATTGCTGTGACCACTTGATCACTTTGGTTCCTATCATTGTGCCACTGTTAGGAATAAGCGTAAAATACTGAACAGGAGAACAGCATAAACCTTAGTTGCTCGGAACCCAGAGAGTAGCATGAAGACCATTGGTATGAAGAGGCTGATGTGGACCGATGGCAAGAACTATCATAGGGTGTCAGTTGTAAAAGCTACAGTTGGTACAGTCAAATTCAGTGTCATTCATCTTGGTTTTCTATCAATTAAAAAAAAAAAATACCTGAAGATCTTTCAAAAAGATGATAATAATGACATCATGTTCCAAAACATTTTATAGGATTTTTGTTTTAAATTAATCATTATGTATTACAAAGTTTACAGACTTTTAGAAAAGCCATATCGAGAAAATAAGACAAACAGATGAAACGTACAGAGAACACTCCACCGTTATTTGTTTAAATAATTTTACCTGATATTCCAATTCCATCAACAAATCTGAGAGGTAAGATGTTAAGGAACTTTCTATGCAAAACTTAATATAATTTTCAAACAGACTTATCTTCGACCAAAACAATAATAAATTGAAAAGATCTGCGTTACAGTGTCTCGTTAAAAGGTACACGGCAATAAGAGAGAACAAATTTACAAATGATCTGCGTGATATATTGTTGGTTATTAGCAAAGCTGTAAGGAATAATCAAAATCATAAAACAAAATTATGAATTAAATAACAACAAATTTTACAGTATTTTGGTGGCAAGTAGTCTGGCACCCGAGCATGGTTGTTCCGCTTGTATAAGCAGAGCCCTACGGTGATATATATTTCAATGTTTTCAAGAGTTCTGATCAGACAAACTTCCGAAATGGTAGAAATATTAGTACTACCTGACAGAGCTATTTTGCACTTGTCGTTTTTAATGTTGCCAATGTTTTTAATTTTAGGATATTACTTTTAATTTAAAAAAAGCTTGGTGAAAATAACAGAGATGCCATATTTACTGGCATCTGATGCGAATCATTATTGATGTGTTAAGTATTCGATGACATTTCGGCATCAATGCAAGATCTTTGAGGCCATTTTGTCTGCACTTGGTTGGCCCGTGATTAGACGTTCAAAGGATACTGAAGATTGGGCCACCAGAAACATGCAAGAGATAGCCCATTCGAGGAGAGCCCTGTCTGGTCATGGCAGTGTAGCCACTAAATCTGGTCAGAAAGAAAGGAATGGTAAAACAGGCTTGGTACCAAGATATCAGAGATGGCCATCCGAGGAAGGCCATGCCATATTAACCGCCAAATGGGCCGTAGCAGTATCGACCACTGAGTCTGGTCAGAAAAAGGGTGAATGATAAAACAGGCTTGGTATAAGAGATATCACCTCAGAGATGGCTGTTTGAGGAGAGCCTGTCTGGTCACGGCGGTATAAGCCACTAAAAAAAGAATGATAGAACAGGCTTGGCATGGGATATCAGAGATGGTCATCCGAGCATGTTTGGAGATGGCAGTATGGGCGTTTATCTGGCCAGAAAAAAAAAGGATTGAATAGTGCCGTAATTGTGCGTTTTTTTGGCATTTTAAAACGTTTGTTAAAATCTTTTGGTAATAATACCCTCTAGCAATGATTTAAGTGTGACATTGAGTTTTAACTTTAAAGATAATACACGTGCTTCAAATCAATGTATAGAATCTGTAAAACCTAATCCTGAATTCACTTATCTGTGATTTCTATGACGATCAGACAAAAGGCCTTTTGGCCTGGATACAAACCTGTGAAAGTTTTAAGTCTAAGGATATGAAATTCATATTTCTGAGCAATTTTATTTAAAATGTATTTTTGTACAATACACACTGTGTTGGAATCAAGAGTTGTACAGAAACTAATATATTTAAAAAGTTTTAGTTTATTTCGTTGTGTCGTTCAGCAGAAATAGTTACATTCAATTCAGATTATTTGAATTCATAAAAATGGATCATCATTTGATGAAAATTTGGGAAATTTCCCAAAAAAATGTATTATAATTCAGTGGAAGCTTTTCAAAATTTGATGAAACGAATTAAAAAAATTATTTTCCCACTTACCTCCATGGAGTTTCCCCCGCAAGAACGTCAATCCTAAGATGGCGTCACTCAGATCAAATTCCATACCATACATCTGCAAATTAGCAATTCATGTGAAATGCGACAGAAATTAACAATATGTCAATCAACAAGCCCGGTGACATGATTGGTTAGAAGAATAAGTTGCCTAATTCAATATTTGTTTGTCATTTTGTCCTTTTCACCAGTGATTCAGGTTTGCCCCCTTCTGTTATAACTCATCCATAATTTGTCCACATGTATCTGTTCATTCTAATTCAAAAATGGTTTTGAGCCTGTGGTCCCTATTTCGGTCAATTCTGACCTGGAAGAAAATCGGACAAATTAATTGTTATCTAGTGGATCAGCGCCTTATAGAACAGGAGATAAAAGAGAGGTTCACATAACAAGTATGGTAAATTGAAATGCACTGCGATGAAAAGGGGTAGTTCCTTCTATTACAAGAGAGAGTTGTGATAAATTGGAATTACTTTGGGGAACAGCATAGATTTTTGGGATTATGGTTGGACCATAAAGAGGTGCCCTTTTTCTTTTGGTTGGACTGATTTATGAACCTATATAGTCGATGATGGCTCGACTATTCTATCAACTTTTTTTTAAAACAGCATGATGGGCATGGTTGCTTCGCTGGCCTCATGCTTTGTTTACCCCTAGCAGGAACCATTAAAAGTTTTTTGTTTTCGATCGTGGTAAACCCGCGTGTTAATGTACTGACGTGCATCATCAAAAGTGATCGAACTCAAATTGTGAGTGGTCGAATTTGCTCGTCACTTCAATAATATAGATAATGATGTTAGTAACACCAGAACCCATAGACAATCAAAACGCAAAAAGCATCATTATTCTTAAACTCACCTTTAAAAGATTAACAATTTCATTAACGATGCCAAAGATCCAAGACACAAATAATGAAACCAAGAAATGCATAACCCTGCAATAAATACAAAATGCTCGTTGAAATAACATTGGAGTTTTGTCTGTATTGAGCCATTAGATGCATGTAGTAACGATATGGAGGAGTAATTTGGTATCAACTTGAAAAAAAGCTAATTTATTACAAATAATGAGCGTGTTATAGACCCGCACACATTCCTTTTCCACAATGACCTGTGGAGATAAAGACCTACAAAATATAATATTTAAATATAAAATAATAATAATAAATATCGGAGCCAGTGGAAGTAAACTAAATGAAGAATTAGTGAGCCACACACAAGGACGGGCTGTGATATTTAATTTATATATATATATATATATATATATATATATATATATATATATATATATATATATATATAATATATATATATATATATATATATATATATATATATATATATAATATATTAAATAGGTGCCTTAGCTGATCCAAACCGGACCTTCATCAGAGGCTTTGACAAGTACAAACATAAAAAAAATTATAGGAAAGGAAAGCAAAGGATCATGGGCGGATCCAAAAAGGCGGAAAATATTAGCAATTAAAGATAAGCATCTGTCTAGAAAAGCCAATAGAGTATCAAGTGAACAAAGGAGGATTATTGAGCCACAAGTAGATGTGGCGCTTGTGGAAAGCTAGTAAAGGAGGGATTATTGAGCCAAACAATAGGTAGAGGTGGCAGCTTGTAGTAAAGCTAGGGAAAATAGGACAATACACAAAGGGATACGACAACAAAGGGGGGATGGTTACACCATACAAATTGAGGAGTTGGTCGTGGGTGAAAATAGCTAAATTAAAATTGTCCTATAAGAGACAGTTGGAAAAAATTTAATAATATACAAGATAAGATAACATAAAGGTAAAAATATATCAAGAGTTGAAAAAATCCAGCAGTGTTATAGGGTTTGCTCGTTATAGGTTACTCGTTTTGCTAAACAAGCAGGTGAACACCCTATCTTCGACTCCCAAAATCAGAGTAATTTCCATTTGGATAGCTTCTTCCTAGAACAGCATTACAATGGAACGACCTTCCTCTGATTGTTTTCCACCAACTTACGTCTAATTAAGTTTAAAAAAAATATAAACAAATGTAATCTTGCTAAATGGTGGATGTTATCGCAAATGTAACCCCTTACACTCTAGTGGCTTTTTGGCCTTGTTTGGGGGGACTAACAGTAAAAAAATAATAAAAAAAATTAAAAAAGGTGAATAGTAATGATATAGGTAAAGGTACTGGGTTATTTGATACCTGTGTTGATGTTGAGGCCATATGGTTGAAGTGTTTTGAGTTGATGTATCCAGTGTGACCTAAGTTTGCGATTTTATCATTGCTAGTGCAGGGTAAATTACAATGAGTTCAACATTATTAATGCTATGATTAGGGTTAAGTAAGAATAATTGCGGTGACACCATTTGGGAAATTTAAAGCTGGGTCAACTCGCGTTTTATCAGTGTGCTCTGATCGTCCCCGGACGATCAGAGCACCTGATCAAAAGTCGAGTTTTCCAGTTCTTTTAAACAATACTACTCAATTGGGTTCCACATGGTGTCACCGCAATTTTTCTTACTTATCATCCTCACCATGCAAAGCTACAAGTTTTTCCATGATTAGGGTTGTTAAAATGGATTAGTTTCACAGAGGAAACATGGTTGGCAAAGCGGAGACACAATTTGCTTGTCTCCCCACATATTTATACCACATCTTTTACATGAGTTATTATTCTTTTGATATGGCAATTTTAGTGGGTTTATTTTCTAGTACGACTAAATATTTGGTACTTTTTTTATTGCTTGTATAGTAATTTCAGTGTTTCTGTCAATTTTCCTCCCCGATTTAAATTCTACAAATGCTTTTGTAAATATCAATTTATTGTTTTTAAATAATATATGTAAGGGGTTTTAAAGATAATTATTGTAACATTCTTGCAATTTGGCTTTTGTACAAGATGAATGAAATAAATTCAATTAATTCAAATTCAGATTACATAATTATACAGTGTGTCTCAAAAAGTAAACAAAATTTAACGGAATGCCGACGTAGAATGAGTAACCAGCATAGATAATATAGGTATGGTTTGAAGGATACACCTTTCCACTTAAAATGAGCATTCAAACGTCCAAATCTGATAATCTTTGACAGAGTTATGAGTACTTTTCCAAGAGAAGTCAAATTGACGATGGGACCAAGTTTTCAATTGCTCTGTGTGGATAATTGCCTGGCTTACAAAATGTGTTTAGCAGTAAACACAATTCCAAACCTTTTCTTGCTAGAGTTTGTAAACATGCCAACCCTCGTCAGTGCGAGACGGAATGGACTGGGCCACCATGCCACGTTTAATCGCATCACTCGGCTGGACCTGGGCATGCCCCCCTACCAAATGCGCGTGCGACATCGGCTCCCACCGCCGGATTTGCCAACGGTTGATTTTGTCAGTGGGTCGTCGACCAGCTGCAGGCAGATGTCGATTCGTCCATCATCTCATCATTGGCGATGAAGCTGGATTTTCCTCGACGGAAAAGTCAACTCACGCAATGTTCGAAATACGCCCCAAACAACATCCACCTCCCTTCAATTACGAGCACAACTTCCAACGTGAAAGTGAGTGTCTGGTTGGCCTCTGCGGCAGTGGCCTCATCGTGACCGGTGTTTTCAGGGCAACCTCAACGGCCGCGTTACCATGAATGTTGAATGATGATGTCATCCCATCCTTGAGGAACATATCGGGGTTTCGGAGCAGGTGTTTAGGCCTGTGGGCTCAAGAAGCCCCGGGCTCATCGTCTACTGGTTGTCCGAGACCGCCTTCATGAAGCGTTCGGAGACCGTGTCATAGCGTTGAATCATGTGCAGAATGCCCAGACCAGGGCCTCACCCGTGTGATTTCTACCCCTGGGGGTACTGAAAACCAAGGTGTACGACTCCCCCCCGGACCTGCAGACTCTCCGTGACAGAAAAACAGCTGAGATTGACGTCCTGGCGAACTCCCGATTTTTTAGGGGGAGCGATGGGGACATGGGGAGACAATGTCCTGTGTATCGAGCGAGAGGAGATGTTGGGGGAAGGGATGTAATCATCAACAGTTCATCCAATTGCAACACTTGCACATCTAAACAAATCGATTATCACTGCATTTAAACTGGTCCCATCGTCAATTTGACCTCTCTGGAAAAGTCTCATAACTCTGTCAAAATTATCGATTTGGACGTTTGATGTCCATTTTAAAGTGGAAAGGTGTATCTTTCAACCTACCTTATTATCTATGTTGGTTACTCATTTCTACGTCTGGCATTCCGTTAAATTTTGTTTTCATTTAGACACACTGTATGCATTGGTGTGTCACACTGGGGTTTAGTTCTGATTGTAAGGGAGACCAGTACTGTGGCTTTCACCTTCTGAGCAGGTTTGAGATACAAACAGGTTTTGCATCTCGAGCGGGTACAATAGAGCACCCTGTGTGATTCATGATCAATGACGAGGTACTGTTGGTTAGGAGCCCGAACAATATATCACCGAGTTACGGGGGACGAAAGCAATCAAAGGGGCTAGGGATGGCTGAGTGTAAAATAGTCATGTTATCATTTACGATAGATGAAAGTCTGGTAATCTGGGGTGATAAGTATGACCAGGGGGAACTCTGTTGGGAAGAGTTTTCTTGTTACTCAGGGTAGCCAAGAGAGTGCTAGGGGTACAGAGGCCCTGTTGATAGCTAGTTGGACCCTGCGTTTGCTATGACCCCGGATACAAGGTGTTGCCTCAGTTCAGACGACCGTTTCTATATAAGGTATCAGTTGAACAGTCTTATACGGAGGGCTTGACTGTAGGCACTGGCCTCTTTGCAGTGCTTGGGGTGGCAGCTGTCAGAAAGGAGGTATTGATGAGTGTCAGTGGGTTTACAGACATCAGTCGAGATGCCCTGGGGATTTGTTGATGGTGACGTCTAGGAAGTTCACGCTATTGGGAGAGTAGTTAGCAGTGAACAAGATGGTGGCATGGAATGAATTAATGTAGTTGATGAATTCATCTAGGCTATCTTGGCCACCACACCAGATGGAGAAGATATCGTCAATAAATCTCCACCACTACAGAGGACGGTGGGGCAGAAGATAGCAATCTGTCTTCAAGGTCAGACATAAACAGATTAGCGTATGATGGTGCCATCTTAGTGCCCATTGCTGAACCTTGTAACTGGAGAAAGTTTCTGTCTAGGAACGGAAATTGTTTTTGGTCAGCATATGCAGATAGATCTGTGAGGTGTCTCAGAGTTTGGTTGGTTGTTGAATCTGAGAGCGTTGGCACATGCACTTATGCCTTCGCCATGGGGGATGTTAGTATATAAGGAGGAAACATCCAGAGTGAAAAGGAGGGCAGAATTGGGTATTTGATGTTTAATCCCCTCTAGTTTACGGGGGAAGTCCATAGTGTCCTGTAGAATGGGGGATATGAGAGACCAGAGGGTTGAGGTAGCTGCCCAACAAACCCTCAGAGATACGTTCTGTTGGGCTACCATTACCCTTTTCAATGGACCCCCGGTTATCTGCCTTGTGTATTTTGGGCAGTAGACAGAAACGCGCGTACGAGGATCCTGTGGGATGAGATAGTTAAGGTACCCTTTGTTAATAATACCATTACAATTATGAATTTTGACGAGGGTGTCAGAAATTTCTTTTGCAAAGGGAGTGGGTAGGGTCAGTATCACATTCTGTATAGTGATCAGTGTTATTAAGTTGTCTAAGGGCCTGGCTGTGTAATCATCTCTGTTCATGACAACAAGCAGACCCTTTGTCAGCCTGTTGATGCCCGGGGTTCGTGGCTTGTCGGATTTCCCTGATGGCTCCCGTTCAGCACGGGAGAGGTTCTACATTCTGAAAGGTTTCCTTGAACCTGGAGTTGACTGAGTTAAGTAATTGTCAAGGGGCTCCCTTCTTAGTCCCATACTTTTCTTTTGAAGCGGTTGGTCGTCTGTGGAGGGCTCGACGAAAAAATTTCCCGGAGTCGTAGTCTGCAGTTGAAGTGGGTGTCCTGTTGGAGGAGAGTTTTAGGCATTGGGCTTCGGTTCAAAATGGAAGGAAGTTTTGGGTTAGTGTGTCATTCTTTTCTTTGAAGGGGGCTGGGCCCCAAAAGGAGGGGCTGCATTTGTTTTTTGGGGTTGAGAATAGGGGATAAACGAAAAGGAGTTTATCAAGGTGAGATGGGTAAATACTCTCTTTCCTCAAGTTTGCCAACTTTTTTAAAAGGCATTTAGTATTTAACATGACTACGAAAAGCAATATACATTATATGTATAAAAAAAAAATTGAAAAAACTGTGGAGAGAACGGGGTTTAAAAACATATACGGGTTATAGGGAAGTGAGCAAAGAAATGTTGGTGATGCCCGGGCTCAACCCGCGACCTCTCAATACCTACGAGTGAGTAGCAGGATCAAGCCCCGGGTTAATGATTTGTATGTTAACCGCAGTTTATTTTTTATTTGTCTGAGACACGGAATACCCTAAAATTGGTAATTCTACTGGACCTGAAACATTCAGATGTTAGGTGTGGTGCCTGCGCTGCGGTTGGCTGTAGTTTTAGTAACGTCGAGAGAGTAAAAAGTACCGGGAAATCTTTAAAACAGTCGTCATCAGATTTATACGACTTTACTTACTTTATAGTAAACTGGGCTTGGGCTCTGATGTAAAGAAGGCAAGGATGGCAAGAATGAAGCCAAGACAAAGCATTAAATGCCAAAGGTAGAATTCACCAACTATGACTGTGTTGAAAACCTGGATCAATACCGATGAGACAAGGGAATTGGTCAAATGAAATTGTGGTCCTTTCGGCTCAATAGGTCGGTACACTGACAAAATCATGAACATTTGCAATACAAGCTGTGGTCTCTACAGCAGGATGTACTATCCAAAAACTGACAGACGGCAAGTTTAAATTTTAACTTTTTTAATTTAGTAATTTTGTCCTCTGGTTATGACTCGTGTTGTACTATGATTTTGACCACACCATCTTTTCCTCATCATGGTCCACCTCAACCCAATTCAGGGTGATGGGTGGTATAAATACCCTAATAAAAGGTGTCCAGAATCATACCAAACAAATTCCCAACTTGTTGCGAATTTCTCTAAACCTTGCATCAATTACTGTGCTCTCTAAAAAGATTTGGACATTGTTTTTATTTTATTTTTAGAAATAGTCAATATTGCATCTAGAACCCTACAGTTACCAGAGGACGCTGTTTGGCTTCACGCGCGCGCTATGGAACTTCACTCTCCCCTCCCCATGCCAAATTCTTATCCTTTGCATCATCAAGCTCCAAAAAGTTCATCATTGCTATCATCTCGTTCTTCAGCATCACCAATATCGTCATATAGCAGTGAACCAATCGGGAAACGTTTATACCCCTATGGAAAAAGTCATTAAAACACAGCACGGCAGAATTCCAATCGATCCAACAATTTTGGCAGCCGAATTGGGGACTTGGCCTTTCCGTATAGTACGTTTCATAGTGTTCTGGAACAGAAACTCATAATCCATAATTCATATGTTCAAGTACTTACTGTGTTATAAAAACAAACCACAGCGGTCCAATGAGAACCTGCAAACTGTTCAGTAGCTTGTTCCAACTGTACATATCGTGAAGGACAAGGGGAATAGTGACCTGCAATGCCAGCTTAATAGGAGACTGCAAGGAAAGTAACATACTATATTTATTTCATTGTTCAAGCCCGTAGAATTTGCTAAAATTCATACTAATATTAAGATACTGATATGTTTATAGAGCTTAATCTGCAACGGTTTCACTTAAATTGGTCCACACCCTGAAAAAGGTTTTCACCGATCTGATTGAAGGCATCCTCTTTTCCCAAAGGAGTGCTTTCCCAAAAATAACTACAAAAATGACTTTAAAGTTGCATATTCTGCTTCTATAACGCTTACTTCATCAGACAAACATGTGACAGCCTTTTCAGCTTATTGTGTATACATTTTTTGTATACATTCGTATGTGTAAATTCAACATAAGAATTCCCGTTCTCTAAAACGAATAAATTTATCATGATGATCGGTACGTGTACCAACCTTACAAAAGTTCGATCAGTAAACACGACTTCGATTCATCCCTAGTCTTAACGTGGAATTGTGATATAGTTCGTTATAATTATTCTCCCTCACG
>CM055819.1:11217669-11297132 GCA_029582265.1 Zoroaster sp. YZ-2022
GTCATCGGGACCCACAACTGGAAGGTCCCAGAAAAACATCGAATTGGTAAGAGAAGCAGTTGAAAGAAACCCATGATTAGCAGAAGGAGAAATGGTACTGGTATACCACATTCAACGCTCAACAACATCATTATTAAAATGATTTATCTTCATCCCTTTATCATATCCACAACTAGCATCAACTCCCGCAAGCAGATTAAGAGGAAGAGTCACATTTTCACGGGTGGTTTTGACAATGTAACAGATGAACAGTTTTCTTCACCCTTTATCATTGGGAGATGAGGCAGGTTTTTGCATGAATGGAACAGTTAACTTCCATAATGAGCATGTAATGCGAAACGGCCGTAATCCGGACCTGCAGCCGCGCCCTATGAGCGAAACATGAGCAGGAGAGGGGAATGTGAAGGGTTGGATTGTGTGGTAATGGACTATTATTAGGACGCTTTTTTTTCCCAAGGAAATTTAGTTTGACAGGACTATTTGAATCTGATTAATGAATCCGGTGGTGCCAGCAATGGAACAGATCTTCCCGGACAACGACGGAGCTTGTCAGGAGGGTGTGGTAGTTCACGATGGCGCCCCAAATTCACAGACTTTTGCTGTTAGGCAAACGCCTGGCAGAACTTTTGGGAACAGAGTAATTGCTGTTCACAATGAAGTTGTGTCGCCGCCACGCTCGGATTTGACACCATGTATTTCTTTTTATGGGTGACCTGCAGAATAAAATTTTCACCACACCCCAGCCAATGTTCAGGAGTTACGTGCAAGAATAGTAAAGAAGTCGAGCAATCTCCATCAAGAATTCTGGAATGACTAGACCAGCAGTAAGGGGACATGTTACTAAGATGTCAGATGTGATTGACAGGAATGGTGGCCCATGCGGAGGGCACAGCACATTAAACTGTTGAGGTACATAAGAAGCGAAAACAAAGCAGATTACATTGTTTTAGGTACATTCCTTGTTTTTCAAGAATGCTGTTGAAAAGCAAAGGCATTTGGTATTCTGCACACTTGCATGGTTGAGCTTTTATTCAAATATGCAAATTTGTCACAGTCCTGCTTCAGTACTTAACATCTGTCTAGTTTGTTCTTAGTCATCTGTGTCAATAACATCACAAGTTGTATAATTATTGCAAAGAGGACATTCTGTTTTTCTAGAGATATACTTCTTCCCATATATAAAGTAGTATGCCATTACAGTACTTTTATTCGGTATACTTTTTTATGGGGACACCCTGTACATCGCTGGTCCCCTGTTATATGGGATTCTAGCCGCCAATTGACATCGGGCAAGCTCGGTGGTCGAGAGGTTAAGACGTCTCACTAGTAAGCAGGAGGTCAGGTTCGAATCCGCCCAGCCGCCTGTAGGTTTTTTTCAGACAGTCGAAAGCACTGAGTATACAGTGCTATGTCCAACAAGATATGTCTGAAAAATAAATCGGGGACATATTATGTAAACCATGCTTCTCACTAACTATTTAAAAAAATATGTATTTTAAAGCATTTGCTTTCCTTTCTCAATAATAGTCTTTATAAAAATGTGAGAAAATGGAATATGCAGGAATACATCTTTCCCTTTGTTTCATTGTTCCATTACATGTGGTTCTTACATTCTTTAAGTGTGAAAACCTCATTTCATTAATTTTCAAAGTTGGGGAAATTTTGATGGAAAGCTTATATGTGTCAGATAAATTACAGCTAGGTTGAAATTATTAAATGACCAAGTTCATGTATATATGTATGTTACATGTACATACGTTTATTTTATTATTATTTTTCAGCATTTACTTCCCATTGAACTCCATACAATCCACATTTTAAGTATGGGTTATGCCAGAAAGCCAGAATGTTGTTGAAACATCTATTCAGTATCCAACTCCATCTCAGTAGCATACAAATGTACACATTTCTGCACAAAATGTAGAGAGTGAAGCATTACAACAAAAAATCAGTAAAATTAATGATTAAGAACATCGAGTCCAGTCACCTGAGATTTGATTAGGACAAAACAGCAAACAAAAGAAAACACAGACAATGGTTACACAAAATATGTAACATGTGAGAATGTTTTAGTGAGAATGTTAAATATTTTACCTTTTTGGTAGAGTATGTCCATGAATGCACTAAGTATATTCTGACATTAGAGCAAGCACAAGCAAAACCTACTACCAGTGTTAAAGTTAGTGGGTCATTCCATGGTAAGTTCATTCACAAAACTGTCAATTGCTGTTTTAGTTTGTAGAAAAAGCAGCGGATTTTGATAAAAAACCTAAATTTCTGCTAGTAGAAAAGTGGATGATTAATAGTTTTGATCCGTTTTCAGGTTGTAAAATGTACTAGATGCATGTCCAGTAAAGAAGACAGCAAACTAACACTCTGATGCATAATGGTAGAAAAGTAAACAAAACCAAACAAAACAAATTTATTCAAACCATTCCTTCTGTTTTCCTGCAAACAGAAACAAAAGTCAAAACCAATTTCATGCACTTTTGCCTTTGAATCTTTGACTTTAAGGAAGATCCTGCAAAGATAGAAATGTCAAGCCATCCAGGTTGTGCTATTTGGCCATATTAAATGGCTGAAAGCCTATGGTACAGCTTTAACAAAAAATAGACATATTTCAATTAACAAAGCATCTATGTCTGTTCCGGCAGCATTAGCAATACACAATGCAGTAGTAGTATGGACCAGTATTAGCAATGTACTTGTACTAGTTAAAAAGGAAATTAGTGTATATGTATCCTCAATTTACCCCTAAATGATGTACAGTGTACCTAAGGTTATATAATTAACTGAACGTAACTTACAAAATGAAATTAGAGGCTCTTTAGTTTGTTTCAGTGAAGGATCTCTTATACGGCGCTGAATTTTAATGCGTGATCACACATGGACGCCTTGAGCTCGCTTTTGACACGCACAGAATTGCTATAATGACTCACCCCAAACTGTTGAGTTGATGGGGGTACAGAAAATGTAAATTCAAAGAGAAAACAAGTTGAATCACATTTCATCTTATTCCAGATGGTTGTAAAACTCGTTTTTAATCTTGAAAATAAAATGTTGTTTTACATTTTTTAAAATAAAATGGTATAATTTGGAGAAGCTCTCAAAACTTTTAATCAATATTCTTGAAAATTCAATAAATGGAAGGTGGTTAAAATATTTAAAAGGTATTTTAAAACTTTTAAATATGTAAAATGTTGCCAACATTTTTGTCAAATAATAGATTTCTTTTTTAAAACCATGATATTACTGTTTCATTTCTCAAAAATTTCACTACTGATGAAGTAAATGAATTAAGTAGTCTTCGTTTCGCTTCTTTCTATAAGGCGAATATGTCCATTTTGGGGATCAGTATTTGCTTAAAAAATCATTGTAAATGCAAAGCATTCATATCTTTTTGGTTTCCCCACAGACAACAGCTCGTTGACAGCAGCATAGAACAAACATCAACATGTAGATGTTCATGAAAAGAAAAATTGAAGCTGCAAACTCTAACCCTAACTTTCCTTAGAACTCTCCCAAAAAATCCTTTGCCAAAGTGAAGGATTTTAAGGATTGAGGTTATGTGGAATTGCAGGGTGAAGGGATTTTGAAGGGATTGAGGGTAGATGTGATTATTTGCTTGTGATTATGGAGGATTGAGGTTACATATAATATGTTGGTCTGTCCAAAAAAATGATTTTTGAAGATTGAGGTTATTAGGCATACTTGCCTTCCTTCTTCCACATGGTACATGTACATGTACTAAGTATCCATGTTTGTTATAGTGATTGCAAGGTCAGTGCTTGGGTCAGTGGACACTGTTTATTGCTCCATGCATGCAGGAGGGTACCTGGCCCTGGGTTGCGCGATAAGATTAGCAACACATGTGTGCTACATGTCATCCGTACAATGGTGGTCATTATGCTTGCTTTACTACTAGCTGATTTTTGAGGATTCAGGTTATGTGTAAGCAAATGGGCCTAGGGAGTTAGGTTAATATTTGTAGCTTGTAAAACTTCCAGTGTTAAAAACAACTTTTTCCACTTCACAAGCACTAACTTTCCCAGTAACCATACAATTTCATTATGATTTTCGTTTTTGAACAAGCATGACCTAGATGTTTATGCAACCAGTAATACGCTATAGTTTTGTAATTTGTCTGGAGAAATGCTGCTCAAAGGTAAGTGCATCATTTCATGGGTACGGGCGAATCACGTACATGGACTATAATTATGTTTACTTTTTCCCCAGGGGTGGTGTTAGCAGCCAGAGCTCTGTTCACACACTCATTTCCACCATACCTTGTTCACACAATCAACACAAGCCACCTCATGTCAGCCCTGTCACCGGCGCAGACAGACACCTTGTAGAGTCTCACTGCACAAAGTTAATACAGTAGTGTGTGCTCATTTAGTTTTAAGCAAAGGTTCCCCACAAATGGGTACGATAGGCACAAGGCAAAAGGCCCTTTGTGTTTCTATTATCTTTATGCTTATTACAATTACAATGTATGCTCACAACCGAAGGTGTCCTCCTAAAGGTAAAAAGAAGGCCCCTTATTACACTGGTGCGCAGTTTACACATTGAACCCAATTTTGCTTCCCAAGTGAGGTTAAATAATAACCAAATGGTTAATTTGTGATGTGAACCCCCATACAGTACCAGCCACAAGTAATTCCAAACACCGCGGGTAACACGCGCCATCGGCGCGTGCGGGCGGTAGCCCACGAAAACCCGCCAGCACAGGGAGCCACGAAAACCCGGCGGCCGGTCGGGGATCTGCGGCCAATAGAAACTGGCAGCTAAGCAACGGGTTATTTTCACAACCATTGCCCAGCGGAGGACCTGATTCGCACAACGGTTTGTTATTAACGGGGTATGACTACACTCTTTATTTGGGCGGACGATATCTGTTTACGCGTTTATGTATAAATTTTTACAGTGTGAATGACGCCGGTGTTATCTTTACAGGTTTCTGGTCTGTATCTTGTGCCCTTTCACACTGACCAAATTCAAGTTTTCATTTTTAATATAGTTTAAACACAATTTAAAACAACACAATTTGTAGACGACGCCATTGTATAGTGATATCGCTTTTATTTTTAGTTTCGCTTTTAGTTTTACTGCCCAGCCACGACCATTAAATATCCGTAGTAGTGTTTCAAAAATTCGCAACAAACGCCTTTGGCGCAAGACTAAACCTGTATGTACTGAGTAACCCTCGATCTTGTTCCCACTGAATATTATTATAGTGACTGCGTGTTGCACACGATATTGCATGCATGGTGGGGGGGCTAAATCCAACCTCACCCCAGGGATTTCGGATAGTTAAATGTCGTCGTAAGAAAAGCGTGGTGCTGGTATCTGCAGGGAAGCCGGAGTATAGGCCATCCGTAATTTATTCATCGGTAAAATTACTATATGTAACTCCATATCCATGATATAGCATTATAGTATAGAGAGGTACTACAAGTTTTCAGATTCGAAGTACACAAAGTAACACATTAGCTTTTTCCACGAGGGTCTAGGAGGAAGCACGAGTAACCGTGGGGACTCTAATTTCGAACAAATGTGACTAGATCAGATCCCCAGGCCTGGGCCCCTGTGGCCCATGCGTTGTTCGATTTCACCGATGTTTGGCATGTATGACACAGGACGGAACCAGTGAGTAGCGCCGAGAAAGGCCATGATCTACCAAATAACGCCACTCTTTATCACTTAAATAAGTTCCATCTCCACTGTGCTGCCGGTTCGAGTGACGCGTTTTGCAAGCCTCCCTCGAAATGTACTGTGATCTTCCTCCGACTATATAATCTCGTCCTCACCCACGTGCAAACGGGCAGTATCTGTATTCCCCAATCCCACAGCTTTCTCGCCAGAAACTAGAAGATTACATTATCCACAAATATAAATCTTGGCCTCAGAAATGAAGTTTGCATTGCGGCACCACATGAACGTTTTTCGGACTGATGGATCAATCCAGATAATAACGTCATGCAAACATTCCCTCAAAACGCTTAAAACGCAAATCGACTATATTTATTAAGCAAAAAGACCAACCGCAAGCATCAAAACAAACATATCAATGTTTAATTTCTAATTGACAAAATAATAAACCGTCTAACAGGAAATGGAGGAACATGCAGCAGGTAAAACCTCGGAATGTTATTGAACTCCCATAATGATACCAGACAGACCCAACTGTAACGCTTTTATTGCACATACATTTACTTGTCATGTAGAGGTAATCAACGTGGAAACGGGACAAAAACCAATCTACATTCCAACTGTGGAAACGGAGAACAGTAAATCAACCAGGCCTTTTAATTATTTAATAATACAAAAGAAAATGTTTAAAATGTGCAATTTGTCATAGAACCCAACTTACAGTACCATGCGGGTATCAGAAAATTAACCGACAGTAGTTTTCAATAAATACATATTTGTTACAGATCGATCCTAAAACTCTAAGCCTGTGATTAATGAGGCATTAGCCGCAAACGCTATTTATCATAATTATTGACTCATGCTAATAAAAACCGTAGATAACAAGTATGTTTTAAATAGGATTTAAATGAAACAAATCTTTCCTTGTATGTACCCCGCTATGAAGCTCAATCGAAAACCATTTCATTCATTTAAAAATTACCCATATTTAATGGACGTCGGCCCCGATCTACATTATGCTCTTGAATGACGTCAGTTCGCGGTCGTGGCTCGGGCGGTGTGCTCGGCTTCCAAGCGGTGCCGGTACTGTGTTGTGTATCGTTGCAGTTGCCACGAAAGCCCACGCAAAACCACCGACACGCCACGAGTCATCAAGGCCCACGTGCATCACCACCCGCTGTACGCGGGCGCCTGTACCGCATTTAACTTCAATTCGCCACGTCAATGGATAACGTATGGGGGTAAATGGAATTACTTGTGGCGGTACTGTACATGGTGGTGCATCGTTGATGGTATCGACATCTTGCTTTAAAAAGCGGTTTGTGTTGTTACATGGTGGTGTTGTCATTTTTCTCAGAAAATTTTGAATTTAAATTTGCCTGAATTGAAGAAGAAATACTTTCCATTTAATTCCATTAAGAACAACAAAGACCCTGAATGGATTTTCAGGTTGTAATAATTCAACACTTTTAAAATTATGCAGATTTGCCATAATATACAATGTACCATCCCCTTTTAACACTTTCACCACACCCTTATTGCTTACCTATTGGCTAATTTTAGTCGACTGGGTTGCCTCTCAGACAGAGCACTAAATTGAGAGTATCATAACAAGTTCCTTCTTCTTGGGTCAGTCATCATCTTTTGGTTAGTTTCTTTCTTCGGTCAATACTTCTGTCTTCTTGGTTAGTTTCTTTCTTCTTTGGTCAATACTTCTGTCTTCTTTGGTTAGTTTCCCTTTTCTTGGTCCATACCTAGGCTATACATGGTTGGGAATGACTGATTTTGGATCTTTCATTGGTGTACAAACAGTAAACCTCACATTGCTATTACAGAAATTGGACATGCATAAATAACAAGTCGATCATTTCAACAGCCCTTGTGCCAAGTTGAACCATATACTTAGGTACAAAATGTTCTATGCTTGAAACAGGTCAATAGGAGTGTATTATTGATAACCGATAATTTTATATGCAATCATATTGATTTTAGTTTCATTGGATATTTTCATGGTGAAAAATTGTCGTTTAGAAAAGTAACTGTAAATGGATATGTATGCGTACCGATGTGCAATAATGTGCGACATACATGACTGGCAAGGGAAATTGGTAACCAGGGAAATATCTTATGACACAAATTGGTAAAGGAATGGTTAACAAAGGATGTAATAAACACCATGAGTATGCAACTGCCTTTAGGGTCTATCGGCATGGCCAGTTTAATATAACATCACAATTTTTGTATTATTGTTTACCCTCAGTACTGAAGGACCATACAATGTAGACCGAAGGATGTGACAGTGTTGTCTATTGGCGGTGGACATCGCGGGACACGATGGTACGCATCAGGCCTCACATCCCGCAGACCATCATTGCACCAAGTAGGGGAACTAGTGTCAATGTGTTGAATTGTAAATCTTGATGGACTCAGATTGGGAATATTTTCGTTTTGTGCTTCAGTTCTTGTGTTGACAAAAAGGTGATACCAGGAGCATCCATAGGCCAGGATACATGTAGCAACATTGCAGAGTGTCAAGTATGGTAATCTAGTCCCAGGTGTCCAACCGTTTGACCGCAGCTTCCCAGGTTGTATTGCGAACATACAGTAGGGCGTGAGGATTCCTGGTTATATGACAGTTTGGTTTGTTCACTTGACTAGTGCCCCAACAAAGATATTGACAAACCACCAACACAGGGCTAAACATAGTTCAGTTGGTAGAGTGCTAGAACGAGAAAGGAGTTGGCAGGCTCAAACCGCCTTGCTCACGAATTTAATTTAACATCAGCCTATTTTTTCCAGCTTTCAAAAATTACTAGATTAGATTTTGTTTTGATACAGTGTCGTTCCAAGAGTGTGGTTATCAACTGATCACCAGTGTAGTTTGGCAAGTTCATTAAACCCCAAAGATTATCACACAACATTGGTAAAATGTCACTGTTCTTGTGTATAAGTAAATCTTTTAGAAACCAATCTATGAATGTGCCACCCAATGTGTACTGCGATGAAATTGCAAAACAAATATAAATGAATTTTGACCAGGAAATAAATTGCTTAATTTCAAGTAAAAATTTTATACAAAAAAACCTGTTACTTACTAAGAAAGATAAACGTCTGATAGGCAAACGATATAAAAGGTTAATTGTTATTTTGTACATTGTGGCTACAATGAGTACTTGGTTACTCGTTAACTTGTGGATCAAAAACATAGTATAGTCCATAACCAAGATTTATAACCCTACAAAATCCATCAACAGCTGCCAGTCAATCAAACAACTATGCTAAAAAGGTATTATCTAATCCTCATTTTCCTGCCTTTATATTGTATTTTAAAAATACTAAAATAAAGAAGCAGGTATCATTTTAGATTTCATGAATGCAAAATTATCATAATCAGCATACCTACGATGGCAGCCATCTTAGAACCAATTATGCTTTTAAGACATCTGGGGAAGCAAGCGCGCCGATCAACCAGAAACATGTTTGGGGCTTTCGGTTTGATTAAGGTTTTCGGAGTTCGCTTTGTGCTAAGACATGATGTCATTGAAATTCTGACCTAATGTGAACCAAAGTTTGTGATCGGTTACGCTTTTGGTTTAAAGATGGCGGATTGTAAAAAGTAACAAAGTTTTGTTAATTATTTGTTAAACATGATGATATGATTATTCATATACCAGTACCCTTTTCAAGTTTATTACCAAAAATACTAGCACCTACGAGTAAGTTCTGTTTTTGCCAAATGATTGAACACGCACAAACTGGCAGAACAATTTTCTGGTTACTGCTCGCTTTTTAAGGCAATTGTGCCATCTTGTTTCGGTCACAATTTGACATCAGAAACAAGTTTCTTGCTTGATGTTAGAAAACACACCCCTGGTATGGTTAATAACCAAATACATGTATATAACATATGTTACCAATTCACCATAAATTAATTGTAAACTTGCAGTCCTACGTACAATCATACACCAAGCATCAGCAGACATGACATCAAGTGTTAAAGACTGGTTCATACCAAAATGAAAGTACCTCATTAACTGAATGTAGTGAATATAGCAGTGATGTTTCTGCATTTAAATATTGTTAATATTCCTCCACCCTAAGCTTGGGGCAATAATAATAACATCAATATCGCGATACTTTTTGTTCACTTGTAATATATATTTTTTCGATCAAGGACAAAAGTATATCTTGATTAAAAAATATCATGATGAAAATATATATCGCGATTAAAACAAAAATTGCGATTGTGAGTTAAGTCAGAAATTCCATGAAAACAATAAGACCAGTCTTTTCAGCTAATGGGAACTGAGAAACAAAAGCGAACTACTTCAGTGGTAGTCAATTGTTTCACCCACATAGAAGTCACCATATTATTGGCATTGTTTTCTTAATCCACCGCCATTCAAAGAGACCTTTTCAGACGGATTAAGTGTAGGGAATTGAATGTGTTTCAGATTGCACAATGTGTAGAAAAGGTTTGCGTCTCAATTTCTGGCAGCTATGGTGGTCTCTTGATCCTTTGATTAAAATTTGATATTGGTATAGCAGCTGGCTGGTCTGCGGCCTGACCTGGCCTGCCTGACCTTAACTGCAGTCCGCTGGCCTATAGTCACATTGCCAGTTAAATGTAGCAGATGACAGGTCAAAACACTTTCAAAGTAGTCCAGCCGGTTAGTCAAAATAATCATAAGATCAGTGGTTGTGCCGGTATCCGATACCCGAATCGGGAAACTGTCATTACCCGGTTCCATTTTTCGTTCCAGTACCTGTAAACGCACTTTAAAAATTGGGACGCATTTACTTCAGCGTGTGAACAGAGATATTTGACTAATGAACAATGTATCGTTTACACTTTAGGAGCAATTTTATTCAAGTGATTACACTCTGATAACGCCAGTATTTATAGGGCTGTGCGTTGTAGATATTTTTGGAACCGATAATTCAAATCAGGAAAGTTCGATACCCGTTTTCATTCTTTGTTGAAAGCATGCCCTTTGCGTCAAATACATGTAAACGTTAATAAAATTCGACTTTTATAATAGAAGGATACTCATTATTTGTCGGCACCTGGTGACAAAATATTGTGTATTTACGGAAAGTTAATTCGAAATAAAACTGCAAAAATTACACAAAAGCGTCTTTAATAACCCAATTTACAAAGAAAGTTTAATTTATCACACACGCCAGCACGCATGGCCGTGGCATCACGCAGCTACAGCGGCCTCACACGTGACTGTGCCAGGGAGTGACTACACAACCACTCATGCATCAGGAATATTAACAATCACTAAAAGGCAGTGCGATCAGGAGAGCGCATGTGTATAGTGTTTGACTTTAATGTTCATGTCATAAAACACGCGTTGAATAAATGTCATTGGTCAAAGGCGATGGGCAGAACTAACCCGTTGTGGGAAAACGATTCACGTGTTTGCGCCTTTGCCGCCGCGCCTCGCCTTCTAAATAAGGATATCACGTATCACGCATGTTGGCTTTTGGATCAGAGCGCATGCGATAGCAAGTTGACTTTACGTTTATGTCACAAAATGCACGGGTTGAATAATGTCATTGGTCAAAGCCGATGTGGGCGGAACTAACTCACAGAGAAAATATTCATGGAAGAGTACTTGCGTCAGCGCCCCCTGCCTTCTAAATATGATAATCCCAGACGCCATGTTGGCTTTTGGATCAGAGCGTATAGCAAGTTGACTTTAATGTTTGCGTTGCCAAAACACGTGTTGAATAATGTCATTGGTCAAAGGCGGCGTGGGCGAACCAACCTGCTGTGGGAAACGGTTCATGCATCTTGCCGCACTCTCTGCTTTGCAAATAAGAATATCCCGACGCTATGTTGGCTTTTGGATAAGGACATGATTTTACAATAAAATAATATTTGATATTATGAAACTAACAAACTGCAAAAAATTTAGGAATCCAAAATCAGAACTTGAATATTAATATGTTTCTATCACAATGAACTTTAGTGAAATGTCACAAACCTGTCAATAAACCTTGTTTCTGAAAGAATGAATTTTACCATATTTGGGCCCCATTTTCAAAAATGGGACCAAACTTGACTATTCCTGTTGAACGCAGAATGCTGTTGATTCTACAACAAGAAATGGTCTAAAATTTAGGATGCGCATCATCAAAATAACTTAACAAAACGTATCGGTGTAAGTTTTGTCTACTTTTTAATTAGTATTCAGCCAATTTGTCCCTCCATCAAATGCTTCTGACATTCCATAAATTGCGAAGTCATCATAAGCAAACCGCATTTCGTCCCCTTTCATAAACGCCTCTTCAACCCTGATAGATTACACGTACATGTAGGTGAAATGTAAAAAATAAGCTGCCCAATTGAAAGAACACCAACCAACTAATAATATTTCTCAACCGATCGATCATGGATTCTCATTGTTATTTCGAAGACCAATGACCGACCAATTCTCCTTATGTCTTCCTTGAACAAGTCTTTCCACGGCTTTAAACAGAGCTCGGTATTCGCCGGTGGGTCCAAATAAGTAAAATGCGATGCCGAGGATGGTCAGGCACATCAACAATACACAAAACCACCTCAACACTACTTTATTAGACAACACCATCGTGGAAGTCCCCATATCAGTGCACCCCACACACATTGCGCACAGCAGCAGTTACCGTCCCTAAAAACCACCACCCATGTGAACATTGAAAATTCCATCCTGAGCAGTACCTTTGTTTGTAGTACGCCCGCAGCCAGGCTATTTGAGTCTTAATGGATTGACACAATGCAAGGGCGCGAACCAAAACCGTGTTGAAAGCTGGGGGATCCCAGCCATTAGCCCAAACGTGATTCATGGGCGAGCCGGGTTTAAGTACTCACTAGCAGCTGGGGCCCTGGTTCAATATCACGATTTCAGCATGTTGATGGAAGTGTTGATTTTAATTGTGGATGTCATGAATGACATTACTAGGATCATGTATACAAATACCCAAATGTTTTATTAATTAAGGAAATTAAAGCTAGTAGGTAAAGCACACATGACTGTGCTAACTGTGTGACACAGTTAGCATGGATTCACTCTGACCACCTGGGTTTTTTATTAAATTTTCCGAACTTTCACCTGTAAGAAATAATGGATGGGGCCACGACATATAAACGCTTATCGATTATTTTGGACCTCCCAGAAAATAAGGTCTCCAGAAGTTGGGAGGTCCACATACGGGCAGGGGGGTCGTGGACCTCCATCCCACAGTATTTCAGTGGTTATTACTTTGGGGATACAATGTATCAAAGGACAAAAAGTGTATGGAAAATGTCCCTAAAATACTACTATATGCGTTATCTTGAATAAAATTGTCTTCAAAAGTGTAAACATTACATTGGTCAATAGTAAACAAAAATTTGTTCACACCACTGAAATGGTGGCAGTCCCAATTTTAAAAAGTTGTTTACGGCACTGAACCAAAAACGGAACTAGGTAATGACACTGGTTGGCACCCGGATATCCGGGTACCCGGGCATAGCCCTATATTTTATGGACATTTTCCATACACTTTTGTCTCAACCTTTTGTGATACATTATTTCCACAATTAAGACCTCAACAGCCTGGCTGTGGTGTGCTACAATTACAAACAAGTATCAAACTAGCTGCACAGGATGGAATGTTTGGCTTCATTGTCTACAGTGTAATTGGATTAGTAGGACAATAACTGCTGCTTTATGTCTGTACTGAGTGTACCATGACGTTTTAACAGAGGGATTTTATTATAGACTCCACATTAATTGTTGTCCTAATAAAAGTGGTGTTGAAATTGGTTTTGTTGTGTACTATTTTTAATGCCACCGACCATCTTCAGCATATCACCAACATTTACATTTATTTACCCACCAATACCGAAGCTCTTCAGTAATTACATTTGCCGACAAGGTGACAATTTGTTTCAAAAGAAAGACATAAAAGCGGGAGGTGTTGAGTCATTATTGTCTTTGAAACCAAACCAGCCGGGCTCAGTGATGATCCATGTCATTGGTGGCGGTCAAAATGTCGCTCGCCTGGCCAGTTGCAAGGATCGCCAAGAAGTACATGTACAGTATCTTGGTATTCCGCAACGCCAGTGCCCTCCATGGGTGTTTTCCACCACGGAAATACGCTACAGCAAAGCAGAGCTGCTTAACTCCTGATAACGTGAACATGCTGGTATTCCTGGCAATGAATGCCCACACAATGTAATCGCCACTTTCACCAAAGTGAATATATTTATAACTCATCAATGAAAGAAAGAAATTCGAAAGAGAAATATTAGTTCTGGAAAATAATCTTAATTTTAAAATCATTGTTTGCCAGTAGTAGTAGTAGTATTTGTTGTTGTTGTTTTTTTTAATTATTCCCAGTTAGGTCTTTATAAATTAATTCTTTCAGGAAACAAGGTTTATTGACGTCGGCTTATTGACATTTAAACCCAAAATTCACGCATCGCGGTGATTAATTGGGCTTCTTTTGTACAGTGTAGTGGTACATTGTAACTTGGGTTATTAAAGACACTTTTGTAGCAATTTTACGGTTTTATTTCAGAAATAACTTTCAAAGCAAATAATATATTTTGTCACCAAGGGTGTTATACTTTAATAAAGTTCTAAATTAAATATGGTATCTTCTGTACCATAAAGGTCAATTTTGTTAACATTTTTACATTTTATTTGTACATCTAGTTGGTGGATACGCATGCCATATAAGTCCACACATTATTATTATTAAAGGAGGTACGTTTTTCAACAAGAATGAAAACGGTTATCCGGCATCCAACTTCTCCTGATCGGATATCCGGTTCCAAAATATCAGAAAATGCACAGCCCTAAAAGACTGTACTAAATCCCAGTTATTTTACTTTATATTTACAAATCTTATTCCACTGAGCCATAATTTGCTGATTTAAAAAATATATATTAAAATATACTAGCATCGGGAATTTCAGCTCATAGGGAATTCCCCCACAAGAACGCAACACATAATGTGATAATGAGCTTTTAATGAATGCCCGCCCTGTCTATCAAAGCACAAATTGACGGCGGTTCCTTGATCAAAATCGAGGCTCATGACATTGCTAACCGCACTTTATTGTATCTCAGAAACGAATTTACCAATGTCCATTGTGCATGTGCAAATGTCATGATTGCACGTGTCTCAGCCAAGCACTCCCTCAAAATTTTTTTTTTTTTTTAATTTGTTTTTTACGCTTAGATGGATACATACCTGTTTCTCAAGGCTGTAAAGTGATACGTGTTTGACAATTATATCGTGGATGAAAAAACTGGATATTGCCCAAGCTACTCCACCCTCCTCCTCCGAAGATAGTGTGTATGTTCCTTGTCAAAACCTTACATACATGTACTTAAAATTGATATTTCATTGCAGGTGTACAATTAGTTCTAGCCACCAAAGAGCACTATTCAGATGGTGGATAGTAAAAACAAAACAGGTACATTTGTACTTACTAATTTCCCATCTCCCCCATATCTTCCTGGTGCATGACCCGTTTAAAGGGCATACTTTCCTCCCAGATGTAGACTACTGGTTATGTCTGTTACAATTTTTCAGGAGATCATTGCTGTGTCAAAATATATGTTTGTGTTGAACTGCGGCTGTCTTATCTTTTAGTAGAAACATCATCACATAGCATGATGGTATGTGTCATGTTTCTTCCAATGCGAAATAAACTATAAATTTGTATGTTAGTATATTATTGTTTGAACCACTTCATGTGGTAGGAGAGATGGCCATATGTATGTTGAAATGAGGTCACAAACTAGATACACCCAGTGCTTGCCACAGTCAGTATTGACCAGTATTAAGTGAAGGTAGAGCATTGGTAACGTTGGACAAACCAGCCTCCCAGTATAAGCTTACTCTCTATGGATCAAGATATACATTAATCAAATCCAACCTGTGAAAGTTTTCCAGGTTATTACATTATTTTGATAACAAGCAGTAGTCATGAAAATGTATTTTCTGTATTCATTCTGTGAAAGAATTTGAGAAAGAATACCTTTTACAGATTGGCTTTTATATTGTTATCTCTTGATTATTATAAAGTATGAATATTGAATAATGCAATTAATGATTTAGTTACTTATCTGTCTTGTTAGTTATCATCTGACCCAGAGTTCGTATGAAAGTTTCTTCCGACAACCACTTTGTGACACACAATGGGAATGAAAAAGTTCAGTGCAGATGGAGCGAAATCAAAAGTTTTGAGGGTGAGCTGACATCGCTTCTCCTCAGTGGGTTGGCTTAGCGGAACACCAGTCACATGGCGATGGTCAGGGTTTCCCATATAATGATCTTTTTATATTTTTATATATTTGTTTTTGGTTATAAACAAATTAATTGAAACAAAATATGACACCATTTTACCCTTTAAAGGTGGGTAGTTGTTCAGTGATCTCAATCAATATGTTTTCTCCGGGCAAAATTTGTCAGGCCCTTTAAAAACAAATGGTACCTGTCCCTTTCCCCTTTCATTAACATTTCTATTCTTAGTGAAAAATCATATTCATGTTATATATTTTGATATTAACAGCTATTTATCTCACAAAAGCATATTTGGTTGTCTGCTTTTTCAGATTAAATTCACAACAAACTTACATTGGCATGGTATATTTATTCCAAATTAGCATATTTATTTCATGTGCAGTGTTCTAGCCAGGATAAATTATAGCGTAGTGGCATTTGTGGTATACTAATTCACAATCACAGAGTGCGGCCACAAAGGCGTTAGTCCGTATTAAGGGCCTGGGAAATTTTTAGGTTGTAGATGCTCTCTGTGCAATCTGAGGCTACTTAGGGGCATATTGGGTAATTTGTCATGACAAAACCATATTTTTAGACATAAAAATATTTCGTTTTTCAATTGGTAGGTTTTTAACATGTTTGCATGTGCACATGTAATTCCGTCACATTTTCTCAACCATTATCAAACTACTTTTAAATGAAATGGAGTAGGCCTACAGGACTCATTTTATTATTGTTTTAATTATTGTTTTTTAATTATTGTTTTATTCACTTTACATTGGATTGTTGTTAGTACATACTTATTGTAGCTTTAAACGCGGTCAGTAGTTAATCATTTTATCAATAATTCAAAGCTGAGGTGATCAAAAATTCCAGTACAATACATTACAATGCATGCCTTGGCTTATGCCTCTACTTTAAATTAAACTTGACAAAACTATAACAAAATGGTTCTATAAACGAAACCTCTGCAGTGCAAGCTTCACCCAGGTAAATGAAGTTTCATGTATGCATTATATTGGCCAGCAGGTAAGAGCTCTATATTCTAATAAGTCCACAGTTATTGCATAAATTAAAAAGCTCAGTTAATTTATTTTTAAACATAGCTGTGCAGTAAAGATGCCTTAGAATTATCCTCCTGGTTCCAGTTCAACTGGGAAGTATTTTTAAAAGAAAAGAAACAAGGCAACTAGCAACCAAAAGAATACAATTTCTGGGTCAGCGTTCACATCAAAGAACTGTCTCAACTTTGGAGAAAGTTGAATGTATCACCCATTAGAGCCAAGACAAGAGTTAGCACATACTTGACAATGATTGACAGGTTGTGGTTTTATACCCCAGCATTCAGGTGACATTAACCTCTGATCTGGTTTCTTGGCTTGGTTTCTCAAGCTATATAACTATACAAGGCGAAACAACATCACAGGATATTACCAGTATACCCTCCCAAGGCGAAGGAGCTCAAGTGAGGATCGGACTGTGGGCAGAAATGCTGCTCTTTTAATCAGTTGTTTCAAAGCCTAAAATTTAAAAACAATAAATCTGGACCTACTTAAAAATTATGACTGGTTGAGAGAGAATGTAGACATCTATTTATTTGATCATTGAGAGCAAACTATTGGTGAATTTTACCTTGGAAAAGCTTCAGAAATCTTTTGACATGTTTTACTCTTTGTGGAATTAAATTTGTGATTTAACACCTGTATGGAGAACTTCAGCTCAGAAATACGTTGGCATTAAGACAACAAATAGCGTGTCGGTATGTAACTTAAGAAGAAAACAGTTTTGTGGTGCGTGTTTATCGTTATTCCTGATTGGCAAATGGAGGCCTGTTTGCAGGTGCAATTGTGCCACGCCCGCTTTTCTGAACATATTCTGGGGACCGAATAGCCGATCAAGTTCTGTATTTCCCGATTTTTGTTTTTTAATCTTTTCTATCAATAACATCTTCTTAATTTACAAACAAAAATATATCAGCCAGGACAGTGGTGGCAGGGAAATGATACTGGAATGAGATTTACAAATGTTTTTAATGCCGTGAAGACAAAACTGTCGATAGTCGCACTTCTGCCACGCCATGGACATCGGGCACCCGCCATATCGTCAGATGTTCAGCCATCGGGTGAAACCACAATCCGTCTCTCAGTCTTCACTTCGCCTAGCTTGTCGTGGTTAAGTGGTTGTTGTTGTTAATGTTGTTTTAACTTCACTCAAAAAATTCACAGTAGATTTTTGTTTGTAATTATTTGAGAAAACATGTCATAGCAGACTGGTGTAACTCACGACAGACACTTTTAGACCTCACTCTTTGGGCGCGCTTTGTCCCAACTCTGCGTGGCATGGGAATCTTCCACTCATCTGGTTTTGCCTACAGAAAAGGAACCAGTGTCAAGTGTTTATATACAACGTTGAATGGCCAATAGATCGCGGGTGGTCGACAGTTGCAAATGCGTGATCAAAACATTCTCTTGAAAGAAACAAAGTTGCCGCCATTTAAAATGTATCAATACATGAAACAACCTCAAATAAATTATTGTTGTCTATGAATTAGTTCCTCGAATCCGAACAAAGGAAATTTTGGGGTGTTTTTCCACCATGGAATAAATTATAATGCATTTATAGCGATCTGTGATGCTATATGACGTCTGACACGCTATTGTCAGCTGCCTCACAGAATACCGTCTATGTGACAATATTTCCATGATAGTTTTACTAACATTACTAATTATGTATACATGTACTATAGTACTCAAGACAAAAAGCTGATTATTTACTCTTATTGAGATTAGTAAAAAGAGACCAATACAGGTCTTATGTGAACTACAATCTCATTGAGAAATACCTGGGATTATAACTCACATGGTGTTACTGAAAACCAACTGGTTGCTTCTGAAGAGTATGCTTACTCTCTTTGGATAAGCAATAAATCAACTCTGTGAAAGGCATTCAGCATTTTACGTTAAAGGTTCGCTAGATGAAAATAGTGAAATGCATTCAGATGAATTTGTATTCATTCTAATGTAATTTAGGAAAGAGTACGTTTTCTATATATTAAATTGATAACAAAACCTTAGACAAAGAATATTTCTAGGTAAGATTCATACCATCAGCGACTTTTTACACTACAGTAAGTTTCAAATTTATATTTGACTCATTTTTGAATTACACCAATTACTACATGTATACCCTTACCCTTTAATTGGAACAACCTGTTCTTTTGCTCTTGGTATTCCTTCCTCAGGAGCAACATTTGAACTTATGACAAACTACCACAAATATCTCCATTAGGAGCACGCCCAAAGAAAACTGTCACCTACTCACCTCTCTCAGTGGAACAATCCGATGCATCCCACAATGCATTTGCAGTGGTCACAGGTATCTCATCTAGGGAGTGGTTGTTTGTGTGTCAGGAGAGGGAAATACCACATCGTGTCCAAGGGGTGAGATATTTCCTCCAGGCCAGGTTGTCCCTCCGCTAAAATCTGGCCTGAAGGAGAGCCCTGGTAACATTGGATGAGTATCCTGATGCAAAACACATAGTGTTGAGAGTCCCAGAGTGGAACCTCAGTAAGTTTTCTGCAATGATTGACCTATATCCCTGTCCCAAAGACTACAAAGCCTCTAAGACAACTCATTTGAAAAGAAATGTGTGGGGCATATAATACACAATGTTCATTTTGTTCAGTGATGGATAATGTGCATTATGCGTATGGTGTTTTGAGAATTCTAAAGATAACTTGTTATGCTTGTCTACTAGATAGGCATGATATTTTTTCTATTAAAATTGATTTCTGTTTTTTATTATTATTATTATTATATTTTTTTAAACTTAAAAAAAAGAGTTGAATTCCATGCTTTTCTTCACTGAAATATTAACATATGTTGCATTGCGCATATGTATGTATGTGTGATCAAATGTGCAGGCACAACCAAATGCATGTGCTTATGCATTTTATAACGTTGTTTGTCTTAGATTTGGGTGGATTTATATGATATATATTAGGCAAAGAGGTACACTTATAGAATCAATTAAATGACACAATTGAGACAGACTAATTTTATGAGATATTGTAACCACAAAGGTTTTAATCATTAAATAACCAACCCATGACAGCGTTTCTGCTTTTGTGTAGTTCACCAAAAAAAGGTGAAAATAAATTCACATTTTAGTATTCATTCTTAACTGGAATTTTTAGAAAAATGCATTCTTCTTCCTTGATTCGAACTGGAAATTATTTAATGTTTTGTTAATAATGACAGCACCTCAAAGAAATTATATCTAGGGGAATACATCATCAGCTTTACTCCAAGTAAGTTTAACATAAAAATGTAACCATTTGGTTTTATGCATATGTTACCAGTCTATACTTTTACAATTTATATCATTTAAATAGTCAGTCAAAGTGTGTCATTCAAAATTAACTAATTCTAAATTTTGATTGTTACTCAGTGTATTACAATCACACTCAATTATTTTAATGCCTCATAGATGCCCATCTCCAGCAGAACTCTACGACACCAATCAGAAAAAACATTGATTTTACCTTACGGGACCATTCTCAGGAGGCATGCGTTCTCAGGGATAGATCAGAGATTTTTGAAAATTTGGGATCAGATACAATCCAGAAATGAGTGAATACATTTGGGTTGCACAATCAGTGAGCATGGTGCAAAGAGATTGCTTTCGCTATTGCTCAAATTAACACATGTATTCACAATATAATGGTAAATCTTCTGTCATGTCCATATTCAATACTAATGCCTCAATATGAACAATGTGAAAGTTCAGCCACAGACCCTTTGGTCTGTCATATATGTCATATTAATACATGTATGTACAATCAAAAGTTAAAAATTTTTTATTTTCCTTAATTTTAATCCTTAGTTTGATATACTTTCACGTTTATAAATGATATTGCTAAATTCAATTTCATGAAACCGCTGTATGCATGTTTAGTCTTGTTATTATTATTCTTGTAATAGTCTTGTTATTCTCCTGAGGACGATCAGAGCATACTGATCGAACGATAAAGTTGTCCACCAGTTCTTTTCAGAACTAATTACTACTCAATTGAGATTCCACATGGTGTCACCATAATTAGTCTGTCTTATCATCCTCACCATGCAAAGCTACAAGTTTTACCTAGTCTTGTTATTATCATGTTTAGTCTTGTTATTATCATCATGTTTAGTCTTGTTATTATCATCATGTTTAGTCTTGTTTATCATTCTTGTTTGAAGGTGCTGCTAGTGTAGCTGTGGGTTACCGACATCGGGAGCTTCATTCTACAACATCACCATGGTGGACTTTAACCTGTTCCACCTGACTTACACAACAAGACTTGAACCACTTGTCTACAAAACTGGTCTTTATAGCCAAGGTACTAATTATAAATTCCATCAAAAAAATTTTTTAATTTGAATTGGCTAAGAATGTCAGAAAAAACCAAGTAAATGTACAACAATTTTGTGAAAAAATCATGACCTCAAAATTAAAATTGTACATGCCTTTACCACCCCACCCCAAAAAAAATGGAGAAAAGTATGGTACATTGGCACGCAATATCCACTGTGGCAAAAGGTTTAAAAAAGTCTAATGGAAATGTTCTTATATGGTTGATACAAATGTCTTGTTTAATTTAAAACAACCCTGCGGTGGGTGTGGTAATGCAATTGAATATCCCATGAGACCTACTGTTTTTATGGTCGTACATCGTTAATTACCTGGAGTTAATTAACTGATTTCCCCCAATTTTATGAATCTCAACTTGTTTCAGAGGGTCTAGTGATGTTTTATATCAATAAAATTATTTTTTAAATTTTTTCCTTAATAATGAATTAGTTAAGTAATTAGGTAATTAACAAGTTAATTAAAACTACTTTCCTAAAATCGTGTCTTACCATTCTTTAAAAGCACAGTTTCTGTAATTTCTATGCTGCAACCCACAGAATACATGTCCCAGCTATATATAAAACCCTGGCCCATTCATAAAAGCCACCTGTCACCCAAGGTTATCAATTACAGACTACTGCCATCCTCCGACCCCCCAACAGCCATATCCCAATATCACCCCACAACCTGGAAGTTCTAATTGGCTTAAAATACCATAGACCTGTCAAAGATCAATCACAAACCCCTTTGAGAGGCACTCTGAGCCACCTTCAGCCGCTTTCAGGCTTGTTTTATAGATGTTATCTGCCCTTATGACCTTGTTATGAAACCCAATGCTAAGCCAAACTGTACACAATTCCCATATGGACCCCCCTCAGGCATGGCACTTTGGCTCTGATTTTAATGGTGACCCCAGTGAACCAGTTCTCTGAGCTCTCAGTATGTTTTTTTCATTGGTATGGAGGGAGCACTTCCGGAGGTGATTTTCTTGACCAATTAATTAAGGGAGTAATTAAAACAATTAATTTACCTACTGTAAAAATACAGTAGGGCTCACTCACCATGAGGTGAGAATAAGTAGACCATGTACAAAAATTTACTTATTCCATTATGGGAAGTCCAAATTTGTGATAACATTTTGTTGACATGACCAGTCGAGAACACCACTCTTAGATCTCGTGAATCCCTTGGGCTGAGGGCCAGGACATGTTCTCTGTGGCTGAGGCCAGCCAGACCAACCAGCTTCACCTTAAGCTACCCTCTGGCTGGCCGGCCAGTGACAACCAGTCTGCCCAGTTATATGCATATCTGGACCCCAGTGCCATTACACAATCAAGGTGGTTTGGTCACTACAGGACAAGATGGGTCAAGGTAAGAACTGTCAGTTGTGGCTTGCTTGCTTGTTTGTTCGTTCGTTGTATAGATATGTGTACAGTACATTGTATGTGGAGGTTTAAGGACAACAAAGAAAGTCTTTTCTGTTACAGTACAATTAACTACTTTAGGAAAAATTGGTATGACCCTATAGTGAAAAAAAAAAATTTGGGTGCCAACCCATCACATGCGGTGGCATTTTTTTTTTTTTTTTTTTTTAAAGTGTGTCCAAAAATAGGGTCCAGGATTGCCAGAAAATAAGGTATGTTTATTTATCTTGTAATATTGCAATGAAATCCTCAGAGTTGGCTTGGTTTACAAGATTGGTGGGGTTGTGGGGTAATCGAATAATAATAATAATAATAATGTGTGGACTTATATGGCGCACATATCCACCAACTGAGTGGTGCTCAAGGCGCATATATATTATTACCCCTGCTCATAAGGCTCATAAATCATTCCTGAAACCATCTCAGCTCCCTGGGGAGTATATAGCTCCAATTGCTGCCATTACAGGCGCATATAAGGGCTAATCAACCAACTCTGCCCTCACAGGTACCTATTTAACCCCTGGGTGGAGAAGCAATTATGGTTAAGTGTCTTGCTCAAGGACACAAGTGTCACGACCGGGATTCTGAACCACATTCTGCTGCTAACACCAGAACTTGAGTCCGGTAGCTAGACCCGCTCGGCTACGACACTCCTACTTATACTTATTTCATTGGTAAATTTTCTTCTCTTGACAATGAATGAAGTAAACTAAAAATGTCATGTCGTGCATGCCACCAGAAATAATAACCAACACCTTGGAGGTGCCATAGCTTTTTAGTTAGTTGAAAACTTTCCAGGCTTATTTATTATCCAGACTACAGACACTGAAAGCGTTGCAGGTACAGTATGCATTGTCTGACCTGAGCTTGCATGGCATACTGCACGCATGTAAAGGATGCAATAGAATATGAATGTGTAAAAATCATTCTGAACTACATGTAGTCTTCTAGCTGCTCTCCATAACAAAAAACAACTCGGGTTGTTTCATTAAATTTACAATTGTTGATCAATTGATATTAATAAAACCATGCAGTATTTCCATTTGGCCTCATCCTTGCCTTTACCAAAGAATAAAACTAAATTGAGGATTGCTTCTGTGCAGGCATCAGGTGTATTAATACACAAGATTGTCTGATGGGCACTGCATTTATTTGTTGCCATACATAAGTGATGACCAATCAAGGGTCTACATGTAAGACACGTCACATAACCACCCCGATCTAAGGTGGCATTTACGGATATTTTTGGAACCGGATACCCAAAATCAGGAAACTTGGATACCTGGATACCCATTTTCATTTTTGTTGAAAACATGCCTCCCGCGGTGCACAAATACATGTACTGTAAATGGTAACAGAATTTACCTTTATAATACACAGGATACCATACTTAAATCGATCTTTTCTTCACTGTGTCCTTTTATTAAAGTAAAACCTCTTGTTGAAATAAGTACCTGTATTGTATTAACTGTTATTCATAACTAAAATATAGGTTTGATTTCTGGCAACATTATTTGATTTCTGAATCAATGTCATGCACTTGTTGTAATCATTTAGCATTTGTGAGTAAAATAAGGTGGGTGCCACACCAGCTTTACAGGAAAATATGGAAAACAGTACTTCTCATGATATGAATGAAGAATATTAGTATAATGCCAAACAATTCAAGGGGAGACATAATAAGAGGACATACATGTAATAATATCATAGCCCAAATACATGTACTTAATAAGTGATTTTTCCCAAGATATTATAATCAAATACAAAGTGCAGACTACAGACCATGGTAGAAAGATGATCTTAACCCAATCAATATGGTATTTACTTAAAATTTAGAATAAAATGTATAAAAAAACGTTCAAAGTACATGTCCCCCCCACAAAAATTTCCATTTGTTTTGTGTTAGTGTAATGTTGATCGAGTACAGATATCATTCCTGAACTTTTTGCCTACCAATTAGAGTATTGTTACCATTAAAGTGTTTTATGTATTAAAAGAAGATAATAGAAAAATAGTTTGTCCGAATGAGTCATTAATGATTTTATATTCAAAATTTTAAAACGCTGTATGAGATTGGTAATTATAAACATCTGCTTGTCAAATTTATGGGGGTGATGGTTTTTGGGGTTCTTTTAAATATTCTAAACCTCTTAATTAGTATGATCCAGTTGGTTATATTTACTAAATTGATGTTACATTAAACTTACAAATAAGTAAAATCTCAGAAATTTTTTTTCTTCAAAAAATTGATTTAAATCAGTGATTTAAAAAAAAAAAAAATCATGTGATTTAAATCGCGATTTAAATCAACGCAACCCTGTTAAATAAACGTCACATGGTTTATCAAGAGTACGTGTATGTGTTTTGTCACATTAGACAAGAGTCCCAGTATGGTATGATAGAATAGTGTCCTAATCCGTCAACTTTGATTGAGCCGCTGCCGATCCATGCTTTGATTTAATTCATGACTAATGTAGATTTTTAAGGTAACGCCCATAATCTGCCATATGTATGATATAATGTACTCGCCTGTGGTGCGCCAGCCAGAGTCACAGACCACCATGGATAGACAGTGAGATGTAAACATTGTCTACACATTGTTGGATCAAATACCCCATTCAATCCCCAACACTTAATCAGTCTGAATAGATTTCTTTGTTAGGTGGCTCCTTTGTGATATGACAGTCGGTTTACTATAGAAGTAGTTAGATTTTGTTTCTCACGAAAGCTGAAAAGACTTCCCTAAGTTTTTTCCATGAATTTCTGACCCAACTGACAATCAAGGATTTTGTTTAATCGCGATATATTTTTTTCATCGCGATCTGCCGATTATCTCGATGATTTAAAAAGTTCTCAATATCATAATCGAGTAAAAAAAAAAAATCGCGAGATTCGATATTATCGTGTCATCGCCCAAGCCTACTTTGGATTATGATTTTTTAGGACATGATTTTGGACATGATTTTGGCCCCGATTTTGGCCGTAGGCATAACTCTCAGGCCACCTCTGTTTTGTTTGTGGTTTGTCATAACTTAGGCACCCTTCGAAATCCCCGGATGGTGTCATTTCCGCGAGAGAGTGGGAAAAAGATCGTTCAGCATTTTTTCCTGATCTTTTCTGCAATGCCGCGGCAGTTGCCCACGCCGTTACATTACCCGAACTTGCGCCCGCAGCCTGTGCGTGTTTCCCCACGTTGCACCGTTTGGCGCATGTTTCATTCGCGTAATGCACCACGTTGTCCACTGCCGTACATTGTATCTCCGACGTCGACCAGCCGTTTACGTCAGGTCCCTGTATTCTCATAACAAGCTATAAATTACCCAGTCATGATCGGCATGCACTTTCCCCCACTAATCCAATTACTGCAAGCAATAGCCAAACATTCCCTCCTGTGCTGCTGGTTTGATAAGTTGTTTGAAGCAGCCGCTGCCAGGCCCTTTGCATTGTTAAAGATTTGATACAAGTTATCACAAACAGTGTATGGAAAATATCTGAAAAATACTACGAAGGCTTTATTGGAGTATAATCTCTTGAATTTAAAGATAATTGTCTGTAAAAGTGTAAACATTACATTGTTAAAGAGTAACAGATTTCTGTTCGCTACGCCCAAATGTTAAGTCCGAATTTTAAAAGTCATTTACGGGTAAGTGGAACCGAAAAATAGAACCGGGTAATGACAGTTTCGATTCGGTCGGTACCGGATACCGGCAAAGCCCTATTTAAGACAAGCAACAGGAAGAAAAGTGCCAGAGCATATATGTACATGTATTTCATTTGTATTTTGTTTGCCCTGGTCAATACAGTAGTATTGTTCCATCGAGTTGCAGACAACTTGTCATTATTTCCAGAAGACTGAGTGTCTATGGCGGTCATTTTAGATGAGAAGAAAGTAATGAATTGTTTTACATTCATATAGCTTGAAAACTTTTCCATCTATTCCTGAACTTGTGCGTGTTTGTTTGTCGTCCTGCAATAGAGCTCCTAAGACTAATGTCACGCCCTCATTGTTTAGTCATGATTACAACACATACAAAATGGTTCAGTGCCTCATTAGTGTGACAAATTTTTGTGCTCTGTGTGCATCACGAGCACAAAATTATCACTTATTATTTCTTCAAAATAAAGAGTTTTTATCACTCACAAGATGTTTGATAATTCAATATAATAAACACTTTAATTTTTTAATATTATATAATTATATACATTGAACAACAATAACATGCATGTTTCATAGCATATTGAATGAGTAATTTAAAAAATGTGGGTTATCTCAACTATTGCTAAAATAAGATTGATTGGTTTTCTTTATGTTTTGACTAGACTGCTATTGTCCATGTGTAGAGAGTCTCTTGATGACTAAAGCAGGCCAGTCGAACTATAGAATAGACCCATATGGTTCTTATCAGAAGCAACAATCTCACTGAGCAGTAGTTGAGATAACCCACATGGTGTTACCACAAAACAAACCGATAGCGATACCATGCAAAATATTAAATCTTTCAAAAATACTGTAAGCACTCAAACAAAACAAGCTCAGAATCCTCAAAATAAATGTTAAAGCAACATGTCATTATTGTAACCAGTTCTAGGGGTTTTGGTACTTCATGCTTGACTTTGGAAATAGGGTTTCAAAATTGGTTATTGTTTGAAAAAATAGTGTCCAAATACACAGTGTATGACCAGAATACTTTTGCATGTGTATTACAATTAAAACAGGGTGTCCCAAATCAGCCACTGATCAAGCATGTATAACATCCTCTGTGATCACGTAATCAAATAGGCACCTTAATTTAACCAATGGCATTAATTTGTTGTCAAAGGTTCAATTTCAATTACCTCCACCTCCCAAATAGAAGTGTTTTGGAATTTGACAAATTTTGATTCAAGAATAATTTTCAAACATAATATTACACAGGCCCAAAAGGTGGGGGTATATTTATTCCCCATTACATCTCCCACCCATTTGATTGACTCCACGACACTGCTACCCTGGATATATTCTAATAATGACATATTTTAAGTGTAATATGGTGTATTGCAGGCAATGTGTTGTGCGCAAGAGCTGATCAATATCAGTGATAGTCAAAAGTACACAAAGTGTTTAATCATTTTCAAGTCTTGCAACTTTTTGTTGTACATACCTTTCCTTTTAATCAAACCAAAATATTTTATTGAAAAATAATTGTGTAGGGGAAGAGTACATGTAAAATCCTGACAAGAATCAGGATGCTGCCCTACAATGTCTGTCCATTGTATCACTACTGTGGTGACATTTCTTCCTCATTCATAACAATCCTTTAGACAAAGATTGCATTCTCTTTTGTGTAGTCTTACTATTAGGTACTCTGGATTGTCTTCTCCTGTTATTATAATGAACACGTGGAGGTCTAGGTTCCTCCTTTAGGGTGTCATCATCCTCATTTGGAGGCTCTAGAGGGGTCTGAAAAAAGTTTGGTGGCTTCTGTAATCCTGGCCAGTGGCTCACCACCTGGAACATCTTCTCTTGTCGGACCATGGTACTGATGGAGTGTCGACGTTTGGATCCCCGCATGGACGGAGAGGTACATGTAGAGTTGCGTGAATATGGGACTCTGTTGACATTAAGAGACACATTACTACATGTACATCTTTGACCATCATGGGATACATCACTAGGCCTTCGACCATCATGGGATGCATTACTAAGCCTGTGGCCATCATGGGACACATCACTTGGTCTTCGACCATCATATAAGCTGTTCCTGGGTGAAATTGATGTCCTAACTGTAGGTACATTTTCCAAAGATTGACGACTTGAAGCTTGTTCTTGTTTCAGGAATGGTACAGGTAGAGTAGCTGCTAAAATGTTGCCCTCTGAAAATTCATACTCCTCTCCCGATGGGAGGAAGATGTTCTTCTGCAAGGCTTCTTCTTCCCTGTCTTCGTCGATAATTAAGTCAGATTCCATCTCAAGGATTTCTTGTCTCTTCTTTTCCTCCGCAAGCAGTAGTTGTTCCTTTAGCTGGCTTCGCATTGCATCTCGTCGCCGCTGATCCTTGCTGGAGACGACCTTGATACTGGGAAGGTAGTCATAGTGTCTCATCTGGCGGTTGGCCTTCGATGGTCTGTGGAGCGTTATGGGCTGTTTGTAGTCCAGCATCGTCTGGAACGCGATGTCTAGTGCTGTCTCAGGAGGCTCCCTGGATTTGCTGAACCTCTGTATGGGGTAGGGGCTTTTTCTTGGAAGTGGATTCAAAATGAGCGACTGTTTTCTATTCTGTGTTTTATCAAGATCCTGCCAATCATCAGAAGAAAAATTGTTGTTGTTGTCCAACACCTTTGTTTCTTTGTGTCCTTCAAAATCTGGATTTAAGAATGAGCCTCTTTCCAGTGGGTCGGTTCTGCCTGTACTTTTAAAACCCTGCTGCTTTGTCGCAGTCATGTTGTAAGATGACTTCAGGATGCTATCAGTATCAAAGTTGATAAAGCTTTGGCATCCTGAAGAGAACACAAGGGTCTTGGTAGGGTCTTGTTGGGAATCAGAAGTTCTTGATTTTGATCCAGTGTGCAATTGATGATCAGATACACTCTGTACACCCAAAGCAGGCCAAGCTGTATGCACAGTGGCATTAATGCTGTTATACTGTTTGGGTTGGGAGAGGTTCAAGGTGCTGAAAGTGGTTCCAGTTTCAGACGTTGCTCTCCATCTATCCAGTTGTGTGGAGGGAGTGCTAAACGGTGTACCTGAATTGGTCAGGGACCCCGACTCATCACTGTATGATGAGTGATACATGCTGGCATAAGCTCCAAATTGATTCTATTGCATTAAAGAAATCTCTCTTTCCTGGAACAATTTAAAATATTAAATGTTCAATCTTGGGTAATCTGCATGGGGCAGATCCAGAGGTCAGAGGTCAAGCTGGAAGATACATTTCAACCAACAGTCTGAGTTTGCTGTACACGAAGCATGTAATGTAAAATAAATGGTGCACATGCTCACTGCAGCTCACTGCAACAGCTGCTTTGGAATGCCCACTAGGGGGTCGACTGCAATATCTGTGTTATGATATATTATAATAAAAGCTGGGAGACTTCAAAGCGTGTTGCAGGTTGTATTTTTGTGCACAGTATCTCATCCAATCTACCCAGGCATCCATAAAAGTATTTATGGTGTGTGAGATGTTGCCCAAGCAGATATACAGTCCTGATAAACACGGATTACAATAACATAACACTGTTAAAGGTGTCGTACATGTAGCTGTCACAACGAAAAATCAATCCATGCATGGTGTATGCTTTAATGTTTTGTTTTCCCAAAGCATAGAAGATTTCAAGTTTGTTTTGTTCTGGTCTCTGTAAAAGAGAGAGAAAAAAATACACAAAAATCAAATACGAGTATAGGATTAGTCAAGACAGTAGAAGACTTCCTAGTTTATTTTTGGAATGATGGTAGCTATGCATATTTTTACATTATGCATGTGTACAATATGCATTGCAAGATCTTCCTTCAAAGTTCTGTGCCCAATTTCATGGTGCTGCTTTAACACAGAATTCCGCTGCTTTAACACAGAATTCTGCGCTTACATTCACAATTTTCTGCTAACATGTTACAGGGTTAGTGTAGAATGTTTGTGCTAGCTGTGTAAGCAGAAAAAGAGGCATGTGCCCCAGTACATGTGCCATACATGTCTTTGTTTGTACCCCACATTCTTTTTCTCTTTTGAGACACTGTATCTCCCCATTTAAATACATTTCATTTCTTTTGCACACCTACATGTACATTGCACGTTGTATTTATGGATATAAAATGAAGTATGTATGAGTGTAAATATTGGCATTTTACCAAAGGTGTTAGCTTTCAATTTAATTTGGTCAACCTCTACAAACACCCATTAATATACAGTGTGTATCAAAATAAAGGAAATCCCAATTTAATCATCAATTTTAGGAAAACTGCAGAATTATAGATAAAGCGTGATATGTCTTAAAGAACTGGATGCCATCTTTCCAATGACACCCTGACCATGAATCCATTGTCACGGCTGAATGAGTAACAATGCATTGTTTACATGATATGAAAATCCTTGCTGTGACAAGTTCTCAAGGGATGGAGAAAAGCTGTTTGTGCACACCAGACACCAACTTCTCCCCAATGACTTTGGCCGAAGACTGGCTTTTAGTCACTGGTTCGTTGATAAGTGTGAACGAGATGCACAGTTCCTTCAATCCTTTAACATTGGTGATGAGGCAACATTTTCTCTCGATGGGCGAGTGAACTCTCATAACATTCATGAATATGCTCAACTGCATCATCCACCGAACTTTACCTTCGATAAGAACATGAGTAAGGAGAAGTTAAATGTTTGGATTGGGCTATGTGGCAACAGACATTTGTTTGCTCCTTTTTTCTTCAATTAACGGACAGGGAAATCTTGATATGATAAATGACTTTGTGGTCCCACAGTTGCAGCAGGTATTTCTTATGCAACAGAATGGTGTCTTCCGGCAGGCTTGGTGGGCACAGGATGGAGCTCCTGCACACAGACTGAGAGCAGTGAGAAATCGGTTAGCAGAACTGTTTGGTGAACGAGTCATTGCTTTGCACCATCCAGTGGAGTGGCCCGCAAGGTCCCCCGATCTCACACCTTGCAATTTTTTTTTTTCCTGTGGGGTTACTTGAAAGGAAACGTTTTCACCACGCCACCAGCTGACTTGCATGAGTTAAGAGCAAGAATCACTGAGGTTGGGGAGAACTTGCGGCATGATCAACAAATGGTAAGACGTGCTGTGAGAGACATGGAGAGACGATGCCGGCTTTGCATTTAGAGAAATGGTGGTCATGTGGAGGGACCAGCGCCATAATTACACACTGGTAAGCTGTTGACTAAAACCAGTAAGCAGTCTTTTTTGTCAATGGAATCACTTTCCCATCGTCAAAAACAGCTTTTCTCCATCCCTTGAGAACTTGTCACAGCAAGGATTTTCATATCATGTAAACAATGCATTGTTACTCATTCAGCCGTGACAATGGATTCATGGTCAGGGTGTCATTGGAAAGAGGACATCCAGTTCTTTCTTAAGACATATCACGCTTTATCTATAATTCTGCAGTTTTCCTATAATTGATGATTAAATTTGGGTTTCCTTTATTTTGATACACACTGTACAATTAAAAAAGTAATAAAATGATCCAAGAAAAGTCCCCCATTTGCAGATTATCTGGAGACTTGATTATCTTTAAGGTCTGCTGGTTTATTTGGCTTGTGATTGAACCTTGACAAGAAGTCAAAATATAAATTACATTGTTGAAGAATAATTAGGTTAATGTGTGTGTACACTTGTAGATAAATTATCAAAGTAGAGCAGTTGTAGGCTGGACAAAAGAATTGTTTTTTTCCCTTTATTTTTTTTCCAGATATACACCTAGATAACCCTGCTGACCTTTCATAAAAGGGCTTAAGGTCTGACAAAAGGGGAAAATCCTACACTATTGAAATCAAGTGCCGACATTGTTGTTTTGTTTAATAATTGGGCCTTTTTGAAATGTGTAGCAACTGTATTGTACATGTACATTATACTAGTACCTACTGTACATGTAGGCACAACTGTTGTAGGGAAAAAAAAGACAATTTGATTTCAAATCAATTTCAACACATTTACCCAATTACAATATTAATGAATTATAATGAAAACATTTACATTGGTCATTGAGAAATTATACCGTCAGACAATGGTGTTACAGTACAGGATCCACTCGATTCATGTGGGAAGATTATGTGTAGGAAGATTAGCAGTGAAATAATTGCTGATATCATTGATTAAAACCCTCATCTACATGTACATGTGTACATGTACATGTAAGTCATTTGACCCTAACCCTCTTTACTAATTGGCTAGATGAACCCTTTTCATTGCAACAGTATGTACCAGTTGCTGAGTGCAACAAGATCCATCAGCAGGAAGCAAAGGATGTCTGTACATTTTTTCTGAGCTCACTTCAACAAGATTTTAACATTTGTTGCTTTCTGTTGCGTTCCGCATGGTTAGGTTTTGATAAGGGTATCGTACAGTCATTCTGACTTTGTTTTGATATAATGTTGATCTGAAAGTACATTTTGTTTGAAGATGGTAATGGGATAGAAATTTGTTGCTTAAGCCCTTTTCACACGAGCACCGATAACAAAGGTCCTTGGTAATGGGCGCCAGTTGTCTGTCGCCTCGGTCGTTTGCGATTTTTTAACAAACTTTCACACGGCTTCCACTCACGCCCCTCGTTTTCCATGGTGGGTCAAAGGTCATGATTGTGCAATTCAATATTTCACTGGTACCGCGCGCAGAGCTTATTCACTGAATGCTTTCTTCTATGTTACCAGTGGTTTTCCCGCGAAGATAGACAGACATGTTGTGCGAAGTCAAACGTTACTTTCTACCACCTTTTATTTTCATTTCCTTCCCATTTCCCGACAATTTTATTATCGTTTTATTATGGATATCGAATCAAGTATACTTGCAACAATTCCAACGGATTCACAGAGCCAGATTTCTAACGTAAGGCCATCCAACAAGAAAAATAAACGTGTCCGTGCCAAGAAAGTCTCTTGGAGTTATGATGAAACCGTTTCATTCACTGATCAACATCTTGATCTCTGTTATAAATAACGAGGGTCCGTGGTAATTATTTAACAAGGATAGCTTTCACATGACTGAGATTTGATATTTTTTAACATGGATGCGATTTTTAGTCAAGGTCCCTTGTTAAAACGGTCTCGTGTGAAAGGGCCTTTAGTCTTTAAGAAGGGTGGTTGTCACAACACTAAGGTTTTTATCCAAGACCCCGATAGGCTTGGGTGGTTTTAAATATTTGGCTAGCTGGTTTACCGCCAGGGGAAAAAATGCGGTTTTCGGTTTTACCGTGAAATTTTTTGAAGAAAAGAAAAAGTCCTAATATGACATGTTACAGATGTTATTTTACCGTATAATCAGAGGGCAGTACTTACAAATCAACTTTTTTTATCTATGAAAGTTTATTCCACTGTTGCTTATTAATTTGTATGAATAAAAAAAAATTGTATATTTTTGTTATGAAACATAAATCAGGGTTCAACATATTATGGGTTGAAATGCCTTTCAAAGTATTAAGCCTATACTAAATCATAGTTATTTTTACTTTGTATTTACAAATCTTAATCCACTTGGCCATAATTTCTTATTTTTTAAATATACTAGCATCAGGAAATTCAACACATAAAGATTTATAAACACGAAAAAAAAATATTGAAAAGGAATTTCCCACGAGAACGCAACACACCACAGTGCACAGTACACAATTATACATGTACACTGTACTGTACATGCATTACATGTGACACGAATCAGACTTACACTGTGATTAGTTCAATCCCAGATCGCAGGCCTAAAAACGGCTGGCACTCTATGTAAACTTGATAGTCGGTCTTAATGCAATGACTGCCAGGCTTTACCAGTAGCAACCCCACATGATCATGTCTTGTCCAACCAGATTATCTTTATTGGCCTTACATGTGCTTACATTTTATGAATTTTCTTTGTCAACTAAATACATGTACATTGTGTCATTATGTGAAAATAGAAATGTATGCATTCAGATTTGTTGTATTCATTCTGTGTCTTTAAGAGTTTTCTTTGCTAAATTCCAACGGGCAAGAATTTTACTTTCTTTAAAGATTTCTCAAATCTTTCACTTTTTATGAATTACCAATTCTTTGCCTGATCTTTAACATGTTTTTTTTTATTTGGGGGGGGGGGGGGTTAGTTTATACACACATCAATATAACACCATTTATGTAAGTTCTTTGCACCATAAACAATGTACAGATAATTTCACTGTTAAAAAGCATTTCATTGAAAAAACTCTGTAGAATCATGGAGGAAGGAATGGTAGAATCAAGGTAGAAAAATATATATATATTTTTTTTAAACTAAAAAAACTTACCTTAACATTTTTTTGACACTTTCAAAATCCAAGGACAAGTATCCCAAGAAGAAACCAGTTTAGTTTCTCTTCTCTCAGTGAATTGCAAAATTAAATTCCTAGCTTAACACTGATATACAAGCAGTACACTTGTGCGAAATCCTGCAAACTGTCTTCCCTTGAATACATATAGTGTTAAATTACGTCTCTAGGCAGCCACAAGGTTTTTATTCAAACTTCCCCCTCCTCATGTGATGTCATCAGGGAAGTAAAATCATAATGACCTGAAACATTCTACAGGAATCCCATGTTTGTAAAAACCCTTCATGAAGTGTGTCAGTGTCAATCCTTGCTGGTCGCCCCACTTGCAATAGGATCCACTAACACCTGATCATCAAGGTATTAGTATGTTTACTTGGTAAACAGACTATTGGTTGGGCACTAGGACAACTGATTATACATGTAGCCCATGGCAATTGACACAAAGCACTGTGGCTACCAGATTTAACCTATTGTTAAATAGTGTATGTACACAAACTTTGTGAGTCCTTTGAAAACTTTGGTTCCTCTTCATGTTGAATGAATACACTTTGATAAAAACAATAACAGTTTGGTCAGAACAAAACAAAACTTATGTTGTTGTCAGGACATTTTTCAAATGATTCATTTTGTAGAATGATCGGTACAAAGGTTGACTTTATTTCTTTCTAGTTAATCAACTTATTCATGATAATAAAGAAACGTCATAATGGTTGGATGTTATGTACATGTACAGTGTAAAATGTGCACATAATTTGTAGATAGTTAAAGATTAAAGCGGCTCAAGAAAAACCATAATAATAATATTGGGTTAATGATTAGCATCAAATTGAAAACATTGCTTGTTAAGCCTTTTGCAAGTCATTAATGAGATGTCTGGCAATGCAAATTACAATTTTTTTTCTTCAAATATGTATATAGGATTGTAATGATACAAGTCTTATCACCACAAGAAATTATTCATTACTTCTTCATAAAGGTATCACATTGTGTAATGCAAATAATTTATGTGTTACCTGTTTGTTTGAAATACATGTTCTTCTATGAGTATACTTACTTTCTTTAAATCAAGATCATACAACCAAACTAAAGGTTTCAGTTCAATACGGAATCTGTATTGAACTGACAAAAGTGTAAAAAGACATTCACAACTTTTACATCAAACTCATTTAGCAACTTTTTGAATATGTACATATTTCTTTGTGTTTTCTCTTTACAACTAATAGCAGCTGTTTAAAATTAACAGTACCTGTTTCCAGGTAATAAAATAAGTGAAGCAAGATTTTTCACACAAATAAATTATCACAAATCCTTTTTTTTATCTGAACGGTGTGCATGCAGTTCCATATTAAATTGAGTATTTTCAATGGAGAGGATTCCTCTCCACAATTTGTCCAGGTTTTTCTTCAAAAGAGGCTCTCAAGTATCAATCATTGATATGCCTTAATCTGTCACAGAGTGTTCACTTGATACTATAGGCAAACAAATGTGTGCACCTGCATTGAAGTCCTGGAGTTGGTCTCATTGTTCAAAGATTACAGGAGTCCACCTGTTGATGGGATGTTTTGAGGATTGTCATATAAAAAAACACATTAAAGGGAAGGAACATGTAAAATACAACATTGGTAATGTTGTCATGTAACTGCTTAGAACTATGGTTATGCTTTAATACTGTCTTCGAATCGAGTTATACATTTAAGACAATCGTTGTGTGAAATTTTCAGCACAATATGTGGAGTCTTTGCCATGAGAAAAGTGTGAAAAAGCATTCAAAATCTTTTACAGAAAACACATGGAGTGCCATGGTCGAGCAGTTTAGTGCATTGGATTTGTGTTCTGATGGCTGAGTCTTCAGAATGTGGGTTCGAATCCCAGCCGCGACCGTGGTGCTTGTGTCCTTGAGCAAGACACTTTACCATAATTGCTTCTCTCCACCCAGGGGTAAATGGGTACCTGTGAGGGCAGTGTTGGTTGTTGTGTTTGATTAGACCATATGCGCTGAAATGGCAGCAACTGAGCTGTATACTCCCGGAGGGGGAGGGGGATGGGGATAGCCAGCAGCCAGCCGCCAGCCAATCTTCAAGACTTAAAGAATCAACTTTAAAACTAGAATAAATGTTTAAGTCAAAACCATCTACATGTAACTATTGATGAATGTTGTAAAAGTGTGAGATAGGCAGTGCTAATTAAAAAAATTACATGTACAGTGGTGGCCATTTAAAACTTTCAGGAAAGAAAAAGAATCCTCAATAAAAGTCTAAATTTCCAGTTAGGCCTTTTTGCCATCAATGGTTGAAAAAAAATCATAACTTGGGTACCAAAGTTGCACCTCTCACACTTTGTTTCTTTCACCCCTTGTTCTTGCAGATAGTGAGATTCCATGCCAATTTACTTCCGAATTTTGTGGTAGTAGTTCTGGTGTATACAATCTGCTTTCAACTCAAGCATATTTACACAGACAGTAAGTTTATGTTTTGAACGAAGTAACATTTTTCTTTTTTAATTTTTGTTTGTATAAGTCACAGTGGTAGCATAAATTAGTCCACCTGATTATATTTCAAAATTTGTAATTTTGAAGTATGTTTCCATTAAAAGGAAAATAACAATAAAATTAACACAAAAAATTCAACTAAAACTTGGGTGATACATGTACATCTTTAAAGAACTTTGTTGATACTTTTATTCTTTCTAGATCCTCTGTTAAAGAAAAGGTATAACATTTGTATTTGGAAACAAAATTTCACTTCATATCTCTAGTTGAATTCCAGAAATATATCCTATAGCTAACCTGTGAAAACAGGTGTTCATGTTTTATGACTAAACAACAACAAAGAATTATTTATTAGTATGACTGATACTTATACCAACAGAACACCAAGTAAACTTTTATGTAATAATTGCGTAATTTGATAATCAGTTAATAAATTGATTTAATGTTTACTCTACACAAATTTATCAATGAAGCTCTGTATTCTCAATGCTTTCCAGTATCAATGAAGCACTGTATTCTCAATGCTTTCCAGTATCAATGAAGCACTATATTCTCAATGCTTTCCAGTGTCAATGAAGCACTGTATTCTCAATGCTTTCCAGTATCTGCGGGGAACATTTAAAGAAAAATAATCCACAGGCTACTCAGGAAGGATGCAAACCCACATCAGTGTAGGCCAAAAATGTAACCAATTGTTCAATTTAACAATGATGCACATGTACCATCCTTTATAACAAATTGCACATCCTGAGAATGTGTAGTGACTTGTTTTTTTATCATTCAGTGTTCCAGTAAATGACTCTAGTATTTATTTTTAAAGGGAAAGTAAAGAAATATATATATGAAACTATCCTGTGAAAGTTTCATAATGGTTGGTGCTCAAGTTTTTGAGAAAACAACAAAAAGCTTTTTTAGGTGTTCGAGCGCGCAGCGCGAACACCTATTGTTTTTGTAATGTTTTTTAACTTTTTTTTTTTACTTCCTCTCAGTGGCGCTTGTCCGGTAACAAAGGCATCCTTGCTAAGCATTTACAGCCTTCAAACTTAACACATAAACAGAACATATCAAGCAGACGAAACCGTTTGCTGTGACGTCATGATTACGTCATCAGGTGTCGAATTACGCTAAATCAAAGTTTAATATTTCAAAAAATCATATCTCATGAACCACAAAAGATATTTTCACAATCTTTGCATCATCTGAAAGATCTTGAATTATGTGATTTTTCGTTTTTAGATGTGACCCCAATCTGACCTCTCCTTCCAGTCGAAACCGGAAGTTGAAAATTTCAAAATTTCAAAAAATCATATCTCATGAACCATAGAAGATATTTTCACAATCTTTTTATTATCTTAAAGATCTTGAACTATGTCACATTTCGTTTTCAGACGTGACCCCAATCTGACCTTTCCTTCCGGTCGAAACCGGAAGGTTAAGTGAAACAATATGCTGAATTACTATTCCCTGTATGTACGAATAGCCCATATCGCGCGTGCACAGAATACGTACACACAGCAATATACGGAGTTTAATATTGGCCTACAACGTAAAGGCCTTGTCACACGGGGCAATTTTCGGGCAATTTTCAGGCAATTTTCAGGCAATAAAAGTTGCTGGAAATGAGATTGCTCGGAGATTGCCCTGTGTGGCATTTCATGCAATCCAGTGGCAATGAGTAGTAGACTGGCTTTCTACTTTGAGGCAATCTGTCGAGGCAATCTCCAATCACGTTGCGTATCAGTGATCACGTGACATTTTATCACAAGCAAAACTTTTTCAGCGGCGGCCATTTAATTCTCGTTTACATGAAAAAATAGTGAGGAATTTTGCCGTTCTTTTTAACTCCAAAGCAAAATACAAGAAAATAAAATGGGTTACCGAGAAAGAGGAAAATATAATTATATTATTAAGAGGTAAGTAGACATTATTTAGAGGTTTATTGGCCTAGAATGTGCGTTTGTAAAGTAGGCCTATCGTAGACATAATTATTGCATGCACAATCCAGTGGAGGTTCGTGACGGACGAAACTGTTGAACTGCATCTATTTCGTAAAAACTATATTGAGTCTACTCTTTCCCTGTTTTTGCAGTGTACCTACATGATTTTAAGTTTGCATTTAACTAAGGATAATGACTGAGCATGGACAGATGCTATATTGTCCAGAAAAAAAGTTTAAAAACTGTGCCATGCAGTCAAAGTCAAAAGAGCATCGTTGGAAAATACTTCATTATGTAACTCGCCTATGTACAGTACATGTATGCAAATCCATGTAAATATATACATACATGTTCGTGTGTTGTCTCTTCTGCAATTCTGCATGTTCTTCGTGTCAGCGAAATATATCACTAACTCAACCTAAAGAGATGCTTTTACTTGATTAGTCTGCTAGTTGTAGCCACAAAATTGTCATAGGGGCACCTGTTTTTTCTGAGCTAGGTTACATTTGTTGTTTTGTTATTATTAAGCATAAAAAGTCTGTCCCTCTATGCTTTAAAGAAAGGTCAGGTCTTATAAAATTGTCATAGGGGCACCTGTTTTTTCTGAGCTAGGTTACATTTGTTGTTTTGTTATTATTAAGCATAAAAAGTCTGTCCCTCTATGCTTTAAAGAAAGGTCAGGTCTTATAACATAAAAAAAAGATGAAGAGCCTGCATAAAAAAAAGAAAACTAATAAATGAAGAAAAAGCTGCAGAGGGATGAGTTAATATGAGTTAATTGGAAAATAAACATGCAGGTGTGTTGGTGGACAACATGTGTACACCAAAATTCAGGATGGAAAATGCAAATGGGGTGGGGGTGATGAAGGTTGTTTTTGCAATTATAGAGGGCATTCTCTTACTGGAGTAATACATGTTGGCCTTTCCCCATTCAGAATTAATTTTTTTCACAGAATCATTTGAACATTTCTTTATATTTTGTATTTTAGCTCTCCAGTATGCTGAGTAATTGGAACTAGATGCAATAGCTGGCATCAGTGAGAATCAGTTCAACAGCCTAGAAAGCATCTAAAACACAAGCCCCAAGGTAACCAATAAATCTGTGGTACAATTATTGTAAATTATTGTAAATGTGTGTGTGTGTGTGTGTGTGTGTGTGTGTGTGGATGATTGCATTCCTCCTGACTGCCCTATGATCCACTCACATGACCCCACCAACCTACATTGAAGATTGTGATTTTTATTTTCAAAAAGCAATTCTTTTAAAACTTTATCCACAATGTTGTATTCTTTCCCAGTGAAAACAGGTCAACTCGTATGCATGCCAACTCGTACTTTTACCAACTCATACTCATTTTGGTCAACTCGACCCGTAAAAATATTTATTACTGAATATTTACTGGCATGTGTACGGGTTGACATCCGGTGGAGTACGAGTTGGTAGAAGTACAAGTTAATTTAGCTACACTATAGTGTCTGTAGTTCCTCATAATACTAGTAGTGCTTATGTCTTGTGTGGTGATAGCTGCATTGCAGTTTACTTGATACTAGCACTTAATTTTCTCACTAAAGTAGACCAGAAACAAATATCAGCACCTTTATTGAGATAATGAAACAGTCACATCATGGAGGAAGGAAGACGTCACATGTAACTTTCTATTCCATTGTAAAACCTAACTTAATGGCATTGTTCTGAAGGGATCATTTTTCTAAAGTTGCATAATTTTTCTGAAGTTACATCAATCCATCATCCTGATAATAACATATGAGGGCATTCTAAGTTATGTGTGTTTTGTTAGCATGACCCATTCTTCTTCGTCCCTCTTTGAAAACATTTAATATTGTTTTTACATGATTCGTTTATATTTCAGATCAACGGTATCCATTTGTGCTACTGCTACAAGGTGTGTCAGAGTCTGTGTAACTTTGTGATCCAATGGCCAGCATTTGAAGTTTATCCATTCATCAAAGGAGTTAATGTATATAAGTTTTGAGGCTTTGCATGGTGGAATATCGATATCGTTTCGGTTTGCGGTAACACCATGTGTTTATCTGAACTAACGTGAAGCTGAGGTACAGGTTCTGAAAAGAACCGTATCGCACAACTCGTATCTCAACCTTCGTTAAGTGAGAAAGGTTCAAGGGAGAACCAATTTCGGGCAACTCGTTTTTCTCTACTGTCGCTAAGTGAGAAATATTGTTCAGGGAGAACCATGGGGACTTCACGGGTTAATATGGTTCAGGGAGAACCATGGGGACTTCACGGGTTATTCTCAACATTTCGATTAGCCTGCTCTAATCTTCGTCAGGAGAATGAAGAGGTTTGCCGATGCAACTCCTTAAGTAGTATTTGCTGGGATTGTGTATAATGGGAAGTGTTCCGATTGGTGCTACTGTTGTGTGATGTGTTGTGATTGGTTGCCACCGTGGCATTGTTCTTGTTGTGTGTGTTTCCTGCTGTGTGTGAGTTGCCTGCTCGCTGAGGCGTGTCAGTTGACAGTGGGGTGTGGGTGTTGGTGGATGGTAGGATTGAATGCCAAATGTTGCTGATGAAAAAGCCGATGTCCTGGGGGACAGTGTCATGTTTATGAATCTCAATATTCTCTCTGATACGACGGGTGTACCAGTGCTTTTCCGGGGCTATGATCTTTGCATTCTGCCAGTCAATGATGTGGTCCAAATCGGTGGAGTGTTTGATGATCGCAGATTTGTCACATTCCCCTCTGCGGCCGTGGGCCTTGTGTTCATTGAGCCTGGTCGACGGTCTCTGCCGGTCTCGCCAATGTACACTTTCCCACAAGTGCAAGGAATTGGTAAACCCCAGCTTGACGGCTGGGATCATGTCTGTCCTTGTGGGTGTGTAACTTCGTTTCCAACTTGTTTCGAGTCCGGTAGTAGACCTTAATATCAGCTTCCCTCAGGATACGCTGAATCTTGTGTGAAGTGTGGCCAATGTACGGTAGGACGGCAATAGGTTTTTTGGTTGCGTCAGAGGATCGTGGAGCGTTCCTATTCGGGAGGAACTTAAGCTTATCAGGTCTGTACCCATTGTCTCTTAACACGGCGTTAAGATGTTTCAACTCGGATGGCAAGTGCTCTTTATCACTGATAGTGTGTGCCCTTCGAAGTAGGGTGCGATTCACGGAGGATTTCACGGATGGTGGGTGGAACGACCGGGCATTTAGGTAGCGGTCTGTGTGTGTAGGTTTTCTGTAAACCGAATGCTGATATTAAGGTCTACTACCGGACTCGAAACAAGTTGGAAACGAAGTTACACACCCACAAGGACAGACATGATCCCAGCCGTCAAGCTGGGGTTTACCGAATTCCTTGCACTTGTGGGAAAGTGTACATTGGCGAGACCGGCAGAGACCTTACGACCAGGCTCAATGAACACAAGGCCCACGGCCGCAGAGGGGAATGTGACAAATCTGTGATCATCAAACACTCCACCGATTTGGACCACATCATTGACTGGCAGAATGCAAAGATCATAGCCACGGAAAAGCACTGGTACACCCTATAAGTATTGTTTTAAAAAACTGAACCAAACATTTAAATATTATAACACTTGATCGAATTTGTCATTGTATTGTACAAGACCTCCACGCACCTCACCTCGGGGGGAAAAATGTGTAATGATCAAGCTGTGATGATACGTTATTTTATTTCATTTTTTGTTTTAGTTTATGGGCAATCAATTTCAGGGTAACAGTTTGCCAATGCTCCCTTGACAAAAGGTTTTCAGGCACTGAGTTAATTTAAATACAAAATCAATTAAATTTGACGTATGTATTTTAACTTATGTATTTTATTTCTTTTCTTTTTATTATTTTATCAACTTAATTAAATTTACTTTTGCAAATGGAATAATGTGTACAATTTTTAAACGAAAAGCATCAATAAATTTCCCACAATGATTGTTTAATAAACAATGTGGCAAAAAGAGTCTAGACAAACAAAATGGTTGGTAATTTTTTTCCAAAATTGTTGGGTGTTTACTTTTAAATATTGGTTTTGGTTAGCCAGTTAGCAAATTTCTAAATGGTCAGTGAATTTTGTTTCATTTTAATTCATGTAATAACCAAATAATGTTTCATTATCATTATCACCTTGAACTATGCCACATTTCGTTCGCAGACATGACCCTAATCTGACCTCTCCTTTCTTACGAAACCAGAAAGGTTTAAGTGAAGAAATATTCTGAATCACTATTCTGTAAATGTATATTTTTGCTATCTTCAGAAAAAATTTGACTTTTACCAAACTTGGCACAATTGACACCCATATTATGAGGAAAAATTGAACCGGAACTTACGGTTGGAAGAATTTAAAATTATATTAGATGACTGAAGCAGAAGTTAATGTATTCAGTATAGCACATTATATGTTATTTTTATTATATATTATGAAAACTCATACCTCCTGAGGTAACTCTTGTCTTTTATTTATTTTTATTTTTATATTCTGACCACAAAACATCAAATTTAAAATAAAAACATAGGCCCGTATTCATAAAGGACTACTAAACCAATTTTAGCCTAGTGATAGTTTAAATCCACCCTAGTGGCAATTTTAAATTAAAATTGAATTCATAAAGGTTCACTAGTCTTAAACTGCCACTAACTTACACTAAACTAGTCTCACTCACTAGAGGAGCCCTGGGGGTACTTTAACTTCTCACTAAGTGGAATACATGTGCCATTTCTGAGCTGTTCTCTTGCAGTCATGGATGCTATTATTGCTCTACGCGATATCCAAAGGCAGCAGGGTGGTGCACTCCGCCGCGAGAGGATTTTCAGGGACAGACTGAATCCAAATTCTCCCGGCAAAATGTCATGAATTTGTTCAGAGATACCTGTGGGTTTTTTGGCTCGGGCCCCCCACCTGTCTTCTTTCTCTCTTTTTCATATTTACTGTAGTCCTGTTTAGCCTTCAGTTTTATCCTGCCCCACTGTTCCTTTAGCCGCTTTTTATCGCGTCTCTGCCCGTACCTTTGCACTGAATTTGTTCTGATTTCTTCCCATGCCTTCTCTTTCCTCTTAGTTGAATCTGCATCAATACGCTTGTCTTCTATGATTTTCACTTTTCCTGGCATAGTTATAGCAAAAATATCTTTTCCATGTAATCCCAATTCTCACCTCTTTCCCTTTTTGCAGCCATGTCTATGTAAGGCCTGTGCATGCACACTCAGTCAACCTTTCCTAAGGGCATTCTCCTATTAGCATAACAATCAATTCCAGGAAACGATTCAGGGTTCATTGTACTTGAAGAAGTAAATAAGTTTTAAAATGCTATACCAAGTTAGTGAGACATTTTAGTATCTACTAATTAGTGGCAGTTTTATAAATACCAAATTAACTTAGTGGGCAATTCCTCAGTAACTAATTGGAGATTAACTTGGTAACAGTTTAAATTAGTGACTCTTTATGAATACGGGCCATAGTCTTCCAAGTCACACTTGTTAATTTCTAACGTATTGCTTAAATCTCACAACTTTTCCAAGTTCAACAGCCAATATCTCAGGAACTAAATGACCTGTTAGAAAACAAAAAACACAATTGAATTCCTTACATTAATAGCTTGTAATTCTTGTGAAATGAGTTACCATAAATGCTTTGATGGTCAAATTAGTGGCACACGAAGTAACGATTTTAAAAGGTTATACGTGTATCTCATAGCTTCAATTTGATGTATAATTTGACAAAGCTGGGGGAAAAATAAAAATAGGGTGTTAAATCTATATAATGTAATCTTACCTGCTCAGTAAGTTGGAGAACAAATGGATGATGATGGACATATGTATACTTCAAATTATTCCAAGATATTTATTTCATGAAAAATCAGGCCTCGTATTGAGATTTGGAGGCAATGTGAATGGGAATTTTGACATGGTTCCTGTGTATGAAATATTCTTTGAAATATATACATATCAAAACTATGATCAATGACGTCATTACTACGTCATTACGGAAAATTAAAACGGGTCGAAAAATTTTGTTTCTCTATCTCAAAAATTTTAGATCAGAATTTTGTCAAATTTCGAATATAAACAATCTATGTCAATACGAAGACAACTGGAAAGTTTCATCTTAATCACGTGACCAAAACTTAATATATGAGAATAAAAAAGTAGTTTACGATACAATTTTAAATGTAATAAACAAATCAGGCGATGCTGTTTCCTTCGCCAATAATACAAACTAAAGAGGGCGCTATGCACATTTAGCAGTTGGACATAATATTATGTCCAACCGCTAAATGTGCATAGCGCCCTCTTTTTAAACTAGCAGACGAAACCATTGTTGTGACATTCATTTAGGCTTTTACAGATCTCAGATATTGTAATCAAATTAATTACTGGCATTAATTATTTTAAATTGTGTAATTGCAATTTTGACAATCTCTATTTTTTTCTCCTTTCTCCTCGATGAGACTCATCGAACAAAAACAATTCCAAAGTTCACAGAGCCTTCAAACTTGACAGATACTTATACCATAACATGTAGTTGTCAATAAATTTATGACATATAGTTTCAGATAAGGTTGTGACGTCATGGTGACATCATTAGATAGCGAAATACACTAAAATCAAATTTTAATATTTCCAAAAATCATATCTCATGAACCACAAAAGATATTTTCACAATCTTTGCATCATCTTACAGATCTTGAATTATGTGACATTTCGTACACAGACATGACCCCAATCAGACCTCTCTTTCCGGTCGAAACCGGATATGGTATATGCCTTCAGTGGACGAAATTACTATTGACATGTGACCTTTTTAAAAATGTGAAGGATGACGTCATCACCTGTCACAGTGCCATCTTGTGGCAGGTTTAGAAAAATAATAATCTCAAAAATCATAGGAAATTTGAATATGACTTCTGCGAATAAAGTGATAGTGACATCTTATATTCTCAAAAAATATGTTTGATAACAGTTCAGAGCACCCCCCTAGTGGCATTTTTTTTTAAAAGGATTATTTTCCAATGTCAGAAATTGAACCAAAGCAAGTACTAAGGTTATTTTTTCATGATCATGAGGAAGTTTCATTGTGTCATATATATGACCTTCAAATCATCTGTTCTGACCTTTACTTCCGGTCTAAACAGGAAGAACAAAGTCAACACATTCTAATGCAAAATTGATATATTTTTAAATATGAAATTGATATTGTTATAATAAAAGATGATACACCTTTGCAAAATATGATATTGACATCATCGTTGATAATTTGATTGAACCGGAAGTGGACTCGAACACCGTGTGTTTGTTCCAACAAACACTTAAGCTCTAGTTGTATTCTTTTTTGGGGGGGTTTTACAAAAATAATGATTTGACATAACAATTCCTGTTTTTTAAAATGAAGACACTTGGGATGATTACTATGGATGATTTTATATTTGTTTGTTTAAATATCTGGTAATTATGAATGTTGTACCTTCCCTTTAAGTTTCATATTTTCTCATTCCTGTACTGTAATATTCAGAAGCCATTGAGTCCTTCATTTGGATGCAGTCAAGTTACTCCAAGCCCACTGCCGTTGTACTGACTATATCAACATTCAGAGGCCTTGTAAAGTATGTAGACATTGTATCAAAAAACAACAGAAGCTGGAAAATGGCAGCACATGGTAAAAGGGACACACTCAATAATGGTTAATTGACACACACGGCGATAAAAAAAAAGAATATGTCCCCTCCCCTTTGCCCTGATTGATCTGCCAATGAGGTAGTACATGTAGTAGCCAGATGTACATGTACATGTCATTTGTATTTAGTTTTCAGTATTCAGCTGGGTTTTTTTTTAAATGGAGCACAATGAAAAGGACCAGTAAGTCTGCCATTTCTAAGCATCTCAAAAAAATCCCATTGTCCCCAACCAGGAAACCCTTGGGTATCCCAGGATCAGATCAAAGCATACATACGTACTTATACAATGTTCTGTTAAAAAAATCTCAGTTTTTTGTGTTTAGTGCATTGACTGATACAATGTTGCAAGCATTACCACTTTGATTTTATTGGGAATTTACTTTCCTTTTAAACTGTTAAGGTATGAACCGCTTGATCAGACATTTCAACTCCGAGCTCTAGAGGATAAGAACATCTCCTTTGGCATGCTTCCAATGGTGTGTTTCATCTTTGGCTATGCCATCCTCGTCATTGTTGCAACAATTTCAGACTTCAAGGTTGCCTTCTATGGATACCTGGTGTTTATGTTCAAAGGGTGAGTCTTGTTGCAGTCTCTTATTCAGATTGGACACGACCTAATGTCACTAGTAACTAGTTAGAGTGATTTGCTTCATTTGCATGTAAGTGTTAATGATTACCAGGGAAGGATTTTTCAATGTAAACAATGAAATTTAAAAATAGCCAATGAAATTTTTTCAGGTAGAAAAACTTCTCATACTCGATGATTAGTGCAGCAAGGTGTTCCAAATCATAGAAAGTGACTGAATGAATCATTCAAGTGACTCCATATATGTAAATGGATGGTAAGATTGCACCACAAAATGCCCCAAACAAAATTCCAGTCTGATATGATTTTTTGTAGGGAGAAGTTTCCACACATTTAATTTTGATTTTACCATCTATTTGCCAACCCTTATGTCTTTCCTTTTTATTCACCAGGACTAAGGCTGATGAGCACCAGTTAAACAAGGATGGTCCTATCCCATGGTTAATGTTTGCTGTTTTAGGTGGACTCATGGCATTATCGGTGGCAACCTGTGGCTCTCTGGGCCTCTGGGTCATGCTCATTCTTTACTTCTTCAAGGTATGTGCAATTATTTTGGTGAAGTTTGTATTCAGAGGTTTCAGGGAAACAAAGACTCAAGGATTTTTGAATAATGTAGAGTTCTCGCTTTAAAGGGAAAATACAACTTGGTAATAACCAGATTATCAAACAATTATATGAAAACTTACTATGTGTAAAGTTGGTAGAGGTATCAATCATCCTGAGACATATTTTGACTGAAGTACTTCCAACTTTGAGAAAACGGGAATTGTTATATCAAATGCACAAAAAGTTGATGGTCTGCAACTTTTTCTAATAAAAACATTAAACATTTGTTTTTCTTGTCAAAAACGTGATCACCTATTCTGATTAAGTTTTTACCAGTTAGTTTGATGATTTCTTGAAATCTAGAGGTTTTAAATTAACATATTTTACCAAATACCAATGCTGTACCTTCCCTGTAAGCAAGAACTATTTATTCTCCATTATTCAAATACTGTACATAATTATGTTTCCATTTTGCATGTACAAGTACATGTAGAACTGAATACCAGCAAATCTGAAACTCTCATTGTGAGTAATGATATTTACATGTATGACATTTCTAACCAGTTGCTTTTTTTTTGTCTGTTTCTTTTAGGTCGTTGGTCTGAATGTAAGGGTACGCAGACTGAGTCACTGCCTTAATATTGTAAGTGTAGTGGAGCATTTTGAGAATGTGAGTTTGAATCCTTGACTGATTGCCTAGCTTGTGTTACAAACATTTTACAAAAAGTGTATATTGCCTTTAATGAAACAAAGGATTACTTGCTTTCCTTTCATACTTCATTACAACCTAGTTCAAGTCATCATTATAGAGGATCGCAACATGTCATATATTTGATGATTGGTGGATGTTTCTCTTCCCTGTAGCATGGAGCAGTTACTGAATCGAATGTCTCCACAACCAATGATATATCAATACCCGAGGACACCAACGATGCCGTGGCAACGAATGGTGATACACCAGCTTCAAGTGAAGATGTCTCTCCAAAAAAGCCTGTCGACCCAGATGCCGAACCCAAGCCTAGGGACCCCTCTCCACTGGGCTTGGCCAAGGATGCTTACAACTTCCATTTCGCTATCATGCTGCTGTTATGGTGCTTGTGTGTGCTGAATGGGCCGGCATTCATTGTGTGGTTTAAGAATGTCAGGTGAGCTACTAAGTACTTTCACTAGTGTTTCAGAACCTGTTAGAGAACCCATTGTTGTAATTTATTAACTGGCCGTTGTGCAAGACAATACAATTCAGATGGATTGATTTGAGGGGTTTTTGAGTAATGGGAGTGTTTACCTTATTTCTATTTGACATGCTGTCATTATTTTCTACATTAGAATGAGTACAAACAAATCTGAATACATTTGCATTATTTTCTTGCTACATGGAATGTTGGTTTCTGTACATATCTCTTGGTTGTTATAATGTATGGATGCATGCTGCATTTACAAACATTTACCAATGGTGTAAAATCCCTTTAGAGCCTCGAATACACTATTGATAATTAATCTCAACAAACATAAAGATCACAGTTTTACATAAAAATTACTTGGTGTAAAGTTGGTGATGGTATCCACTGAAATCTAATATGCTTTCATTTGAATAAAATTAGTATAAAACAAACTTGCAATTGATTTTGTTTTCCACCCTGGGGACAAAAATACAACGTAAGAATGAATATGAAAAATCTGAATGTATTTCGTAATAAGCTTCGACTGTCATGGTTTGGTTGTTTAATGTACATGTAATGTATATCTTGATTCAATGAAAGAGGTAGTTCTGCTATCATTACCAGTAGTGTATTTACTATTTGTAATAAGTCATGGTCCTAATCCCTGCCGTTCCCCCCCCCCCCAAGAACAAGAAATCACTGCCACTGCTTTAATTTGGACTACATTTTTGTCTTGTCCTTTCCATTTCTAGACATAGTATACATCTAATCAAGGATCCATCCATGATAACATCAGCGATAGTGTGTGGTGCAATGTCTGTGTTACTTGATGGCAGGTACACTGTACCAACAAACAGGTGTGCTCTCAAATTTTAATTTCAAGTCCCAATTAATGTATCGCCTGTATTTTTTTATATTTAACTGAAATGTTCTTTTTTAATTGGAACTCTGCTATTAAACTCTAAATAGAAATGTCTGATGTTTCCCTTGAAAAACAGCATGCACTCCCACAGGGAACAGTTAGTGTTCCCAATGGAACATTCCAAGTTCTGAGACCAGTTACAATAGTAAGACCTACATTGTGTATGGCCTGATTTCAACAATTTTCTTTTCTTACAGTGCAACTTAAGGTTAAAGACAAGTTGCAGTCTTTAAACGTGTCATGGTTATATAGAGTCCTTGGATTGATTTCAGAAAACTCATTTCAAATTCTGTACAAATTCTTTGTCATTTGTATGTTATATATTTGTTTTCTAAAAGACATCAATTGCATTGTTACTTGAGATGCATCCATTGGTAATTTTAAGATTACTAATGTGTAATAAGTTTAACGTTATGACTGGTCTTTAAGTTTAGTAGAATCCTTCATAAGATGAGTCACTAGTAAAACAAGTCACTTGAATTCAGATGTGTCTTAGTGTTTCTTGAAATTTCTCGTAGGAAATTGTGGCCATCCTGTAATGTGGACGATTATTTGTTTGTTTTGACAGATCATTGTGCAAGGTAGCTTCCTGGACATTCCATGCCTTTGCAATATTGATGGTGTTGTACACATTAGAATCAACCTTCCTGCTGTCATACTTCATTGCTGCCATTCTTGTTATATTGTCATTCCTGCAACTCTTTCAGTGACTACAGCTCTACATACTAAGATGTATTTGTAGGTTAGGAATGTTTAAACAATGTAGCAAGGAAAATAGCCACAAAAACTGTACTTTGAATTGAATAAATGTCTGTAATTTTAAACACCAGTTATGTTGGATTGTAATTCAGTTTCATTGTAATTATTGCAGAACAAGTGTTGTGTGGCATTCATTAACCCTAACTCCCTAGACAACAAAGCCAGTTTGAGGATTTTGAAGGATTTTTATTGTTTTAGTACAATGCCTAGGGAGTTAGGGTTAAAGTCAGAGTTTGTAGGTGTATATGATCACCTCTACTAAACTTAACGTGGGTAATTATTGTAGTAAAATTAATGTTTAGATTTTTCTCTTACAAGACAATTCAACCTCATGCTAGTAGGTTGCATTACACATTTTATAGCTTCATTCTCCTGTCTTTATTACACAAGATGCTAGTTTAAAGACATAGAATTGCATAGGACTGGTGATTTTATTAATTAAAACACACTTAGTTTAAAGATGATGATGGAATTTTTTTTTTTGTCGGAGGTTTTTGTGATTAGATAGATTATACATTAACAAATTATTATCTTAAAATTTACTAGATGTGAACTTGGCATATCAATCATCAGAAGAGAAGAGAACAGTTGATTCAAATTTACAAAAAGTGGTCAGCCGGCCATGTTTTGTGGGTTTTCCCCAAAAATGTTAGTGTCTATTGTGAAGAAAATTACATGTATCCACCTGTTAGCTGTTACGAAGTCAAAATGCACTACATAGATGTATTTGTAGATTGTTTGTTTGGTATTTTTAACTGGTACATAATATACATTTTTAAATTTGTATGAAAATATGAACCTAATGTAATAAACAAATTGTAGAATGAAAGTATAATTTATTGATTATTTTGTTTATTGTAAAAGTACAAAATATACAAAAATAGAGAGGGGGGAGGAAGTGGCCATGTGTCCATGGCAGGCTTGCTTGCAAATGACATGTCTGATGAATGTTATACAGTACAAAACTGTTACACTTGGTTGTGATTTGACAATCTGGTCATCAATTCACCTGTAGAGACGATTGGAAATGATAGTTCTCGTTCTTCACTAATATTAAAGACTGTTTTTGATACACTATCAATCGGGAAACAAATTAAATGGTTGTTTATAAGCGTGCACACCAAAAATGTGGGCTGCACTAGTATATCAAATTGATGCCTGCGTAGTGGTTTCCCCCATTTTTGGCAGGAGATTCAACAAGTTTCCCAAGACTGTGTTTGATAGCGGTTTGTGTAAAGATAGCGCCCTCCAGCGATGGATCATGTATAAAAAACATACGGTACAAACAGTCTTCAACCAAGACTAGTTCTTCACTAGTGATAACCACATAAAGTAAGTCATGCAGAGGTTATAGTTGGTAATGCCTGCTGCCCAGGGCCTACTCTGGACAGCAGGCATTACCAACTATAACCTCTGCATGACTTACTTTATGTGGTTATCACTAGGATAAGTCCTGGAAACTAATTAGCAACTCATAAGGCAAGTCAAAACACTTTGTAATCACATAATCGACTACATTTTCCATATACACACATTCTATTCATAACATCTCAAAACTCTTGGAATTTCATTATAGAAAAGGGTCATAGTTCAAATAATGAATTTGTGTACTATGTGCAATAAAGAATGCCTGTGCCCTGAATACTTACATGTATGTGAAATTTACAAATGAGACTGCACTAGGTAATATATAATATTGAATGATTCAAAATGTTCATTAATAATACTTTTGTTAAAAATATATAGCAGTTAAACTGCTTCATCTATAGATCAAATACACATCAATGCAAATATTTATTTTAAACTAAGGTAATTAGATAATGTATTGTAATGTCGGCAAAACTTTTCCTAGAAGTATTCTTACTTTTACACACAGGGTGAAATCAGATCCTTTTACCATGGCTTCTGCACAGCTATCATTATCATACAGCCAATGGTAATAGGATCTTTTTGTGCCCTGTTATCTAGGCTAGTGCTTGTGTGTGTGTGTGTGTGGTATTATTTTCAATCATTGAGTTCCTCTAAAACTAAGACAACAATGCCATGCCCTGTCCAAAGTGATTGTGATGATATTGTCCCTTTAACCAGTTCATGTCGGGAATAAAAAAAAAATTCTGGGCCCCTGTGCGGGTTTCTTTTTCCCACACACACGTTAATGGAAGCTTCCACAGCGCGTGGCCACGTCTTTCCAGCATGTCACCGTACACGCGTGGCTCAACCGAGCATGCATACAAATATATCGGAGTTTCCTATGTGTTTAGACGCTCTCCGATCTGTAGTGCAAAAAAAAATTGTGTGTACTTGTATCACTGTAAAGTGCTGTGATACCGTTTGTGTAAGAGCGCTATATAAATGCCTTCATTGTATTGTACACGGCCTCCGACGCGAACTGGTTAATTGAGTTATTACCAACCTGTGACAGGTTCAAGCTTAATTGATCCAGACGTTTGCGAGAAAATTAGAAATGTTCATTTTCAATTTGAAGATTTCACAACATTACTCAATAGAGAGCAGTATTCATTCCCATAGTGTACAGGGCTGAATTTAAGACTCGGTACCAAGTTTTAAATAAGAAATCATAGTTATGGGCAATAACTTTTCTTAAGAAAAACTATTAGATTTATACATATACCAAGTACATATTTTGTAATTCAACTATTTGGTTATTCTGGAATTACATGTACCACTACTAAACCTTAACTTTCATATTTGATGAATAAAAGGTAAACAGCATAGCTGAGATTAGACTTGCATACATAGTGATAAATGTAGTCATATCAGAAGCCATATTTTTTTCAATGTGGTTAATTATTCAATGTGGTTAAAAAACTTGCAGAAATAGTTGGACAACAAGTTACAATTGGACAAATGGCACGTTATTTATTAGAGAACATTTGAAGAAAAAGAACATTTCTTTTTCTCACTGTCACACCACTGAGATTGCAGGGTAAAGTGGTCTGCCATTGATGCATTGCAGGCCATACTAATATGTTCAAACATTTACAGTGGCCTTGGGTGACACACAGTTGATTTTGTAAGATTACTTGGAAAGGACAGCAGGCTTGTACATGCATGTACTGAAGGTTGCTAAAGAACAGAATTTAGTGGTTGGGAGTGGCCTCCATGTGTAGGAGGGTTAAACATGTTTAACAACTGTTCAGTGATGAAAGGTCTAAGGTCAACACCAGAGCAAAACTTTGATTTGTGGAGAATTAATTAATGCCAATCACCAACAGTACATGAATTGCAAATATTTTACCACAGTATTAAAGGTAACATTTTTGAATGGGTCTAAATGGTAATTGACTGAATCCAATACTCGCAGTTCTCTTCACCCTACCTACACATGTTCCAGTGTTCATTGATTTAATCTTCATCATACCATCTCCCAAATATGCTAGCTTCAAGAAGGGGATCCCTGGTGCCACTTACACTCCAAACATGGTCATAAGGGAAAACACTCTCCCACTCTTTTCCAATCACTGGAAGATGAACATCAGAAGTCAGTACAGATGGAAACAACATGGTGCTTTGGTCAAATCCTTCTCCAGCCAAGCTAAATGAATTTAATCTTGTATTGGAATGGACAGCTTCAGCCCCACAGCTCCACTTTGTGTCAAATTTACATTTCACCAATGCGCATGTTTGTACATAGTACTGCCCATTGTTCATATGCAGACCATTAAAGACACCCAGTGCAAACATACCCCTTTGGAGCGAGGTTGGGTCAAATGTGTAATTGAGGTTACAACAGAGATTTTTGCTACACACAGACGTACTTCCAGCATTTTGGGTCAGGAGAACAAATGTGTATGGGTCATGGTTCATCAGTGAAGTAAATTGATTCCCACAAGATGGTGATGTACATGTAGACGGAACTGGGGGTAGAGGATGTGTTTGGTGAGTATTGTCAGAAATTTTTTTCACCGTTTCATCATCTAGGGAAAACTCTGTACCTTCAAAGAGGATAGCTTTCACAACTGGAGAAACCTTCCTAAGTTCTTCAGTGCTAAGATTTTTTATCTGCTTACTGAGATCCTTAAAAGAGGCAGAGATCATCCTTGGGGTTTTCTGTATTCGAATTGGCAACTGCCCGATCAGCAGCTTCCCTTTGAAATCCATCATATCGTGATGGTACACTACCGCACCCTTTGTGCCAGCATAAAGCCCACCACCAGTCATGAGGGCAGGTGGGAACTGGACGTTGGAGGCCAGCAGGTTGACATCAAAACTGATGGCCCATGCTTGCTGGTACTCCACTGCGCTGAGTAATGGCAACTCATTCATCCAAGCTGTGGGAAAGACCATATTGGTGACCCCCATGCCATGGATTAAGTACTCCACCGGTTGTTTAAACAACATATCAAAACAAGTGAACAGACCAAAGACTCCAAAGTCAGTTCTGAAGACGGCTAAGTTGTCAACACCCTTACCAGGCTGAAACATGTGCATTTCATCTGAGAATAAGTTTTCTTTGTTGTACTTGGCCAAGAGTTGACCATCAGTACCAAATGCAATATCTGTGTTGTACTTGTACATGCCATCGGGTGGGCAGTTGGGGTCTTGCAGATTATTCTTGCATGGCTCTGTCGCGGCAAGGTTGGCAACTATAATGATGGAATGCTTATGAGCAAGGCAGCTCAGCCGTTGCAGGATGGGCGAGTCCTTTAACTTGGTCTGGTTACATGGGATGATATGATACTCATATGGGTTTGGAACAAACTCCAGGAAATGGATGATGGTTTTGTTTGATAGTTTTAAGCCAGTGATGCCATATTCCGGGAACACTATCATTGAGACACCCTGAAGAGATAAATAAGTTCATTCAGTCAGTGACATAATGAATACATGTTGTAAAAAGGTTTTAGGAATTTGGGATGGGGTCAATCAGGATGGAGCTTAACACATGACATATTTGTATAAGTTGTATAGAGCAAAGGTACACTACCCAATAATTTAGGTCATGGGTACGTTAGAATAGATGGCTATGTCACTGAAGTACTTTCCATAGTATTCCTTTACAATGTATCTTATTATCTAACTTAGTCCAAAAATAGAACTCGCCAACTCTCATTTCCAATCTGCCTAATTGGCCTGGAACTTCAGTGTTTAAATATTCATAAACATTTTAAAGGAAAAGACACTGGTATGTAATATACACTAACTATTCTTTTAAACAGCCTATATCATAAAACTAACCTGTAAAAGTTTCATCACAATATGTGTTCACGTTTAAAAAACAAAACAAATCATCATCGCTCCCGCAGGAGAAGAAAGTAATTCACCTGATGGATCATCTAGGGAGACAACCCATCTGAAAAGTAATTGACCCCCCCTCCCCCCAGAAAAAATGGAGATGCACTGATCAAGTAAAATTTTTATGAAAAAGTGAAACACACACAACATGCATCCATAAAGGCAACTATGCACAATATACCAACAAGCAGTCGATCTCTAATAGTATACAAATAGTGGTTGTCTTAGAATTCAATGAAAGCATTCATAATATCACAAGGTAACATCTGGACTGTTCCATTTCCATGAGGCAAAGCTGAGTGAAAATGGAACAGTCCAGATGTTACCTTGTGATATAAAAAATGCTCTCATTGAAAACAAGAAAGATACTCAGTATTTGTTTTATATAACTCACACACAGATTCTTGTCATTTGATGTTTTTTTCAATACAATCACTTCAGAAGTTACTACATGTAAGTAAAATTAATCTTCTGAATAATTTAACTATATTCGTTTTTTGAGCATAGTAAATAGCACTTTGTAATGAGATGCATCATGCTCACACGTATTGAAGGCATGTGTACTGTTCTGTGTGTAAGATAGTATTCACTATCCTATTCACTATCCTATTCACTATCCTACACACATTTGCTACAGGAACACTCTTCCTTGTACTCTTATATTCTTTTTGCAATGGCAAAACTTGTGGATGGCATGTGATGTGTGTTCCACCAATCAAATGTCAAGGATCTTATAATAGTACATATAACAACGTACCTTTGAAGATGCTAAGATGATTTGCTCTTGGAAGACATCAACATTCTTATTCATCAATAATAGTGCCTCATCACGGGAGATGCTGGGAGGAAGCCAGTTGAGCACTGCATGCTGGTACACGGCTGCAGTGAAAGTTGATGGCAAACTGCTCTCCGCCTGTGTCATTTCACTGTGTCCGTGATCGCAGGAAAGGCCAAGGACAAGAGATCCACACAAACAGGTCAGAAAGACCCACATGACACAGGTCAGAACATGCACAATACATATATGTACATTCATTGCTGAAAAGTGGAAATAAGAAAAAAGTAGGCAGGTTCAGGATCAAAATCAGGATCTTCTGTAAACGTAATTCACTGCACTTGTGCATGAAAATTACCTTTGGCTGATTGGACTCTGTTTCAGTGTATACAGAGACAGAGTCCATATTTGAGCTAAGTGAAATTGTATGATTTACTGGATATTAAGGGATGTACACGACCTCGATGTTAAGTTGATGATTGTATCAAACATCCCTTGACATATTTCTGTCTGAGATGTTATTCGAGTAAAATTAGTAAAATTTCATTGAATTTATGTAAAACTAAACTACATTTTGAAATTCCACTTTAATTGTCACAAAGCCTAAGGGTCAAGTTGTCACAAGGGTCGAGTTGTTTTGCAATTTTTCACAAGGATCGCGATGTCTGATGATCCCCAACTCCTCCTCTCCCCCCCGCCACCCCACACTTCCCTTTACTTGTCAGACTTCCTCTTCTCTTCAGTCTCCTCCTTTAACAATACGACGTAAAGCGACATTTACATCATATTGTTAGAGGAGGAGACTGTGAAAGAAAGAGGCAGTTGAGACCATTGCATTCCCCCAGGATCAGATCGATGTACATAACATTAGCCCCAGGGATAATAATGGCTTGGATTCCCTCCGTATCCTTGGCCCTAACCCCACATGTACAAAAAAGGGGCAATTTTTTTAAAACTTTTGATTATAGCCTAATGTAAAACTTTCATTTTCACATTTTTAATGAAATTTTCAAAACATTTTTTAAATTTAAATCAAAATAATAATAAAACTAGAGCTCAATTGTATTCGTGAACGAATACCCAGCTGTTTCGCTATTTTTTATCACATTAACTTCCACTTTGAGCGGCTCTAACAACGTTGCTGTATCGGCGCCCTCCCCCAATAACTGTAAATGTACACCGTCCATGATGTTGTCACTCCTGCAAATGAACACCATACGTATATGGTGACTTATATATACCCGATTTCATAAATCACGTGAATAACACCCATAGTAAAGATGCAATTATTGTCTTTTGTTATTTCCTTCTCATTTATCACTAGCAGTACACTCTTTTGTTTTCTAAGCTGCTGCAACTGGCCATGTCCAATTTGGCAGGGTGCTAAGTTGGAAGATTGCGAAACATTACGACACCCGGCCGGCATCACGCTTTTGCCGCCATGCGGTCGACTCCGACCGTCGACCGACGGTCGACATTTAAACAATTTGTTGCTATATTTATCAATGATGCGCCTTCACGATGAAGGTTTGCCAAATTAAAGAGTATACATCTGCAATTGGAGATATCTAATTTTAAATTTGGGGGTTATGGCGTTAAGTTTTCGCAATTTGATGAAAACATGCACCTCCCTATAATTAGAAATAAAGTTATGATTATATTGTTACTTATTACTTTAGTGGTCGATCGATCAAATAAAACAATGGTAACAGTTACAACGGAGAGGTAAACACGTAGCATGATAAACGTAAGAATTCTAGAAGATTTAACACCACTATTTATCAACTTATATTCATTCAAGGTATCGGGTGTGGTCATTTTACCTGTGGTCCCCTAGGGTTAAATTGTATGACCGCCCAACCCTATATAAACTAAAAACTTTATGTATTATAACCATGCCACTTTTTTTTTACAATTAAGATATAACACATTGGAAAAATACGGCCGGACAAAGTACATTTTTCACAATTGTATTTAGTATGAGGATGGTAGTTAAAGTTTTTTAGAGTTTACATTAGTTATGATTTGGATAGAGGTGGCATGCATTGTAGAGTCATTGTGTCAGGCCTTATAAAAAAGGGACGCTCTAGCTACGACTGCATCATTACAGCTCATCCGCTAACCCACGGAGGTCACCGGCCGGCCGTGGGAAGCATATTTGTTTGTTGGCCGCCCTATTACGATCCGCTGGCTTGGTCAATAGTTGGACTTGGTCCTAGGTGTGGTCTGACGGAGTTTACTGTACTTCGCCCTCAGCTCAATGTTGTAGAGGATTGCGTGTATGTTTAGGCTGTCTATTCCTACCTCTATGGTCTGCGTGCATAAAGTGGGACTCATGCAATCACTCAACAGTGAGCTGGGGGTGGGGTCCAATACTTCTCTGAAAAAGAAATAACTTCACACAGTCAAAGTAGAAAGTTGCTTCAAATGTATGTAATTAAATTTCATCTTCCCATATGTGCACTTTAACAAAAAGGCAATTCCATGCAAAACAGGACTTACTTCTGATGATGTACATTTGTAAAAATCAAAAGTGTAACTGAGTTATGATATTTTTAAATATAAAATTTAAAGGGGGACTGACATCCTTTATTGTGTGTGTACTTAAGGCGTTTGTAATAAAATATTGTTTTTGAGACCCACCTGTGTCTATTTAATCATTGATTTCTGAGTACAAGTATTTTAAAACAATGTTTGAAGTATTTGGGGAGGCAATCACGCCCCATGGTGGAAGTTTATTTGCATAAGATATGTGACGAAGGTCGGAAGATCCGATGTGTACATGATGTCCATATACATACAAAGCGTTACACACGAAAGGCCGATTTCATTTATTCCGTGATTTTTGCTCGAACTAATAAAATGCCGGAAGATGTGTTTCTGCAGGATGCAGCAACACCACCAAAGACGGTGTTAGCCTTCATCTGTTCCCAATGACGAACACCATTAGAACTCGATCTTCAACCAGAAGAGGGCGCTTTTCATGCAAAAACGGAGCCAGCCGTGTGTAATTGTTTTCTCTCTGCAGCACACGGCATCTGTAGAGCTCTAACAACGCGTGTGCTATATTTGAACTTTTGTTTTCTACCGGAAGCAAACGTCACAATAAGGTCATATTTGCACGAATTGTCAAGTGGGTAACCACCTACAATATGGCTCAAAGATCATAATTATAGCTATTGTGGTTCAAAAGTTATAAATTTTTCATTATTAATTTTTGATTTAGTGTAACTTGACACCTGATGACGTCATAATGACGTAATTTATTTTGATATTCAAGTTGATTCATAAGCTACAATAAGACATATCATTTGTGGTAATGTCACATTGGCAAGTGTACAAGTGTAAATAACGTCTTTTTAAACCTGTCGCTAGAGGGCGCTCTTGCATATGATGACGTCATCAAACCTACTATCCAAAAGAGTACACCCTACTGATGATTACATACACAGAAATGATAGCATTATTTTTTATCATATTGGCTATAGAGCTCTTTAAACTTGAACTTCCGGTTTGGACCGGAAGATAAGGTCAAAATGGGGTCATATCTGTGCACGAAATACGGAGTGGGTAACGACCTACAATATGCCACATAGATGAAATTGATATCTTATGTGGTTCAGGAGTTATTAATTTTTTAATGTTTTTCATTATTAATCTTTGATTTAGTGTAACTTGACACCTGATGATGTCATTATGACGTCATTGCAATATGCACACTATTGCACTATTGCCTTTGGTCCCCTTAAGTTTCATTGCAATCGCATTTATGGAACACTGCGTTATTGCAATGCACTTCCGGTACGGAAAGCGCTGAAAAATTAAAAAAAAAAAAAAAAAAAAAACTTTAACAAAAACAACAGCTGTTTCGCTGCGAAACAGCTAATTAAAATTTCACCAAAATTACCAATCTCACAATTGTGAACTTTTTGCCAAAAGTGTCTGCTTGGGCAAGCTTATCTAATTACAAAATTTTAACATTACGTGTTAGATTGTTATAATTAACATTAGCAGATCAAAAGTTGAAAAAATTTCCCCAGTTTTGTACATGTGGGGATAGGGCCAAGGATACGGAAGGAGTTCAGTGCGTGTATTGGCCCATGGTGGTAAAATTACCCTAGAATGGGGCTTTATGATTGATCTAGCCTGAAGATCTGACATCATGCTTCGATTACTCCAGATACCGTTTGGGGAAGATTCAACTTTGACCTTGTGCGCGATGATGGGCATTATCTCCAGTGATATTTATATTTGGATGGCAGAAGTAACGTTAGTATTGTGACATAGTTTTGTGACGGTGCCGCCGGTACTGTCCAGACGGCCGCCGGGGAACTTTCCAGACTGCCGCCGGGACTTTCCAGACTGCCGCCGGAGCATGGAACAATGGATCGCTAGTTATGAACTCTAGTTGAACTGACTCCGGAAGTTTCATGAATGGCCTGAATTGGTGTCACTGTAAAATATTGCCTTGTTTCCGCCTTGTTATAGGCAGTCGTGTAGGATATGGGCAGAGTTTGAAAAAAAGCTAGTTGTGACAAGACGTGTTTTGAGAGTTAATAAAGCAGTAGTTAATGTAACTGTTAAATAATCTGATTGCTCTCTGGTACTTTTCTGTCAGGCGTTTTGCAACAGAAAGTAAGGAAAACCCAGGAAATAAACCACGTTACAATGGTGGCAGCGCTGGCATTATTTCGTCAGAACTAAGCAATCATTCAAAAATGGCGAGTTACATGACGACGACAGAGATCAAGGATGCCATTGATGAGATTTCGCAAGACATTGAGCGGTTACATCTTTCAGCTCGTCCGGGGAGGAAACAGCATGGAAGAGCTCACGACTACAGTGCTGGTACGACGTTGTTTTCAACGCCGACAAAGGGGGGCCATTCTAAGAAACGGCGGTCCCGGCTTGATGGCTTGCTCAGTGATGTGAAAACACTGTGGAAAACGGAGTGCGGAGGGTCAGCCGACATACCAAGACCATACCGTGAAACCCCGTCCTTCTCCCTCGTGGTGCGCAGAGCAGTTGGACCCCGCGTGGGACGTGGGAGACCGAGAAATATGGGGGAACCACTAATAGTGGTACACCTGTTGTTCATGTGACTCAGCGTCCCGCAACTGGGGGACATGGCTCAGTCGTTGCCTCGAGGGTGAAGGCTCGAGAGTTCGATGGTGCCTCTTGTCTGGAAGATTACCTCACACACTTCGAAAGGGTCGCAAGAGTGAATGCTTGGACTGAAATGGAGCAGGCAGACTTTTTGCTCATCACGCTCAAGGGCCAAGCTCTGGAGGTAGCGTGTTCTCTGTCAGCATATCAGCAGTCAAGTTACAAGGAAATTGTGAAGGCACTTGAACATCGCTTTGGCTCTGAAAAACAATGCGTCCGCCATAGAGCTGAACTGACCAACAGAAAAAGGCGTGCATGTGAGAGCGTAGCTGAACTTGGACAGGCTATCAGGAAACTCGTCCGTAAAGCATATCCAAACGGCGATTTGGCATTCCAAGAAGATTTTGCCATTGAACAGTTTAAAAATGCCCTCGATGACTTGGAGCTTAAACGGGCGCTTTTCCAAGGAAAGCCAAAGACCCTGGACGAGGCAGTTGAGATGGTGTTGGAAGCCGAAGCATGGATGAAGGCGGAGAACGTAATTGGCCAATCCAGGACAGTGAGAGACAAAGAGGAAGATGTATGTCAATCTGATACTACCACTGTCACAAATGAAACAGACAGACTGCTCCGTGAAGTTTTGGCAGCGCTAAATCGTCGCCCCAGCGACAGGTCCAAGGACTGGAAGCCCGGCTGCTGGAACTGTGGTAGCACCGATCACTTTTGAGCAGCTTGCCCTGTAGGTAAACTAGAAACAGCTGGACTTGAGAGCCGAAGTTCAGCTGGAGTTAACGAAAGGCTCCAGACCCAAGAGGATCCGCCAGTGCAGACTAGTCTGCCAGTGCAGACTGATCCGCCAGCACGGGTTGATCCGCCGGTGCGGGTTAGTTCGCCGGTGCGGATTGGTCCGCCGGTGCGGGTTGGTCCGCCGGTGCGGACTGATCTGCCAGTGCAGATTGATCCGCCAGTACGGGTTGATCCGCCGGTGCGGGTTAGTTCGCCGGTGCGGATTGGTCCGCCGGTGCGGGTTGATCCACCAGTGTTGACTGCTCCATCAGTGCGTGTTCATGATGCACCGGTACAACGGGAGCTCCTTGATCAGAAACTTACATTGAGGAACAACCCACCTACAGTATCACTTCAAGGGGTCGACTCATCAGATACAAACAATTCCAGAGGAGCGGGGTTACACGTTAGGGGAAAGCTGCTGAGTCAAAGTGTCAGTTTTCTTGTAGACACTGGAGCCACGCAGACTTTTGTCTCAACACGATTTTTTGATACGGTAGCCACACAATTTCAGCCAACCCTTCAAATGCCAGATCGAAGATTCCATCTAGCTGACGGAAGTAACGTGCGCGTGGTGGGGAGAGCTAGGATGACAGTGAAGCTTGGAGGATGTGACATAGGCCACATGATATGGGTTGCAGACATAGACGACGATGCTGTACTGGGACTTGATTTCATGAAAAAGCATAGATGCCAACTGGAGTGGGATGATCAGTGCTTGAAGGTCGGGAAATACAAAATCCCCATGCAATCATGCTCACTTGAACCGTCCATCTGCCGCGTCAGAATTACAGACAATGTAATTGTCCCTCCCCTCACAGAAGTTTTGCTCAGTTGCGAAGTGGTAAATCAGCCTGGAGGTATTTTGCCAACTTGGGGAGTAATACAGAACAGAGGGAGTATTACCAGGGATCTTGACGTTGTAGTCACAAGCACCCTTGTTGGTACCCAAAGTTCCCGGGTCCCAGTGAGACTCATGAAAATATTTACGGAGCCCCGAAAGTTGTGGAAAGGTACAGACGCTGCCATTCTCGAGCCTGTTGACAGTGTTGCCGTGTTGGGGGATCAGCTGCAGAACGAAGCATTGAGAACAACACAACCTGGAGACGGGAATAGTCCTGTGAGTACGTTCGAAGTACCTGAGCACCTGCATGGACTTTTGACACAAGTTGTGAAAATTTAACAAATGATGAACGGGAAAACTGGCATCAATGCTTCGTAGGGTTTAGTAACACCTTTCCAGGGTGATGGAGACATCGGCAGAACCACAGCCACAAGCATCGCATTGTAACTGGAAGTGCCCCACCTATTCGTCAGAGACCCAGGAGAGTGCCCCTTAGCCAGCGAGGAGTAGCCGACAGAGAGGTTGAAAAGATGCTCTCGCAGGGGATTATTGAACCATCGGGAAGCCCTTGGTGCTCCCCAATCGTCCTGGTCAAGAAAAAGGATGGAACCACCAGAGTTTGCATAGACTATAGGAAATTGAACGAGGTGACCCAGAAAGATGCTCATCCCTTGCCAAGAATTGAGGACAATTTGGATTCGTTAGCTGGCTCACGATACTTTTTAACATTGGATTTAGCTTCGGGCTACTGGCAAGTGGAAGTGGTGGATGAAGACAGGCCGAAAACTGCACTCAGTACCGGCCGTGGGGGACTATCAATTTGTCACGATGCCCTTTGGATTGTGCGACGCACCCTCAACCTTCGAGCGATTGATGGAGTGGGTGCTAGAGGGATTGCAGTGGCAAATTGCAGTACTATATCTTGATGACATCATCGTATTCGGCACATCATTCCGACACCACATGCAGAGATTGTGCTCAGTCCTGCAAAGATTACAGGAAGCAAACCTCAAGAAGAAGAAGTGTAAGTTGTTTCAATGGAGGGTGGCTTTCCTTGGCCACGTCGTATCACCTGAGGGAGTTTCAACAGATCCTGACAAAGTCCAAGCTGGCCGCAACCGATGACAAAGACAGACGTGCGAAGCTTCCTTGGTCTTGTGTCTTATTACAGACGCTTCATCAAAGGTTTCGCCCAGATTGCCAGACCGCTGCATCAATTCACGGAGCAGCGGAGGGAACCAAAATGGACTGATGAATGTCAGGAAGCCGCTCGAGACCCTGAAAAAGTGTCTTACTTACGCCCATACTAGCCTACCCTTCGGAAGGAGCTGAATTTATTCTCGACACCGATGCCAGTGGGTTTGCAATCGGAGCCGTGCTCTCACAGATGCAGGATGGGGAGGAAAGGGTACTCGCCTATGGGAGCAGGACGCTGACTAAAAGTGAGAGGAACTATTGTGTCACAAGGCGTGAGCTTTTGGCTCTGGTCTTCTTCATCAGGAAGTATCACCGCTACCTGTATGGGACAAATGTCCGTGTCAGAACGGATCATCGACCGTTCAGGTGGTTATATGGCGTGAGAGAACCTCAGGGGCAACTTGCCAGGTGGATTCAGAAACTTGCCATTTACAACTTTACCATTGAGCACCGCCCAGGTAGCAAACATGGCAACGCTGACGCTTTGTCCAGGAAGTGTTTTCCGAGTGTAACCACGCAGTTGACGAGGATGAAATTCGCAGGTGGTGCTGAAATCGAGTCTGAAACACTTCGATGTAAGGGACATAATGAATTAATCCAGTCACACCTGCAACAACCCGGATCTCTTGCCGCCAATACAGACACTGCTACTGATGCAAATAACCCCGCCGGTGCGGACAAGTCTGCCGGTGCTGACACGACCGCCGGTACAGACAAGTTCTGCCAGTGCGCTAAGTCCGCCGGTGCAGACAAGTCCGGTGCGGTCAAGTCTGCCGCGCGGATAAGTCCGCCAGTGCGGACAGTCCGCCGTGCTGACAAGTCCGCGGTGCAGGTGAACTGAGCATAGAGCGCATAGCATTTGGCGCAGAGCAACGACAGTGATCTTGTCAAGTAATATCTTGGATGAAGAATCGCATTGAACGACCTACATGGAGGGAAGTGTCTTTCAAAAGCAAAGGGATCAAATTCTGGTGATCCGCTGGGAGCAGTTGGTGTTAAAACAAGGTGTACTCTATCTGGTGGGGAAACCAGAGAAACCCACAGAACAAGCGAGGCTTAGAGTCATAACACCACCGGAGACAGCCAGCTGTCCTCAAGTTTTACCGACCAGAAGACTGCAGGTCATCTGGGAGTTACAAAGACATTCTCAAAGTTATGCCGCAGCAATTTCTACTGGCAGTCCATGAGGGAATATTCTCGGTGGTGGGTACAGAGGTGTCAACAGTGCCAGCAAAGGAAATCCCCGGTGAAGGCTAAGCGTGCAGAGATGGTCCACTATCAAGTTGGTGCACCTATGGAAAGAATTGCAGTGGACATAATGGGCCCACTCCCTGTCTCTAGGCGGGGTAATAGATTTGTGATGGTCGTTGGGGACTATTTCACCAGATGGACAGAATGTTACCCAATTCCGGACCACTGTGCACCCACAGTCGCGACTAAGCTCGTGGAGGAATTTGTAGCCAGGTTTGGGGTTCCCCTCGAACTCCATTCGGACCAGGGACGTGAGTTCGAGTCGTCAGTCTTCAGAGGGATGTGTTCACTACTGGGAATTACCAAAACGCGGACCACACCCTACCATCCCCGGTCCGACAGGATGATCGAAAGATTTAACCGAACCATTGAAAACATGCTCAGTCTCTGGGTGGATAAGTCACAAACAGATTGGGATGAACACTTAGCATTACTCATGATGGCCTACAGATCATCCGAACATGAAACAACCAAAGAAACTCCAAATGCAATGATGTTGGGTCGTGAGGTATCGATGCCAGTGGATCTCCTTGTGGGGACTGGAGTCCCGGAAGAGCCCACTGTAAACACCACCTATGCCCAGAAATTGCAAGATCGGCTGAGACTCGCTCATGAAGTTGCCAGGGACACTGTAGAAACACAGATGCGGAAACAGCCGAGACGTAAAAAGGCAACTTTATGACCAAGGGGCAGTAGTGTGGCTGCACTGCAAAGCCAGGAAAAAGTGAAGATCACCGAAATTAAGCCTGACGTGGACTGGTCCCTATGTAATCATTGCCAGGCTTTCAGATGTTGTGTATCGCATAAAGTCCTCGTGCAAGGCCCCAAGTGGTGCATGCGGACAGATTAAAGCCATGTGTGGGAGTAACGAGCGAAGACTGTGGGTTTCGGAGAGCCGCTCTTTTCCCAAGTGAGACTGTCGAGATGACGAATGACTCCTCCAGTGCAGATAGCCCCGCCGGTGCGGAAGAGCACGCAGGTGCAGGCGATCCCGCCGGTGCGGACGAGGCCGCCAGTGCGGACGAGCCCGCCGGTGCGGGCGATCCCGCCGGTGCGGACGAGGCCGCCGGTGCGGACGAGGCCGCCGGTGCAGGCGAGCCCGCCGGTGCGGTCGAGGCCGCCCGGTGCGGACGAGGCCGCGGTGCGGACGAGGCCGCCGGTGCGGACGAGGCCGCCGGCGCGGACGAGGCCGCCGGTGCGGACGAGGCCGCCGGTGCGGACGAGCCCGCCGGTGCGGACGAGCCCGCCGGTGCGGACGAGGCCGCCGGTGCGGACGAGGCCGCCGGTGCGGACGAGCCCGCTGGTGCGCCCTGCATGAACGCAACTCCCACACAGACTAGGTGCGGCAGAGCGGTACGGAGCCTGCACGCTTCATTCAGCGGGTGACTGCACGTGGATCTGAACGTGATTTTATTCAAGATAAACCATCAGCGACACACAAGGCATCAACGGGTCAACACATAAAAATGAGTCAAGGGGGAGAGTTTCGCTGCCGGGTATGTGGTGGGCAGTATGCCACCGCATCTGGGAGGAGACGTCATGAGCAGTCGCCTCACGGACCACCAAGATATCCGTGCGGGGATTGTGAGAATAACTACCGGCGGAGAGAGTACCTCCTCCGGCATCAGCGGCGCAGGCACGGCACCGGTCACCGTACATCTGCTGCTCCAGACAGAGACCAGTGGGCTGCTTGGTCCACCACTGGCACTCGCAGCGGGATGCAACTCTATGACAACGGGCAGTGGTACAACGCTCGCACTATTCACACTTCCACCGGCCTGCCACCGCCGACATTGGTACACAAACAGAGCCTGTCTTGATGACAGAAGAGTTCCAGACCCGGATGACAGAGACTGTGGAAGACGCCCGAGCTGGGATTCGCACCATCAGACAGACAGAGTCCCTCGTGATTCGAGCCCGGAGATATCCTGTGGCGGACGTGGCACCGGTCGGGAGTCAACGAAAACTTGTCAGAGGATGACGTCGAGTAAAAAGAGGAACTGTGACAGTTTTTTTTTTAACATTTCATGTTTTGTTGAAGTTCTTTTGTTTTTAAATGCCATATTCTGGAGTATATGCCCTATTTAAGGGTAGGATAATGTGACATAGTTTTGTGACGGTGCCGGTACTGTCCAGACGGCCGCCGGGGAACTTTCCAGACTGCTGCCGGGACTTTCCAGACTGCCGCCGGGACTTTCCAGACAGCCGCCGGAGCATGGAACAATGGATCGCTAGTTATGAACTCTAGTTGAACTGACTCTGGAAGTTTCATGAATGGCCTGAATTGGCGTCACTGTAAAATATTGCCTTGTTTCCGCCTTGTTATAGGTAGTCGTGTAGGATATGGGCAGAGTTTGAAAAAAAGCTAGTTGTGACAAGATGTGTTTTGAGAGTTAATAAAGCAGTAGTTAATGTAACTGTTAAATAATCTGATTGCTCTCTGGTACTTTTCTGTCAGGCGTTTTGCAACAGAAAGTAAGGAAAACCCAGGAAATAAACCACGTTACAGTATGCACATGCATGACATCAAAGCGTGACATCAGATCTTAGGCACAACCATTGATCTCCATTTGACCATGGAGGAAGAAAACCATGATTTGACAATAGTTGTACCGTGCATGAGCTGTTGTTAGATCACTGTAGGCGAAAAGGGCAGCAATAGTGCGTCGTGTTTGGCATATTTTGCAGTTGATGTACATACGTGCGGAATATCTTCAGCGATCATTGGCTGGCAAAAGTACATGCGCGCTTAGGACCACCATAACATACATGTATGAATGAGCGCCTAACAAGCAGCCACTCATAACAGCTCTCCAGTTTTTGTGTTAAGTAAGTGTTTTGTAGCTACAAGTCAAATGTCTTCATTTTTATACTAGTGGATTTCTTATTACACCTGGAATCTACTGGACGTTTTATGTGAGTATTGGCACATAAGTGAAAAAAACTGTTGAATTTTGTCTGTCTCTGCTGTAAGATTTTATGGTTTAGTGTATACACATCCTGTATCTTTATTTTATTTGTGCAGGCAACTCTGAATTAGATTATAGCCTGTAGCTTGACCACAAGCCTTTTGTTTGGGTCAACAACTTTGTAATTAGACAATGGAGGTCTACAATGTACATTCTGTTTATTCTACTCCTGCTATCCGGACCATTGTGTCTCAATGACTCATCTTTAGAATATGGCTACAGCATGCAACCTACAGCTTGTATGCAACGTAACAAACAACAAATCCGCCATCTTAATTTTTTTAGTTGTCCTACATCATATTATGATAATTCATCTGCCACCTTTCACCTGGAACTCTTAATTTCTGGTGACATAAACCCAAACCCTGGACCTGAAACACTGAACAACACACCCAGCTCCATAAAATTTCCTACAGCTGCAATGAACTACTCAATATTCTCAATGCTCCATGTACTGATGCAGCTTTATCTTATTCAACATTGAGTCAATTGAACTGTCTTGGAATACTTGCCAATCAACTCCAAACATACCGCCGCACACAGAGGTAAAAAAGCTGGTCGCCGTAGAATGGACAGACTTACACAACTACATGTAGCACTCCAGCCTTACTAACCCCCAACAGTGAACTTAACCACATCAACTTAACCACATCAAGTGACATTGGCATAACTTCAACTCCAAATGTTCATGATGAGTCTAAACTTCAGCTCTGTGTCTTGAACACTCATACCGAGGAAATGCAGGCACTGTAACTTCTTAACTGCCTCTTGGAGAAATGATTTTGGCTGAAAGGTGTCTAAAAAAAAAGAGTATTTCCCAGACATTTCTCAGAGCAACGGCCAATCTGGAGGCATATACATGTATATAATGCAGTCAGATGTATGATGTTCAACCATGCCTGGTTGTTGTTGATTTAGACAATACTGCGCATGTGCAATTCTTTGTTAGCCTCTTGCAGCCGTGACTGTAAATACATTGGAATATACCCATTATCGGATGCCATAACCGGTTGTAAATGACTCGTATCTGTTGACACTGTTTTAAGTTCTGTTGACACTGTTAAATAAACATGTAATATCCGGAACAATCACTCAAATCACATGGGCCAGCTAGTCATTTTCTGATTTTCAGGTGTCATGAATATTCATATTATTTCTCTTCAAATTGACAGTTTATAAGACATCAAAAAGATGCATATTCATAACTGCATCACCGCAGTTTTCCCTCACCGACAAATTGAAGTCCGCCCTCTGTTGTCAGTAATTATAATTTTTCTTAAGGGCTTGAAACTTTCGCAAAGCGGCATTTATGACATTTTCGGCCGTGATCGCAACTCGAGTGAAGACAAAAATAGATGTAAAGTTTAGCAACGATCATCACTTTTTTGCCAGCTGATTTTTGCTTTATTTTGTTTAATTTAAAAAATTAATATTGAATAAAAGAAATAAAAAAATTATTTAAAAAATGAATAAATAAATGAATAAATATATGAATAAATAAATGAATAATAAATGAATAATAAATGAATAAAATACGAATAAAAAACGAATAAAAAACGAATAAAAAACGAATAAAAAATAAATAAAAATTAATAAAAATTAATAAATGAATACAAAATTAATAAATGAATAAGAAATGATTAAATAATAAATGAATAAATAAATACATTTAAAAAAAACAAAGAGAAAATGGTACACCTAGTGTGGTTTTAAAGATTGATTACAACGGAATAATGATAAGTGCTGTGTTGCTGTTTTCGTTCGAGAAATGTGTAATGATTACTAACATATTATTATTATTCAATAAAACTTGTTCCTTCATGCCAAAAAAATTCAATTTGATCGGCGTTCTATGACCCAGAAAAGCCCAGTTTCACGAAAAGCCCTCAACTCATGAATAATTAATACTTCGTGTGTGACGTAGCACCCATGACGCTTTGTTACCCCCACGCTAGTCCATCGTGTGTACTGTACGCATTTACCATACAATGCGGAACAACAGCGGACAAGCGACATCTTCTAGACTGAAAAACAGCGAAAATGTCCGATAGCAGCGAATATTGGGAAGATCACAGTATAGATGAGGAAGAGGAGTTTCATATAGGCACTTCTGAGGATAGTGATGTCAGCTCTAGCGATGAGGGGAGCTCCCCAGACGTGGCGCTGAATACCGGTTCGAGCCACTTGCGGCGCCTGCAGTTGACCAGCCCGGTGACGGTGATCGTCAGGCCGAAGACGACGAACCAAATCCTGATGATAGACGGCTAAACACAGACTGGTAAGCCCACAAAATGATTAATGAATGAAATACTGAATGATGCTTCGTTTGATCAATTCGTTTCTGCTGTACAAAAATAGTTGTAGGCTATACAAAAACATGAACGAACATGATGGAGACCCAAGGTACATAATGTAGTAGTACATGTACAATACATGTACTGTGGAAATTTGGGGGTAATTACTATGTCTTGCGTTTTATGATTTGTTGGCAATATTAGCCAGTATTTATGAAGACATGATGGGAAAGTAATCACTAGCACTGCTCAAAATTCAAATAAAATCATGATCTTTTACCATCATGCTTTAAGCATAATTGACATTTAGTCTTTCCCTTCAAATCAAAGGTTGTAGCCCCCTGCACAATAAAAATGTTTGATCTGCCCATGGAAAAATGTATTCCTTCGTGATGTACCTGTCCTTGATCAGTTCATGGGGAATGTATTTCAAGATCAATTTTAAGTAGTGCAACCCCAATGACAAAGTTACTAAAATTATATTTTCCAAACTTTTTTTTGGTAATAGGTGTTCGTGTGGACATTGTGTTCTTCAGCCTTTGCTCGCAAACTGTATATGTTGCAAAGAAGTTGAGAAGACAGAGAACATGATGCGGCAGCTGGACATCAACGTGGATGATCCCAACCAGTGCCTTACCATCCATGATTGGTTTGATGCGATCTTCAGAGATGCAGTTGAAGGAACGCTTGACCAGTAAGTGATTTGAGTGTTGACTGAATGTACAAAGCCAATGTACCATCAATTTCAATTAATATTTTAGAGCAATGTCAGTTTTGAATGATCTGCATATCAAGCAGATTACTTTTGATTGACCAGAATGAGCACCGGTGTTTACTTCAGACATGGAGGAAAAAATAGATTTTTTCCTCCATGCTTCAGAGTAACCACACACAACTGAATATGACCTTGGTTGACCCACGTGCATCTATATCTTATTGTACATGCATTACATGTATGTAATTGTTTACTTTTGATCATGATTGCCTTTTGGTATGGTTATAGTTTTATAGCATTTCAGTTTCACATGGTGTTAACGTAAACAATATCGATACTCCACCATGCAAATCACAAATCTTATGTTTATAATTTTGTCTGATTTTTTTATTTGTTTTACAGAAAATATCGCCATGTTGCATATCGGCAAGTGGTGAGGTGGTGTTGGGGTTATCTTGGCCGTTTCAACCGGGTGCCACTGCCATCATGTGGAATGGACGCAATCCGCGGGACGATCCCAAACCCTGATGGACAGTACAAAGGATTATCGTATCCACCACTGGCTTAGGCCGCGTGGCTTGGTGTTATTTTTTAAAATTGGTAACATTCTTCCATAGATATAATGATCTGGACTGAGTAACAAATTATTTTGTGCGTTCATAAAACCATGATCAATGGAAGAATCAATAACGTGTGTATTTCATTATGTGTCTTTTTCGGGGAGAAGTTGATTAATTTAGCACTAATGTGAAAAAAACTTGTTTTATGTTGCCAACAATACACTATGGTTAAAAACATTACAAATTCGGTATGGCAGAAAGATGCCAAGAACTGAAAATTTTACAAGACCTTAGTACTTTCGAATAAATGACAAGACAAAATATGTATGTATTTGCAACCAACAATTGAGTTTATTTTTGAGGTTAAAATATCAAAATTAAAAAAGTTGCCTCTTGATGACGAAAACAACTTAATCAAAATCCTGTACATACTTGTTTGGAACTTGGCCATTGTTCTGTTAAACCGAACTGAAATCCTTTGAAATTCGTTTCACACTTGCTGCTCTTTTCCCAGGAAAAAACTTACAATCAGCATAACTCTACTGCTGAGCAGGTTCAGATTTTCTTGGATTAAAGCTAATTCAATTAGGTTTTTTGGCTTTGCATCACAAAAGGGAGAAGTGTGACAAAAACTAATATTGTAAATCTCATGTTGGTAAATCTCATGTACTTCTGCCTATAAAACTTAAAACTTGTTCTGAGTGTACAGTGGCAATAAATTGTAAAATACAAGAATAGAATAACAATAAATGTGTACAGGCCATGTCATTCTGTCTTCAATCAAATATTAATTTAAAAAATATAAAAGACATGTATATAGCACCAAATTCATTTGAATAAAATGCTCCCAGGCCCTTTAAATATAATAAAATAACCTAAAGTAACAATAGCAAAGATTATAAAAGATTAAATACATGGGAGCTAGATAAAGTGATAAAAACAGGCAAATATCAGCAGGGGCGGATCCAGGAATTTTGGCATGAAGGTGAAATCCTTTCGTGTATTATTCACGAACTTCACCCATTCCTTTGATATCGCAGAGATCCCGGAAATTGAAAAAATGAGTCTCTGGATTCTTAATACTATTTCTAGTGCATCCACCAACAACACATGAAGTCGCATTATAACTGTTAGACAACAACGCCGAAAAGCTCATAAAACTTCATGCCTCTACTGACGCATGAAAACGCATGTATAATATACACGGAAGTAACATGGCGTCCTTCTGTTTACTCTCGGGTGCTCGGTTATACGTCATCCCTTTTCGCTGGTTTACAAGTCCGCTGGTACTATATCGTGGATTTCATAGTGGATTTTCAATGGGTCTTTGTCGGGAACCAGTGCAGGGCGGAAATTTCAAAATCAAGAAGCGGGTCAAATTTTTTCGGTCAAATTGCAACAAAATTATAAAGAGAAAAACGTGACCACAACAATAAATTGTTACCTGAACACAACATAAACAAGGTTCGATAGTCAATTTAATGTGAGAGTTCTCGTTGTAGTCCATCTTTAAGTGTTTTTAAGAGAGACAAAATGGAGCTTATAATAATATTATACATCTTTCCCCCTCCCCCTGTAACAGTTAACCCTCCTATGCCCAGGCTGAAATTTGGCCCAGTCAGCACGGCACTCACAGACAGTCACTTGAGTATTTTTGGTTGCATTGCCAATTAGGTCAAACCACAGGGTCACACAGAGCTGTGTATGTACTGTCGAGTGGTTTTGGTTTGACCTATCCTAGCCACATGTCCTTGAGTGCACTGCACAAAGTCAATGGGTTGGGAGTTACATACAAATTTTGAGTGTGTTTGAGTGCACTGCACAAAGTCAATGGGTTAAGAGAGACATAAACATTTTGAGTGTCTTTGGGTGTTAAACCTATATAGGACTAGGAGTGTTAAACCTATAGGAGGGTTAATGATTGGGTACAGTTGAATGAATTAACTTCGAGCAAACTCTCAAAACAGGAAGTTGTACGCTCATTTTAAGAATGCTGTTTTTGTACCACGTACGTCTTATGTCCATATTACAGGCATGAGAATGGAGTTTTGCAAAAAAGAAGGAAAAAATAATCCAGACTTATATTAGATTTTGGTATATGAAAACCTTATACACTGTAGGATGGCTATTTTGGATATTTTTATCATTGAAATCTCTTGTAATTTGGATTTTAAAAAATAAACTAAAAAAATAAATAATCCCGGGAAATTTTTGGATTTTAGTAAATGAAATCCTGAAAGGATTGCTATTTTGGGTATTAACTTCATTAACATCTCCTGTAATTTTGGCAAGATTTTGTGTATGACCTGTCCAATATAATAAAATATAATTTTCAACACATATTAAAACAAATCTTACAAAGACTTACAAAGACTTGGTTCTTGCAAAGACTTGGTTTTATTATGCTTACGTGTACCAATACTTTCAGTCCAGTCATGAATCATAACATCATTTCAGCACATAGGTTACAGAAAGACTGACAGCAATTATACTGGGTAAAATTCTCAAGAGTGTGTAAGAACAAAATAATAGCTCAAAATCAAACTAGCTAAGTTTACGAAAACAATCGCCGATTAGAGAACCAGCTTACAGAACTTTATCACACCAATTCCATTTCCATTTATTTGATAGTTTTGTCGATTTCATTAACATCCACGGCAGAACCACGCTGGACGTAAGTAAGTTTGAGCGCTATTTCTATCGTCTGCAAACTCGATCGCATAGAAAGTTCCTGCTCTCGCACGCGAAGACTGTGTTGCAGATAGACTTGACAGTAAGTCGGTTCTACGTCCAGCGCTAGCACTATGGTGCATGCATCACGCGCACCACACACACAAAAATACATGTAGGACTGTTAATCACAGTCTACGGAACGAGAGAATTTGGTTGTGATCAATACTCTTTTGCGAGTGCCCCGTGTGTTGTGTGTAAAGTTTAATCGTTGTATAATGTACTTCTTTGTTAAAACAAATTCTCCGTACATGCGTATTCCGGTGACGTCAACATTCAGAGAGGGGAAAAACACGGACACATAACGTACACGTACACATAATACGGCTGCGGCATTAATCAAATAGGTCGCTACATTAATTTAAACAACACTTTTCCTGGATACAATTTTCTGCTGTAAACACTAAGTTTATCGGGTGACAAAGTTAAATTTTCACTTACTTTTTTCACATGTTTTCTGAGCTAACCCCTATACAACCTACCCCCCAAATTTTATATCAATTTCACACTGAACTCGGAGACCACATATTTTGAGGTGAAAAATCCGGAGGTCCGGAAAAATCCGGAAGATTCTCATGCCTGATATTATGGGCTTTACACTAGCCCGATAATGGTCTTTTTATACACCACTGAAATGGCCACTTTAGTGCAAGGTCGTGTACAACTTTTTCATAAGGGCCTGAAAACGTTTGTACGAAAGCTTTGGGGTTTGCTCTTTTACAACAACAGTAAAAAATAATAATGACCTTCTGGGAAAAATAAAATCACACAAGCACATCCACTCTCCATGCTGAAAACCTTGCTGAAACTGAACTGTAATCAGCTGTGGCGTGCCGTGTGCTTCATGCATATTCAATGCGCCTTGAGCACCACTTAGTTGGTGGATACGTGCGCTATATAAATCCACACATTATTATTATTATTATTCATTTGATTTATTCAAATTTATGGTTATCCAATGCAGCGCACATAAAAGTTCGGTGATTTCAACTAGCTACTTTAGAAGTACATCACATTGGAATGCGATCATTTTTAGCTTGGCATATTTTGCGTGCATTTCGCTGAAAATGGAAGACGAACGAAACGATTACCATGATTCAACCGATCGCGATGATCAAACCAAGTCATCGGCGGATGATACATCTCCTCCGCCTGCTCATGGAGCTCCAGAGCCAGTAAAGAAGCAAGTGCCGGTATTATTAAATTTAACTTTTCTCAGATTTATGGTTTATTCAGGCATGACACCGATATGTAAGAGTCTAGCTGAGCCCTAAAATATCACAAAACTAAACTTTCATACGTGAAAATAATGTCTATGTGTTCATGGGACTTAAACGAAAAGGTTTACGGCAACAATGTAAGTTGAATTAACAATTTGCTTTCATTTTCTCAAAAATTACAGCACTTCAGACGGAATATTTTTGAGGATTGTTCATTAAAACATGGCGGCCTAAAGAAAGTAAAATCATGCTGAAATTGAATTATTTATATTAACATTATTGCCCGAAAAAAGGTGGAACAAAATTAGGAGTACCTATAGAATGCAGGGACAAATTTTCCCCTTTTCTGAATTTGACCTCGGAACCGCAGTTGTGTATTTTAAAGTCAGATTACGTAAATTTATAATTAACCTTTGGTGTGGCACTGCATTCTATAGTTGTATCCAAATGATTTACCATACAGTCTGTAGGCCTAGGCCTACTTCATTTTTGAAGCCAAAGCATTTATTTATTATTAAACATTTTTAAATGTTTAAAGTCCCCTATTAGAAATTTTGTTTTAAACAAATTTTAAATAAATTCAAAATAAATGAAAGAAAAACAATACCCGAGCTCCATGCATGTGATCCGCAGGCTTTGATATCCAAAACTTTTCAAGACTTTTCTAATTCATTCAAACGAATTCATCAAATTTGACGTGTTAATTGTTTTAAAGGTGAATAAATGTGAATTTTCTAATTAACCCTCATATAGGTTTAACAATCAAAGACACTCAAAATTTGTATGTCTCTCTTAACCCATTGACTTTGTGCAGTGCACTCAAATAAATGCCAGGACATGTGGCTAGGATAGGTCAAACCAAAACCACTCGACAGTATACACAGCTCTGTGTGACTCTGTGGTTTGACCTACCAATTGGCAATGCAACCAAAAATACTCAAGTGACTGTCTGTGGGTGCCGTGCTGACTGGGCCAAATTTCAGCCTGGGCATAGGAGGGTTAATGACCAATTTTATTCAGATTAATCAATTCAGATTAATCAATTACTTTTGAAGCTGTGAGTGGCTTAACTTGTGATGGTTATCGTCCATTTTGGGCAACAAAGCCATCTTTCTTGGATCGGAATCCTATGTTTATGCCCCCAAAAGTCTCCAGTTTTCTGGTCACCATGGTCTCAGCAAGCGTCGCCATTTTTTCGTTTACTATGAAACAACATTGCAGCTAAAAATCGCTTGATTGCTGTCGTGCTTCGTTTTAAATGACTTTTTCACATACGGGTATGAACGTTTGCCCGATTTGTAAGGTCTCTCTTATGAATGTACATGTATCACGTATATTTCCCTGTTGCCCAAAAAGCCAACAAACAAAGATTTCCACCCCCCAAAAAAAAATTTTAATTAAATTTAAAAAAAAAACAAGACTAAGTTAAGTGTAACTTTTAACCCTCCTATAGGTTTAACACTCAAAGACACTCAAAATTTGTATGTCTCTCTTAACCCATTGACTTTGTGCAGTGCACTCAAATACATGCAAACACATGTGGCTGTGTGATAGGAGGTCAAACCCAAAGACACTCAATTTGTATGTAACTCCCAACCCATTGACTTTGTGCAGTGCACTCATACACAGCTCTGTGTGACTCTGTGGTTTGACCTACTAATTGGCAATGCACACAAAAATACTCAAGTGACTGTCTGTGAGTGCCTGCTGACTGGGCCAAATTTCAGCCTGGGCATAGGAGGGTTAAAGAGTGAAAACAAGGAGTTTTTGTTGAATAATTCTGTGAAATAATTCTTTGGACTAATTTCAGGGTTAAAATATTTTAAAAGGTCAACATGGTCACGATCAACAAGGCATGGAAATTGGAATTGGAGGGCTACTTTTAACTCACATTAACTTATTTACATTGTAATTTATATTCAGTGGAGAGCTGACGATTAAGACGTTTAACCCAGTCTGGGACTGGCGGAGTAACTTCGATAACCCAGTCTGGGACTGGCGGAGTAATTAAATATTCAGCGGAGAGCTGACGATTAAGACGTTTAACCCAGTCAGGACTGGCGGAGTAACTTAGTTAAATTCATCAGCCGGTAGCTGACGATAACCCAGTCTGGGACTGGCGGAGTAATTTATATTCAGCGGAGAGCTGACGATTAAGACGTTTAACCCAGTCGGAGACTGGCGGAGTAACTTAAATTCATCAGCCGGTAGCTGACGCAGGCCTCAAATTTCACGGTGGCCACGGCGGCCATGGCCGTCGATGCCCCTCTTACTGGCCGATGTGCCCCTGGAAAAATTTACCTCTTCACGGCCAATATTGCCGTGTCTTCATTTCTCCGTTGTGGCCGCTGTGCCCTTTTTACTATCCCGGCAATTTCTTCACCCCCTTTCTCCCGAAAAGAAAATTACATGTGTCCGGTCATTTTGTTGCCCCGCACACACACCCGCCGCCCCGCACACACACAGCTATAGAACCGCAACATTACAAACAACTCGATGTGCATGATGTGCATGATGAACATGTACATCTACACGTACGTATACGTACACGTACACACACACACACACACACACACACGGTTTCGATCGCGCGGTACAGGTAAAATTATAGTACCCGGCCCGACGAGGTTAGCCTGGGCCGTGCGCATGCACGGAGCTGAGAGATCCATCGAAAGATCATGCTTTCGTTGGTACTCTGTGTCTCGTTGGTACTCTATGCACTTTGCACTGGTTCACGTCAGCTAGTGCCAAATATATGTACACGGTCGAAATAAACAACCGCCGAGGAGCCGAGTGTGTTATGTTCTACATGCACTGCGTGTATGTGTACATGTACGTGTACCTACGTACTGTACATACACATGTAAATTTTTCATGTATGTAATGTTACTGTACTGACAGACAGCGTTTGCAAACTTTTAACAAAAGTTTTACAAATCTGACATTGTTAGAAATAATTAACAATGCCCGCAAAGATCGTTTAAACCCGAAA
>CM055819.1:11297632-11332470 GCA_029582265.1 Zoroaster sp. YZ-2022
TGCATGGAGGCCGTTTAAGGAATGAAGAAATTTTCCAAATCCAAAAGTCATGTAATTTCCTAAAAGAGGAGAACCTCAGCTTTCATTTGGATATAAATTTGCCGACCTCCATTAAAAACATACCCGTCGCTAGAAATAATTTCATTCCTAATTGTGTTTTAATCACAACAATGTAGAGTGTCTACCCTACCGTATTTTGACAGTATTCTGCATGGAGTGTGCATGGAGGCCGTTTAAGGTATGAAGAAATTTTCCAAATCCGAAAGTCATGTAATTTCCTGAAAGAGGAGAACCAAAGCTTTCATTTGGATATAAATTTGTCGACGTCCCTTAAAAACTTTTAAAGTTATACCCGTCGCTAGAAATAACTTCATTCGTAATTGTGTTTTAATCACAACAATGTAGGGGTGTCTACCCTACCGTATTTTGACAGTATTTTGCGGAGGGCTAAGTGTGCATGCAGGCCGTTTAAGGTATGAAGAAATTTTCCAAATCCAAAAGTCATGTAATTTCCTAAAAGAGGATAACCTCAGCTTTCATTTGGATATAAATTTGTCGACCTAGCTTAAAAACATTTAAAGTTATACCCGTCGCTAGAAATAATTTCATTCGTATTTGAGCTTTAATCACAACAATGTAGAGTGTATACCCTACCGTATTTTGACAGTATTTTGCAGAGGGGTAAGTGTGCATGGAGGCCGTTTAAGATATGAAGAAATTGTCCAAATCCGAAAGTCATGTGATTTCCTAAAAGAGGAGAACCTAAGCTTTCATTTGGGTATAAATTTGTCGACCACCTTTAAAAACTTTTAAAGTTATACCCGTCGCTATAAATAATTTCATTCGTATTTATGTTTTAATCACAACAATGTAGAGTGTCTACCCTACCGTATTTTGACAGTATTTTGCGGAGGGCTAAGTGTGCATGGAGGCCGTTTAAGGTATGAAGACATTTTCCAAATCGAAAAGTCATGTAATTTCCTAAAAGAGGGGAACCTCAGCTTTTATTTGGATATAAATTTGTCGACCTCCCTTAAAAACATTTAAAAATTATACCCGTCGCTAGAAATAATTTCATTCGTAATTGTGTTTTAATCACAACAATGTAGGGTGTCTACCCTACCGTATTTTGACAGTATTTTGCGGAGGGCTAAGTGTGCATGGATGCCGTTTAATGTATGAAGATATTGTCCAAATCAAAAAGTCATGTAATCTCCTAAAAGAGAAAAACCTAAGCTTTAATTTGGATATAAATTTGTTGACCTCCCTTAAAAACTTTTAAAGTTATACTCGTCGCTAGAAATAATTTCATTCGTATTTGTGTTTTAATCACAACAATGTAGGGTGTCTACCCTACCGTATTTTGACAGTATTTTGCGGAGGGATAAGTGTGCATGGAGGCCGTTTAATTCTTTTAAAATTCTCCAAAAAATGTACGTGAATTTGCGCATTTTTGTTAGTTTTGTGCTATATGCACCAATAAAATTGTCAGAAAAATTTACCGAAGTACCTCGGCTAATGATGATGCCTGTAATTTCAATAGTCAAAGATTTTATTGAGAAGCGATAATTATTGGGGAGACATTTGCCATTGCCATCCTCCCTCCCCATCATTAATATTGGAGGGGACATATTCGACCCGTCCTCTGGGATTTCCTGTTCATTGACTTGTACAACGTCAATCCGGGTGGTCATCAAATGTCATTTAAATGATAGTCCCGCTTACACTATTTTAACTTATTTTCTTATATCGCGAATACCTCAGAAAAGCACGATATAATGTCGCGCCACTGTCGGCGGGAACTTGACAATACGTTGGTATAACGTCTGCCCGAGGGGTGCACCACACTATATAATGAGAAATTCATGTGCCGAGGTGTTTATCATAATTTGTGTGTCCTCAAATTTGTCCGAAAAACTAAGATTTCAGGTCTGTTCATATTAGGGATTATGTAAAATGGTCCAATGTCATGAACTTTAGGTCCTTAATTACTTCTATATGTGATTGTTTTGGATACACTAGCCCCTGAACAAGTGGTCCTAATTTTCTTCCAAGCGTAGGGCTTTTTTTTCTTCAAAATATATGCTTTCCAGTGTGGTGGTGTTCACTAGTGTAGAGGGTGGTTCCCATTAGGATGTGAATAATTCAACGGCCCTCCTGACTGTCCACATTAAATTGAGCATAAACTCAAAGGTGAGACATCAATAATAGTTTGTCTTTTATTTTTAACAATTTGTCAGATTTCTAAGTAATTTTAATGATCTTTGAACATTTTGTGTTTAGTGTGCCAGCCCACTCCATCACAATTCGGTGCAAGTCATGGCTTATAATATACTGATCCCAATTTTCTGTTGCTGTTATACCGTATAAAAAATAAACACAGGATAATCTTGATAATGCTTTGATATCCTCTTGAGAAGCGCCCTCATACGTCACAGTGAAATATATTTTCTTCGTATAGGTTTAGATGCCTGTTGGTAAAGGTTGACTCATCGCATGACCGTACAAATTATTCGCGTCTAAATAGATAATGCTCGTTGGTTTTGATGGATCGTAACCCTCACCATAACTATTCCTCCTCTCAAACCTTTTTCTATAAATATATACATGTCGATATCCGTCAACAACTCGAGACAAACTTTTGAATGTTTTAATAAAGCGTCCCAACTTAAACCTGGACTCGTATAATAATGAGCCGGATCTAAACCGTATTGTTTCATACAAGTATCGCGAAAATTTTGAAACACATCCGCTAATAACAAAACATCGGTACGCACGTACAAATCGTGATAATCACCTAGAGTTTTACAATCAAATTTAGTCCAAACCTTCTTTGCGTGCTCATATTCTTCTTTAATAATACTGTCTTAATTTAAACTACTGTAAACATTTTCTTGTGAAGGAAGTTCGGTTTCGTCAAAACGTTCAAAACTATCCATGTATTCGTAAGGATAAAATTAATACCCTTTTGTTTTAAAAGATTAAATTTTTCTAAATCGGGTTCGTATAATTTCGTAATACGAAAAGATTTACTCGATTCAACTATTTTATTGAGCGAATAAGGTACAAATTGAAAACTGTCGAGAAATCGTAGTTGACTGTTTGAAAAAGAAATGTACTTTTCTATATTGTTTGAAATACACGTTAGTTTTCCTTTTGTTTGACTCATTCCTTGCATGATGAGGTGTGAGTCGTAGCCTCGTAAATTATGAATAAAAACAGGTATAAATGTTTTGTCCGGTTCTATTTTTAGTTTTAAATTACATCTATCGTGTGCCACGCCTCTATATTTTCCAGTGATGTGACAATGATCTCTAACTTTTATGTAAGATTTTTTTTAAATTTTCATCGTCAATTTCTTTTCTACAAACCCAACAACAACATTTTGGGTTGTTGTTATCGTGCCAATAAGATTTTTCACATATCCAGCACTGTTTAGCATTTTTAAAATCTTCTTCATCTTCTTTAGTCATAATCAAATCTTTAGGGTTTGCAAATATCGCATTGATCTTTACTACTTCATTCGACAAATTATTTAAAAAGTGGCCAACTGCATCTTTACCCCTGTATGTAAACGATGAAAATATTTCACCGTCGCATCGAATAATGACGTACGAATAACCGCACGGAATGTGCTCTTGTTTAATATAAGTTTTGTCACCTATATTTTTATTCATTAAATGTAAAATTGCTTCAAAGTCTGCGTATATAGTAAAAGGAACTTTCATCTTTTTATAAAAAAATTAAAATTTCAATGTATCGTTTTTACCCTTTATCGGTATCGTGTATTTTACCGCTCTACCACCTACACCTCTACACTCTTTCATGTGATCTAAAAGTATATCTTCTCTAGTAAAATTACACAAGCAACGATCGCAAAGGTGCTTTTTAGCTTCATGCTTTGTTTGATTGTAAAGTAATTTATTAAAATCCTTAATATAAACGTAGTGAGATCTAGTTGCTCCTTCTTCTTGTTCTTGGATTAATAATAATTTCAGTCGTTCTTTTTCACATTCTGCGTCACCAATGTATACAGGAACGACTGAATCGTATTTATCCAAACCATAAACGTTTATCGCGTTACCATTTTATTTCTCCACTTGATTAATCTCACTGATTGGTGTAGGAGCCTCGATACCATCAAAATTTAAACCATCCTCTGTCGGGTATGTTGAGAGTCTATCTGAATGTTCTATTTTTATTCCTTTTTCCTTTTTCATGTGAAAACGAGCGACACGAAGCGCCCATCGCAAACAATTATCATCTTTGTTTTTTACGTTGATGCATGCTTTTTTATCTTTTATGTAATTAGGTAGCTCAATATAAGAACCGCCTCTCAAAGGTTGATATTTTGAAATTGTAAGAACTAATTTTTTAAAACGATCCACAATCCATCCAGAACCTCTATTTGTACAAGTTGCTATAACTTCTCCAATTCTATCAAAACCCCTAGCTAATTTAGCTTTAATATTATTCATATTTAATCAACTTATTTGTTCAGAAAAATGAATAGGAATCGTCGAGGTTTTGATCCCACCGTCATCTGTTTCTCTATAAAATTGAACCCACAAGTATATCCTAAACTTAAACGGTCCAAATTCTTGTAAATCTAAAGTCAACTTTTCGATTATCGGTGCTTCAGCACCTTCGTAAATGTGGGAGGTGTTGATGACGTCATCATTTTTGATGACGTCATGAAAGGTCAAGTTTGGTAGGTAGGTTGGTATAGGTATAGGTAAGATTTTTCCAAAGACTGAGGTCATAAAAACATGTAAAACCCCCCACGGAAAAAAAAAAAAAAATATTTATCGAAATGGACATTATTAGAATTGAAAATATTTGCGCGAGAACACAGACCATTAATTCTTGTGCAAAACCAAAAGGGTAAAGTAGATAAACGTTCTTATTACAATGCAGTAAAAAAATATATAAAACGGCATAAACCAAGACCATTAACAAAATTAACAAAGAGTCAACTTGAGGCTGTTATAGAAGCAGAAGGTATTCCGATAGGACCAGTAAGACATTTGCGTAAAGATTTGTATAAGATTGTGAGAGATTGGCGTCATGGTGTTTTAGAATTTGATGAACCAGCGATTCATGGTGGAGAATATTTGCGAAAGCGAATAATGACTATACCGTTTGGTCATAAAAGAGAAAAGGATTTACATGTATTTTACGAAGGTGCCGAAGCACCGATAATCGAAAAGTTGACTTTAGATTTACAAGAATTTGGACCGTTTAAGTTTATGATATACTTGTGGGTTCAACAACAACAACAACAACAACAACAACAACAACAACAACAACAACAACAACAACAACAACAATAATTATAATAATTATAATTATTATTATTATTATTATTATTATCATTATTATTATTATTATTATCATCAAAAGGACATGAGAAACCACATTAAAAATTATATTACAAATTTATTACAAATAAATTGGTGGGAGTGAGCTGAGAAAATTATTGACAAGTCTGTTGAAATAGGGGACTGGACTGTTACTGAGAAGAGCAGTTTTACATGGTACTTCATGAAGAGTTCTTTTAATTCTGAGATTCATAGAATGAGAGCTTTTGGATTTGACACACCATTCATTAAATTTATTTGAGTTGTACGATTTTAATGCAAAAGTAGTACAAAGCGTGATTCTTCTAATATATAAAGGTTCCAGACCCAGGGTAGTTAATGCTTGATTATGAGTATATTTGTTGCCTAAAATGATGCGAGACGTTCTTTTTTGGATGGATTCTAATTGGTCAGAAAGAGTGAGGGAAATACCTGAATGCCATAATGGAGCTGCATATTCTACAATGGGTCTGATATACCCCTTATACACAGTCACTAGTTCGTCATTAGTGAGACCATTCTTTTTTAATTTCCTCAACATGAAAAGGTTTTCTGACGGCTTTATTAACTATGTTACCAATGTGCATATCCCATTTCAAATTATGTTGGAAGGTGACACCTAATAATTTAGCACTATGAACTTGTTGAAGTTGAACATCTAATATAGAAAATTGAGCAACAGGGGGTTCCCTCCTGCCAAAATAGATTTACATGATTTGACATTTCGAGGGGTTCAAGGAAAGTTTATATATACAGAGAAACAGATGACGGTGGGATCAAAACCTCGACGATTCCTATTCATTTTTCTGAACAAATAAGTTTATTAAATATGAATATTAAAGCTAAATTAGCTAGGGGTTTTGATAGAATTGGAGAAGTTATAGCAACTTGTACAAATAGAGGTTCTGGATGGATTGTAGATCGTTTTGAAAAATTAGTTCTTACAATTTCAAAATATCAACCTTTGAGAGGCGGTTCTTATATTGAGCTACCTAATTACATAAAAGATAAAAAAGCATGCATCAACGTAAAAAACAAAGATGATAATTGTTTGCGATGGGCGCTTCGTGTCGCTCGTTTTCACATGAAAAAAGAAAAAGGAATAAAAATAGAACATTCAGATAGACTCTCAACATACCCGACAGAGGATGGTTTAAATTTTGATGGTATCGAGGCTCCTACACCAATCAGTGAGATTAATCAAGTGGAGAAACAAAATGGTATCGCGATAAACGTTTATGGTTTGGATAAATACGATTCAGTCGTTCCTGTATACATTAGTGACGCAGAATGTGAAAAAGAACGACTGAAATTATTATTAATCCAAGATCACGAAGAAGGAGCAACTAGATCTCACCACGTTTATATTAAGGATTTTAATAAATTACTTTACAATCAAACAAAGCATAAAGCTAAAAAGCACTTTTGCGATCGTTGCTTGTGTAATTTTACTAGAGAAGATATACTTTTAGATCACATGAAAGAGTGTAGAGGTGTAGGTGGTAGAGCGGTAAAATACACGATACCGATAAAGGGTAAAAACGATACGTTGAATTGTTTTATTTTTTATAAAAAGATGAAAGTTCCTTTTACTATATACGCAGACTTTGAAGCAATTTTACATTTAATGAATAAAAATATAGGTGACAAAACTTATATTAAACAAGATCACATTCCGTGCGGTTATTCGTACGTCATTATTCGATGCGACGGTGAAATATTTTCATCGTTTACATACAGGGGTAAAGATGCAGTTGGCCACTTTTAAATAATTTGTCGAATGAAGTAGTAAAGATCAATGCGATATTTGCAAACCCTAAAGATTTGATTATGACTAAAGAAGATGAAGAAGATTTTAAAAATGCTAAACAGTGCTGGATATGTGAAAAATCTTATTGGCACGATAACAACAACCCAAAATGTTGTTGTTGGGTTTGTAGAAAAGAAATTGACGATGAAAATTTAAAAAAAATCTTACATAAAAGTTAGAGATCATTGTCACATCACTGGAAAATATAGAGGCGTGGCACACGATAGATGTAATTTAAAACTAAAAATAGAACCGGACAAAACATTTATACCTGTTTTTATTCATAATTTACGAGGCTACGACTCACACCTCATCATGCAAGGAATGAGTCAAACAAAAGGAAAACTAACGTGTATTTCAAACAATATAGAAAAGTACATTTCTTTTTCAAACAGTCAACTACGATTTCTCGACAGTTTTCAATTTGTACCTTATTGGCTCATTAAAATAGTTGAATCGAGTAAATCTTTTCGTATTACGAAATTATACGAACCCGATTTAGAAAAATTTAATCTTTTAAAACAAAAGGGTATTAATTTTATCCTTACGAATACATGGATAGTTTTGAACGTTTTGACGAAACCGAACTTCCTTCACAAGATAAATTTTACAGTAGTTTAAATAAAGACAGTATTATTAAAGAAGAATATGAGCACGCAAAGAAGGTTTGGACTAAATTTGATTGTAAAACTCTAGGTGATTATCACGATTTGTACGTGCGTACCGATGTTTTGTTATTAGCGGATGTGTTTCAAAATTTTCGCGATACTTGTATGAAACAATGCGGTTTAGATCCGGCTCATTATTATACGAGTCCAGGTTTAAGTTGGGACGCTTTATTAAAACATTCAAAAGTTTGTCTCGAGTTGTTGACGGATATCGACATGTATATATTTATAGAAAAAGGTTTGAGAGGAGGAATAGTTATGGTGAGTAATAGATACTCTAAAGCAAACAATCCAAAATGTGAGGGTTACGATCCATCAAAACCAACGAGCATTATCTATTTAGACGCGAATAATTTGTACGGTCATGCGATGAGTCAACCTTTACCAACAGGTAAATTTAAATGGTTATCTCAAGAACAAATAAATGATTTTTATGATAAAAAAAGAAAAAAAGAAAATATAAAAAAGGATTAAAATATGGAAGAGGGCGTATTTTAGAAGTTGGTTTGGAATATCCAGCTAATTTACACGATTCTCATAACGATTATCCGCTCGCGCCAGAGAAATTAACGGTAGCAAAAGAATGGATGTCGCCGTATCAACTCAAGTTATTGGGTGACAAACCCACCCCAAACGTTCAAAATTAGTCGCTAATTTAGACAACAAAACGAAATACGTTATTCATTATCAGAATTTACAAAAATATTTACAACTCGGTATGTAACTAAAAATAAATTATCGCGTTTTAGAATTTTATGAATCACCATGGATGAAATCATACATTGATTTAAATACTGAATTCAGAAAAAATGCAACGTCCGATTTTGAGAAAGACTTGTACAAACTGATGAATAATTCAGTTTTTGGAAAAACGATGGAAAATGTACGAAATCGTATTAATGTGGACCCCGTGAGACCAAACGATGAAAAGGACAAAGAACGCATCCGTAAAAAAAATAGCAAAGCCAACTTTGGCTGAGCAAAAGATTTTTGAAGGCTTTGACTTGGCGGCGATTCATATGTACAAAACAAGTCTCGTACTCAATAAACCAATCTATGTAGGAATGACTATTTTAGAATTAGCTAAACTTTACATGTACGATTTTTATTACAATCATTTAAAAAAGAAATATGAAGATAAATGCAAACTACTTTACACGGATACAGACAGTTTAATGGTTGATATTGAAACCGAAGATGTTTATAAAGATTTAGAAAAAGATCATGATTTATACGACTTTAGTAATTATAAACAAGAACATTTTTTACATTCTGAAGTTAATAAAAAAGTGATTGGAAAATTTAAAGATAAGACAGCTAGCGTACCTATTTCTGAATTTGCAGGTTTAAGAGCAAAAGTGTACTCGTTACTTTTACAAGAAGAAGTAGAAACGAAAAAAACCTACCGGCTTAAGACCTAGTGTTTTTTCGAAAGAATTTAAAAAAGCTAAAGGCGTTAAAAACAAGTTTTAGAAAAGAAAATTAACCACGAAAACTATAAAAGAGTTTTATTTGAAAATAAAGCGTATCATAACAAGATGAAATTTATTAGAAACCAGGGTCATCATCTTTACACTATAAAAGTTAGACGGTCTAGATACAAAGAGATATATTTTAGAGGACGGAATACATACTTTAGCTTACGGTCATTATATGATTAGAAGAATTCAGAATTTATAATTTTTTAAATGGGAGGATTTTCCGTATCTCGAGGAATAATTTGTAATTCTTCTCTTACAAAACTACGAGTGGGACCTGCTTCTAAATAATACAAGATAGGTTGATTCGGAGCTTTTATAATTTTACGAATCTTATAATTTTTTATACTCCATATAGGATCAGTGGCACGACGTCTCGTATCTTTTTCAGCTACATCGGGTGCGTATAAATACCGAACTAAACTGCTAGTTGGGATTCTTTTTTCAACAACCACTTTTTTAGCTGTACCGGTAGAGGTAATAACTGGTGTGGCTGGATTTTGCTCGACAACGGGTAATTTAATCGCGTCTTTAGGTTTTAAATTGATGAGTCGAGTTGTTTCGTTGTTTAATGCTTTTACGACCGACGGTAATCTTTTAACCCATTCTCTATTTCTTTTAGCAGTTGCTATTTCTTTAGCGTATTGATGAGAAAATATTCTTTCGCCCAAAGTTCTATTAAATTGCTCTACTATACCTTGCGCTCTATGATTCCCGGCTTCGCTTCTTTGGATTTTTACATTGTGTTGACTCATGATTTTAGTGACGGTCGACATAAATTCTTTTCCAGGATCTACTTTTAAAATCTTTGGCCAAGTGAGCGGCGAACGTTTATACATTTGTTCAAACGCTGGACTGACTTGAACGGCATTTTTATCTAACACGGTTCAGCTTCTTTATATCTGCTGGCTTCATCCACAACGGTTAACGCGTACTTGTACGTCTTTTTACCTATACTATCGTGCGGAAGAAACAATAAATCTGCTTCATGAACCTCATTTGGTTTTTCCAACAATTGAATTTGAACTGGTCGGTCTAGGAATGTATTTAGGATACGGAAAATAAATTTGCCACAAGGCTTGCTTTTTTATCCACTGCGAAACTAATTTTTTATTCACTTTAGTTTCTTGAGCTAATTTTTTAATCGCGTCAAGACCTTTCCAGTATCCTTTCGGGCTATAATATACGTTTTGTAGCTTTAGTTTTATTCGTTTATCCATTTTTTAATATTGTACAATATATTTTAATCTGTAGAATTATTAGACATAACAGAGTCTGGCAAAATTCCTTGTTGAACTAACCACATTTGTGTCATTGAAGCCACTGCAACCGTCGTGGTGAGTTTTAGTCCATTGTTTACATTAAACGTTCCTAAATTGGCTGGTTCTATTTTTAATATTTTTTTACCGAGCATGCTGTATAGAACGGCACTGTGTTAAGCTGAATTGACGATTCCTTTAGTATCCATCATATTTTATACTTAGTAAATATAATTTTATTTAATTTTGTTTTATTCCATTTCAAAAACAACAAGTTCTGGTGTTGGTTTTGGTGGCGCAGGTTTTGGTGTGGTGGCTGAAGCGGTAGCGGTTCCGCCCGACGCAAGCGCTGACTGAGCTTTTACCACACTTTGTAACGGTTTTTGATTGTAAAACAAGTAATAAGCAAAACCTCCAACGGCTAAGGCAATAGCGATATAGTACTAGTTTATTCCAGCGCTTTCTTCGTTTTTTGGTACAGCACTTTGCGGCGCAAGCGCTGCATAACGAGTTTTTGTTGCACCTTTTTTTAATTCTTGTTTTTTCTTTTTATTAAGTTCGGCGGCTTTTTTACCAGCTGCGACTCTGTTTGGATTTTTATTTTTTTATTGTTCGCCTTCGTTACTGACGACGGCGTGCTCGCTTGGTTTACGTCTGCTCCGGCTGCGCTTTTTCCAACTCGTTCGTCTCCATCGCTTTTATTATCTATACAAGATTCTTCTTTTCTTTTTAAATGTTTTGCCGTAATTAGCGTTGCAGAGAGCGGTGCTACTAACATCCCGTAGTTGTAGTATATATCGCACGCTACGGTAGAAAGCATGCTCGAAATGAATGGATCTTTTTCTAAATCTGTAATTAATTTACCTTCGTCGTCAATTTCAAAACGATGACCATATAAATCAATGCGATTTAAACTAAATCCTAATAATTTAGCATATAATGTTAGAATGGCGCTACCTAAAGAATCTGTTATATCACGACCTAATTTAGTTTCGTATTGCGTGTATAATACATCTCGCTCTTCTGTAGACAAAGCTTCAATGTCACTGACGGAATACTCTTTTCCTAAAAAAAAATTTGAATTTCCTCCTGCTTACAACAGACAAGAGTCGTTTGTTTCGTTGCTTTTGCTTCAGCAGCAAGCTGTCACTTGCATTAACATCCATGGATGGTGGGCTTAACATGGATGGTAGGCTTAACATGGATGGATTTTCGGTTACTAGTTTGTGAACGTCTTCCATTTATTATAAGTATTTTATAGAAAATCAATAAAATTTTGAGCAACAGAGAGTAACCAATAAGTAATGTTAAATAACCAATAAGTAATGGGAAGAGTTGTTTGTTTTGTTGCTTCAGCAACAGCAGCAAGTTGTCACTTTCATCATCTGATGGTGGGGGTAACATGAATGACTTTTTGTGAACTTGTTCCATTTATTATAAGTATTTATAATTTATTTAAGTAATGGAGAGTAATTACTAAGTAAGAGAGAGTAATTACTAAGTAAGAGAGAGTAATGAATCAGTAAGAGAGAGTAATGAATCAGTAAGAGAGAGTAATGAATCAGTAAGAGAGAGTAATGAATCAGTAAGAGAGAGTAATGAATCAGTAAGAGAGAGTAATGACTAGGTAATGGAGAGTAATGAATCCGTAATTACTACCGGTAAGTAAGAGAGAGTAATGAATCAGTAAGAGAGAGTAATGAATCAGTAATGGAGAGTAACGAATCAGTAATGGAGAGTAATGAATCAGTAATGGAGAGTAACGAATCAGTAATGGAGAGTAATGAATCAGTAATGGAGAGTAAGCAATCAGTAATTACTAAGTAAGAGAGAGTAATGAATCAGTAAGAGAGAGTAATGAATCAGTAATGGAGAGTAACGAATCAGTAATGGAAAGTAATGAATCAGTAATTACTAAGTAAGAGAGAGTAATGAATCAGTAATGGAGAGTAATGAATCAGTAATGGAGAGTAACGAATCAGTAATGGAGAGTAATGAATCAGTAATGGAGAGTAAGCAATCAGTAATTACTAAGTAAGAGAGAGTAATGAATCAGTAAGAGAGAGTAATGAATCAGTAAGAGAGAGTAATGAATCAGTAAGAGAGAGTAATGAATCAGTAAGAGAGAGTAATGAATCAGTAAGAGAGAGTAATGACTAGGTAATGGAGAGTAATGAATCCGTAATTACTACCGGTAAATAAGAGAGAGTAATGAATCAGTAAGAGAGAGTAATGAATCAGTAATGGAGAGTAACGAATCAGTAATGGAGAGTAATGAATCAGTAATGGAGAGTAACGAATCAGTAATGGAGAGTAATGAATCAGTAATGGAGAGTAAGCAATCAGTAATTACTAAGTAAGAGAGAGTAATGAATCAGTAAGAGAGAGTAATGAATCAGTAATGGAGAGTAACGAATCAGTAATGGAAAGTAATGAATCAGTAATTACTAAGTAAGAGAGAGTAATGAATCAGTAATGGAGAGTAATGAATCAGTAATGGAGAGTAACGAATCAGTAATGGAGAGTAATGAATCAGTAATGGAGAGTAAGCAATCAGTAATTACTAAGTAAGAGAGAGTAATGCCAAGTAATTTAGTCTAGAATTGCATAATCGGTAGGTTGATCCGTTTTTAAAATCAATTTACAATGTTTGACTCGTTTTAATTTCTCATGCATTTGCTTCCTCAACTCGTTCGTCGGTATGACATCATTTTCTCGAAGACAATTTTCAAACGAATCTCTATCTTTACAATAAAATAGACACACCCATTTGAGTTGCTCTCTAAAATCTTTCAATACGCTATTATATTTTTGTGAAATAACCCAACAGTTGTGATTGGCGTGTCGACCGCTAAAAGCCAAGTGTACCAATGCATTTGTCTCATTTTGACAAAGATTTGTATATCGCAAATCTTTACTCGCGCTACAATCGTCGATGATAAACAACGTTTCGTTTCCTTTGAATACATCGCTATACATTTTTATCGCATTGTTTAACGTATATTTTTTTTAATCGTCAACGTGGACTTGCTCGTCGTTCCAAATCCATTTTCTATTTTGATACGTGTCGTTCTCACCGATGGTGGGACATAATATGACGATCGTTTCGAAATATTTTCAATATTCTTGTTCCAACAAATTTAAAACAAATTAATTTTTTCCGCATCCGGTTTGACCGCAAATTAACGCAACGTGTGGATATTTAGGTAACATTCCTTTTTAATATTAGTCGTTAATACTAATAATCGACAGATTCAAAACGTCCGTTTCTTACAACGAGTTGCGCGTCCATAATAATAAAAGTGTACATGTATAATTCACCCGCGGCTTCTGCTTCTTTATCTATTTGAATGGTAATTCCTTCGGATAAGTTTTGTACTCGTCTTCCACTTCTGTGTATTTTATTGTCGTCGCTCGTTCTCATATCTAAAAATAAACCGTATCGATCGAGTAAATTCTTTTCCAGGATCTACTTTTAAAATTTTTGGCCAAGTTAACGGCGAACGTTTATAAATTTTTATAAATGCGTTACTTACTTGAACGGCGGTTTTATCAGTTAACGGTTCAGCTTCTTTATATCTGCTGGCTTCATCTACAACTGTCAACGCGTACTTGTAAGTCTTTCTAGTTGCTCCTTTACCTATACTATCGTGCGGAAGAAACAATAAATCCGCTTGATGAACTTCATTCGGTTTTTCTAACATACTGTTTGATGAAGTTGGTCTTGGAATGTATTTAGGATAGGGTAAATAAATTTGCCACAGCGCTTGCTTTTTTATCCATCGTCGAACTAATTTTACATTTACATGTACTTGCGTTTCTTTAGCTAATTTATTAATCGCGTCTAGACCTTTGTAGTATCCTCTTACGCTATAATAAGCGTTAGATAGCTTTTGACTCGTACGTTTATCCATTTTTATATTGTACAATATATTTTTTATTCGTTAGGATTTTTAGGCATGAGTGAGTTTGGTAAAATTCATTGTTTAACTAGCGCCATTTGAGTCGCACCAGCTACCGCGACCGTCACGGTGAGTTTTAACCCGTCTTTTATATTAAGTTTATTTAAATTGGCCGGTTCTACGCTTAATACTTTTTTACCGAGCATGCTATATAAAACTATAAAAACTCCAAAAACGATGCTTTTATAAACAGAATCAGCGATTGTTTTCGTATCTATCAGCATTGAAGACATATTTAATAATCGTTAAATATAATATTTAAAAAAAAAACTTTTATTCCATTTCAAAAACAACGAGTTCTCTCGTTGTCTGCGAGGTGGGTGGTGAAACATATTCTCTAACGAGTTTAACCGGAGCGGGTTTAATCGGTTCGTTTTTAAATGTTGGTTCTTCGCTAGGTTTACTAAACAATAAATAAGCGATACCCCCAATAGCTAAACCAATAGCTATATAGTAATAGTAGCTCGATGAATTGTTTTCTTTATAACTCGTTACCGCTTCGCTATCGCGAGGCGTTTTAACGATTTTTGCGGGTTTAGCGAGTTGCAGTTTTTTCTTTCTATTAATTTCGGCGAGTCTTTTTCCAGCCGCGACTCTGTTTGGGTTTTTTTCTTTTTTAGTCGCTGGTTGGGTTACGGTCTTTGGCGTTGCAGCTTGCGCATTCTCCGACTCGTTGGTTTCCATCGCTTTCATTATCTATACAAGATTATTTTCTTTTTAAATGTTTTGCTGTAATTAGCGAAGCGCTGAGCGGAGCGATCAACATACCGTACTTGTAGTATATTTCACACGCTACGGTACTAAGCATGCTAGAAATGAACGGATCTTTTTCTAAATCTGAAATTAATTTACCTTCATCGTCAATTTGAAATCGATGACCGTACAAATCTATACGATCTAAACTAAATCCTAATAGTTTAGCGTATAGCGTTAGAATGGCGCTACCTAAAGACTGAGTAATATCACGACCTAATTTAGTTTCGTATTGCGTGTGTAGCGCGTCTCGCTCTTCAGTAGACAAAGCTTCAATATCGCTAACGCTATACTCTTTACCGAAAAACTTTTTCGAATCTCCTCCCACTACAACCGATAAAAGATGTAGTTTTTGTTTCAACAACGTATTATCACTAGTATCGCTAGTGTCGTCCGCGAGTGACATCTGTGGATATAGTTTATGTACTTCTTCCATTTATTATACATACTTATAGAATAATCAGTTAAATTTATAAAAAAATATAGAAACCAATAATTAATTTTAGATAACCCATCGGTGTTTAAAAGTTCGTTAAGATTAAACATTAGATCTTTTACTAGTTCATTATCTATACTCGTAAATATACCTTTTACTTTTTCAGTATTCTCGTTTAAAACTTGTACTAGTTTTTTTCTTTCTTTTTCAGTATTGAGAAGTTGGTTAAGATTATACATGTATATAAAATCATTCACTCGTTCAATATCTATATTCGTAAATATAACTTTTACTCGTTCAGCATTCATATTTATAAATAGATTTTATAATATTTATTAAAATACAAAACAACCTACATGTATGAGTAACCTATGGGTAATTACTAACGACCTATGGGTAACCTATGGGTAACCTATGGGTAATTACTAACGACCTACGGGTAACCTATGGGTAATTACTAACGACCTATGGGTAATTACTAACGACCTATGGGTAATTGCTGAGTAACTTAGTCTATAATCTCATAACCGGTAGGTTGATCCGTTTTTAAAATCAATTTGCGATGTAAAACTCGTTTTAGTTGCTCGCGCGCTCGCTCTCGTAACTCGGCCGTTGGAATAACATCATTTTCTCTAAGACAATTCTCGTACGAGTCTCTATCTTTACAATAAAATAAACACACCCATTTGAGTTGTTCTCTAAAATCTTTCAATACGCTATTATATTTTTGTGAAAGAATCCAACAGCTGTGTTTAACGTGTCTACCGCTAAACGCCAATTGGGTAATCATACATTTATTGTTCTCGTCGTATTTTTTATAATGCAACTGTTTATTAGCGCTGCAATCGTCGATAATAAACAACGTTTCCTCCGTTTTGAAAGCATCGCTATGAATTTGTATAGCTCGGTTTAACGAGATGTCGTTTAAATCGTTAACGTGTACGTTATCGTCGTTTAGAATCCATTTTCTATTTTTGTACGTATCGTTGTTGAAGATGGTGGGGCATAATATAACGATATTTTTTAAATATTTAAAATATTCTTTTTCTAAAAAATTTAAAACAAATTCAGTTTTTCCGCATCCCGTTTGTCCGCAAATTAACGCGGCGTGTGGATATTTAGGTAACATTTTCTTTTAATATTAGGCGTTTTTTAATATTAGTCGCTAATTTTAATAATCGACGGATTCAAAACGCGAGTTTCTTATATTTAGTTGAGCGTCCATGATAATAAAAGTATACATGTTTAGTTCGCCCGCACTTTCCGCTTCTTTTTCTATTTGAATGGTAATTCCTTCGGATAAGTTTTGTACTCGTCTTCCGCTTCCGTGTAATTTATTGTCGGTGCTAGTTCTTAAATCTAAAAATAAACCGTATCGATTTACTAAATAATGGCCTAGTTTAAGTTTTGATAAATTTAACGCTTTAACGACTTGAATAGCGTGTTGCTCATTCGAATCGCTGAAATATTTTGAAATCTCTTCCCAATGTTGATACCTTTGCATTCCGTGCGCGTAGAGTTGATTAGGTACTCCTTCTATCGTGATCGAAACTTTGTTAATTTTCGGATTATAAAAGTTGTTGCTTTCCATCTCGGTGGGTTCTCTGAATAAAAACAATATTCCTTTCATAATTTTTGCGGGGGTATTTAAATTTATATTCCACGTTGTATCTTTTTTGTTTAACGGAGTCACGCTCTGTCTCAGTACGCGATCAAACAATATACTCAACCGGTTGCTGTATTGATTTTTAATCGTTCGAGCGAGTTCCGGCATATGAACGACCTCAAATTCTAAAGAAATTCCGCTTATGATATAATCACGTTACTAAATTTATTAAACACGAGTTCCTAAGTCAATCGATCTCCGATGCCCGATTGATAATAAGGTTGATGATCGGTCAACAGTTCAAAATCGAGCGGAATGCAATATCTATTTTTATACGTATCCGCGATAGCTTTATCTCTTCCTCCGTTAGCCGAGATATCCTTATCGCCAGCGTTCATTCTTATTTTAGTAGCGTTTGAATGTTCGATTCCTTGATACGCTAAATTCTCGCTCTTGGCTTTCGTCAACCATTCGTCTTTATAACAATTGAACACATCCGCATTGTCTAATGAAAATATTTCATTTCCTTCCATTTTAATAATTATACGTTTTACGATACATCTGCCTATATTGTGTACCAACGTTCTATTTACATCATCCGTCGAAACAAGTTCTATATTGAAAGCTAATTTAGATGTATTCGGAACGATAACGTCGTTCATTCCTAAATTTGGAAAACGAACCGTCAACAATTGATTTTCGGTAATGGTGCTAGGATTGTTTGTAATGACGACTTTTTGACGCATACCTTTTACACCTTGAGGTTCTCGTAATCTTCTGTATGGATCCAACACATCTCCGTACGTATTATTAGCCATAGTTTATAGTTTTAAAATATAATAATTTTTTTCTTTTTTTTAATAAAATGGTGTCTATAGCGATGATGGTTGGAGGCGCGGTAATCAACGCGTTGGCGTTTACCGGTAGCAATTTTTTATTTAGTCAAGGTGGTCACAAAGAACAAAAACGACATGATTTAGCGATAGAACAACTCGCGAAAGCTAGAGACGAATTCTCGAAAGAGCGTTTAAAATATCTAGATTATTTAAACGAAAAAATACAAAAAGAATCGAGCGCTGAAAGAACTTTTAATGACATTGACGATGCGATGAATGAATATTACATTACAAACGAGCGAATAAATTTACCTCTCGATTTATACGACGAACCTCAACTAAAAGATTTTTACGTTCCTAGCGAATATCAAAAAACGTGTGAAATTGTATTCATTTTGATTGGTATGAGTATAGTAGGTTACGTGAGTTATAGATTATTAAAAAAAGATAAAAAGTAATTATAAAATGGCAGAAAGAGGCGATATACCGATGTATCCACACTATGACGAAGGTGAAGATGAATATATAGACGATGAAATAAGCGGCAACCACTTGGGTGATGGTATTGATGAAAATGAACAACGCAGCTCACGGGAACAAAGTATAAAAAGAACTAGAAGAAGAAATAGATGAAAGTTATAGAATATATGTTTTAAAAAGTAATTATAAAATGGCAGAAGGAGGCGATATACCGATGGAAGATTTAGGCGCCAATCGTGATGATGATGTTGGAACACAATCACCAATTCTTTTTGGTGAAGAAAGAGAAAGAGAAAGAGAAATAGAAATAGAAACAGAAAGAGAAATGGTAATGGAAAAAAGAAAAAGAAAGAGAAATAGAAATAGAAAGTAACGGTACTTCTAAACAAAGAAAAGAATTAACTAAAATGTACGTTGATGATTTTTACAAACAAGCCGGATTGCAACCAGTGGTTATAGAACAGTAAATTTGAAATACAAAAAAAGACTAGTTACTTGGTTTTTAAAAAAGGTAGAACAAAATTAATTTTGACTAATGAAAAAGATAAAACAATATTTAAATCTTTGAAAACTATAGCGGGTAGAAAGGGTGTTGGTTTTGTAAGAGAAGATTTAGGTTTAGTTGAATATAATAAAAAACCATTAAAACCGCGAGAGCAAGAAGCAATAGATGATGGCTTTGACGCGGTAGAAGAGGCGCAAAGACAAACTATATCGCAAGAAACAATAGATGATGGTTTTGATGCGGCGCAAATACAAACTATACCATTAGAATTAAACGTTTTTGTAAATGAGACGCCTCATCAAATAAGAGCTCGTCAGTTACCATCAATACCAAAACAAATTATAGACGAAACGATAGAAGCTAACGAAAATATAATCGAAGCTCTTTCAGAAAACTCAGATTTAAAGGATAGTTATGATTTAAGAACCTTGGAGGGTCTCAGTAAACTTATGTCGTCGAAACGGGGCGCGATGTTAGAATTACGACTAAGATATAAAGAAAACCAAGAAAAAATAGCTAATATTGAACAAAGAATTGAAGAAGATGAGGTAGGAGATGAAGATGCGATGGAAGCGATTCGTCAAGAAAAGCTACAACTACTAAATGAAAACGACGCGATGAGTGAAGCTTTTAAAAATTTAAGTATCAATATTGAAGACCTTTTCAATAAAAATGAAAAAACGCTAGAAGCGTTAAGTAGTAGTAAACGCACGTTGGGTGAAAAAATTAAAGGTTTATTTAAAAAACGCGGTTTTACGATCGTTAGTGTATTAACGGCTGTTGGTATAACTATCGCTTATATCGTTTCATCGTTAAGTAAAGCTGTAAGTACAGTTATACCGCCAACTCCTATATCACCAACACCCAAACCACCTACGCCTACACCTAAACCGCCTACACCAACACCAAAACCTATACCACCAGAACCAAAACCACCTACACCGGATAGCGGTGGAGTAAAAGAGTGGATACAAAAAACATTAAAAAATCTAGCGAACGTATTATCTAAACTAGGAGCGAAAGCTTTAGCCGCTTTGCCGGCTATTATCGGTAGTATAATAAATTGGTTATTTAAAACAGCTTCTAGCGTGGTCGCTTACGCAGCGGAACATTTGTGGCTAGCTTTAACGGGGGTTGGTGTTTTAATTTTAACTTATACGCAGAAAACGCTAAAATAACAATTCGTAAATCATAACACCTAGTCCAGTTAAAATCGCAAAACCGAGTATTAAAGCACTTTTTTCTTCTTGGTGGTTATCGCTAAAATCTTTTAAATAGTCTCGAGTTTCGCTTCGCGTAAGCGTTGTGTCTTCTAAAGAGTCTTGCGGATGCGCTATTGTAACGTTTGATGTTTTATCGTCTTGTGCGTGCGTTTGCGTTTTAAAGCTTTCGCGCTTCACGTCATCGTAGTCTAACGGTAAAACAGGAGCAACGACGACCTTTGAATTTGTATCTAAATTTGAACCCAACGCTAAATCGCTCGTCGCTATCAAAATATTATTGTTGTATCCCGCGTACGTGCCTATTCGTAAATTCATATCGCTAGGCATCATGTATAAATTTTCTCCGAGACAAAAGTTTAATTGACTGCGAGCGTATAGTAAAACATCTTGATATCGTTGAATACTAGACTGTAAATCTACGGGACTCTCAATCTCGGTATTTACTATGTCTATAAATTCGCGTTGAGCGTCTAAACCGACGCCGCTCGTAAAAAACGAGCTTTTAACTCTCGCTTGAGCCGCCAATAACGCGTACACGTAAGTTCTTATAGAATCGTTAATTCGTTCGGTACCCACGTCAGTAAAACCTCTCGCCAACTTTAAAGACAATATAAACTTTGACCACGCCATTTCAACGCGGTCAGATTGAGAAATGTATTCTACGACGTACGAACCGCCGATATCGTTATCGCTATTTACTAAATTTAAATCGACGTTTTCTTTATCAAAATCCATCCTTTTATCGCGTGAATGTTGTAAATTTGAATTGTCGTAGTCGTTACCCGGCACCGGAATATAACCGTAAATATTTCGATAATAAGCCGTTCCCAATCCGTTTGAATTTAAATCTACTCGTTGTTTCCAATCGTCTTTAATCGCTAAATGAAATTCGCTACATAATTTATTGTAAGCGCTTACGTCTATATTGTTTGCGAACGCTTCAACAAAATTTTAAGAAGATGTAGGGCAACTCATTTCTTTTAGCAATCGTCTAATTTGATAATATACGTGAAATCTAAAAAAAACTACGAATCATCGAGTTGTTGTAATATAAATGATCGTAACCCACACCGCATCTCGTCGTAGCGCAATACGTTGCAAAATTTATTTGATTTTGATAAAATTGTAATGGATCACTACGCCAATCGTTTACAACATCGTTGCTGACGACGCGAGGTAATTTATATTTTTGAAATACGTTAACTAACGTCGCGTTAAACGACTCTTTTTCGTTGACGTAAATTTTTATACTCGTTAAATAGCCAGCGTTAAAGTTCAAAGGCGCTTTAAAATTTCCAGATTGCTCGTACGGATACGTAAAATTACTCTCGAAAGCTAATGGAAAAGTCATTTATTATATTAAATTATAAATTTTAATAATAAAATGTACCATACGTTCGAAATCGAAATCGGTAAAGAAGGCGGATCGGTTAAATTAGATAACGTTATCGATAATCGACAAAATGATCTCTCGAAAATTTTATACATTCATTGCGATCAAATTTCTACGACCAATAATTATTTCAACGGTAAACCCTGCACTATTTTAAACGCTTTTCCTTTGCAAGACGCGTCGTTTGGTGAAAGCATGTACATGGAATATAAAAATCCGTTGATGAAAAAATTACGAGTCGGTACTTTTAACGAGTTGACTTTTCGAGTTAGAGATACATGTACACTAGCAAAAGCAGAGATATACATAATAATCACGGTTTCCCCATTATTTTAAATATAGAAATACTATAAATATGGCGAGTATTTACGGACCCAGTCGAACGAGTGGTGTTGTCGCTAGAGAGAATGCTAGCGGTGGAGCATCGTCTAGCGAAATTTACGAACATCATGGTCATCTAAATAGAGATGAAGTTTTACAAAAAGTAGTTTTAATTGAAAAATTTGACGTTAGTCTTGGGTGGCACGATACGCTTAAACAACCCTTTTTCATGTTTATGGTTGCGCCTACGTATTGTAGCATTTTTACGCAGTTTATAAAAACTAATAGTTTTGCTACGCATTCAGCGACGCGTGATTACGCTCCCAACATTTATTATATTCCTTCTCCACAACGAGATGTAAAATTTCATTTTCTCGATCATGAAATTCAACATTTAAAATATGAAATGTGTTTTAAAATGCGAAACGTTCAAAAAGTTTTTGTTGAAGCGAGTTTTTTCGGTTCGCTAAATTCAAAAATCTGTTTCAATATTAAAATTAAAAGTTTACCGTTGTTTTAATATTTTTATGTTATAAATATGGCGAGTATTTATGGACCTAGTCGTACAGGAGAGAGTAGTAATAACAACGTTGTTGCTAGCGTGGGTGGTAGATATAAAATTAACCAACCTCACACTGTTGAAAAAAGCGGACATATAAATAATGTTGGAGAAGATGAAATATTATATACGTATGAAAATATAATTTGGTTTCATTGGTTTAGTCGAAGGAGCTTGGGTTTTTATGCTTCTTTACCGCTAACGGATGTTACAACTTGGATTAAAATAACTACTAATGGTACATTAACTCACAATCATTCGTTTCAAAACACGACATTAACCTGGACGCGGTAGAATTTTTTGCAGAAGATTTAAGTTTGGTTTATTTCGATAATCACCCAAAGCTTTTAGAATGTGGCATTTGCTTTGAAATAGAACCCGCTACCGTAGTTTTTGGTGAAAACCCACCGATAACGGTTGGTAGTAAAATCTTTGCTCAATTTGTTATTTTCGGCTCTCTAGATACCAGAATCTGTTACGATATTAAAATTAATAATATTCCGGTAAATTAAATTAATACTATAATAAATATGGCGAGCATTTACGGACCCAGTCATGCCAGTCGAACGAACGATAGTATCGCTAAAGAGAGTTATAATAATAAAACAACACTATTGAAAAATGGATTTGCCAATAATGTTGGAGGACATGATTTGGATTACTTGGGATAGTGCATACGGCCTAAATTTAGGCGCTTATAATCTAGTAACAGATTGCACAACTTGGTTTACAAATAATGGCGCTCAAGCACGCTTTTTTACACGTGATATTGATCCGCGTGTTTCACCATTCTTTTTTCCAGAATTGCAAGAACTGCTTGCTTTTGATAATGAACTAAAGCTTTTAGAATGTGGTATTTGCTTTAAAACGGAATATAACAACTACAGGAAAAAAGTTTTTGTACGAGCGGTATTTTTCGGCTCTTTAAACACTGGAATCTGTTACGATGTTAAAGTTGTTACTTGGCCGTTAAATTAAAAAATAATAATCTTTTTTTATTAATAAAAATGAGTGTGCATATATAGAATCAACTAACGTACTTTATCCGAATTTAACAGTTTTAACGAATGACTCTGACGCGGAGCGTGCCAAAGCATTTCGTTTGCAAAAAATTGACGATATTCAAAAAGAATTACGAATCGAAATAAACGAACGCGAGGCCGTATATAAAAAATATAATAAAATCATCAACGCTTGTAGTATCGTAGAAACGATGGCTGAATTGGGCTGTATGGGAGCGGGAGCCATCGGAATAGCCAGTATCGCCAGCGTTGTGTCGTCGCCGGTAGGATTCGCTTTAGAAGGTTTAGCTTTAGGTTTGGGCGGCGCGGCTTTCGCTCTCAGATACGCTAAAAATAAATTATCTAAGAAAGCTAAAAAACACGACGAAATACGAGTTTTAGCATCGAGCAAACTCAACACGATCGAAAACCACGTTTCGAAAGCCATCGAAGACGGTTACATCAGTCAAGAAGAATTTGTACTCGTATGCGAAGAGCGAGATAAATATTATAAAATGAAAGAAAAAATCCGTAATAAACTTGTTAAACCGGCGACTTTACCATCGAAAACGGAGGTTAAAACTGATGATGTAAACGCAGAAAAAAAAGTTCTTATAGAAAAACTTTTGAGTTTAAAGTAAACTTGAGCGTAAATAAAAATTATTATAATCAAAAACACGCTTCGCGAGTAGCGGAGTGTGTAAAAACGTTCGATAGACCTCCCCCGTACGCTCCAGCGATGTAAACGCTGTAATTTTAATTATACTAAAAACGACTTGTTGTCTTTATCAACTCGGTCATCACGCTATTAAACAAACGTCTTGCTTTTCCTTCCACAGCTTTTAAATGATAATAAGGATTTATTCTTAATATCTTTATGCATTTCGTATACAAACCCGTCTTTGCTTTTGTCCCTTTTTTACATCTTTTACACGCAATAGGAATACTTTTTCCACTATTAACCTTCCATTTATGTAAACCGCAATATACTGTATTACTAGAACTAGGAATACCCAACACTTGTCTGTTTTACCAACTAAAAGCCATTCGCAAGGAACTCTTTCATTTCTTCTTTCTTCATTTCTCTCCATTTATTATTAAACAAGATAATATTTTTAAAATTTTCTTCACTTTTTTAACTAGCTTTTTAAAACCGGTGGTTACCGGCGGTTTATATATGATGACGTCATTAAAAAGATTTAATGATGACGTCATGAAAGGGAATTCCCCTTAAAAATGATTTTAAAAAGTAGTTGGCCTAGAACCCCCATCTAACATTACTACTAGCCCTGATAGGACCCTATCTACAGTACACTTACGATAAGGTCCTGACCAAGAGTTCTTCCTGTTCGTATACCTGTAAAGTTTGCACTGAATTTTCTCCCTTTTTTACCTGTCTTCGTTGGCTGAACCGAGGAAATGCAGGCACTGTAACTTCTTAACTGCCTCTTGGAGAAACGATTTTTGTTGAAAGATGTCTAAAAAAAGAGTATTTCCCAGACATTTCGAAATCAGTGTTACTTTTTAAGACTGGATTGATAGGCTTTCGAGTCACAGTGTTTAAGTACACTTTTATTAATCCTGGCCATCTTAAAATGGATTTGTTTTGTTTTGTCTTATCTACGCCTGCCTTTTTTCCTGCCTTTAAATTAATTTATTTTCCTGTGTTGTTCCATGAGATGGCTTCTGTCACCTCTTATCATATTTTCCTTAATTTGTTTCCTGTTAATTCGAAAGAGTTACCATGATTTATTTTCATGTATGATTTGTATTGTTTGTATTATTGTTGCATTTTCTGGCCGAATAAATAATAATAATAATAATAATAATAATAATAATAAGAGCAACGGCCAATCTGTGTACAAACTTTTCATGCCGTTCATGCTGAATAATGCGCATGAGCGATGACCTTGGGGTCAGAACATCGATTGCGCGGCGGAACATCAATTGCGCAAGGGCGACAGGACTTTACAGTGCAGGCGATTTAATGAGCTGAGACGTGTTCTCCAAGAGGCAGTTAAGAAGTTACAGTGTCTGCATTTCCTCGGTTCAGCCAACGAACACAGGTAAAAAAGGGAGAAAATTCAGTGCAAACTTTACAGGTATACGAACAGGAAGAACTCTTGGTCAGGACCTTATCGTAAGTGTACTGTAGATAGGGTCCTATCAGGGCTAGGACGTACATGTAGGAGGTTACGAATCTATAGATATAATATTTAGGTACATGTATGTGCATATCCCACGCATTGTCGCAAATCTGTTCGGCCGCGGCCTCAATCTCGGGTTGAATCGCCGTGGCGAGGACACCGTGGAGATAGCGCTTTGTAACGTTTCGCTGAGGCTGTTCTTTTTGACGTACCCAGGAGGTTTTTTTCGAAGACGTAGATCACATATTCTACTTCAACCTCGTTCTCAAATTTTCTGAATGCGGCATCTAGAAGTTTCCCAAAAGAAATTCTCGAAATTTGGGTTTGTTCTTGCTCATCAAAACCATCGACGATTTACTCAAAGGTTAGTAAAACACCTTATCAAACCACAATATTAATTGTTCTATACTTGTTTTCTACCTCTTGGCCAATTTTGACGGCGATTGGACGATTAGCAGTAACGTTTTTTTGATTCACAGAAATCGATGTCAACCAAAGATTGTATTGCGCCACGTTCAGCGTACGTTAGACAGGTACCAATTTTCAGTCCGATAAATCTTCCGTTTAAACTAATATACATCGGCGTAACACAATTTTTTTTCTTCATATTTCCAGTCCAATATCATTTATTTTTTATAATGTTTAATTAAATCAGGGATAAGAATTTCTCGCGGATTTCAGTATAATTTATACTATAAATATTAAAAATTCTCAGATTTGAGTAATTTTTTTTCTATTTTTTAAAATTTATTTTCATTATTTTGTTTCATCTTTCCATTATTTTGTTTCATCTTTCCAGTCCAATATAATTTATAAACTGTTCTAATATTTAATTAAATCAGGGATGAGAATCTTTCGAAGATTTCTGTGTAAAAATAGGAAAATAATCCTCAGATTTGAATTTTTTTTTTTTTTTCATTATTTTTTTAATTTTATTTAAAAAAAATTTAACACATTTTTTTTGTATTTCTTATTTGTAAATCAGCACTACAAAACAAACTAATCATTGAATTAGCCTGGAAATAGGTTATTATTCTTCCTCTTTTCCCAAGCATTCCAGTGATACCAACCTTTTGAAAATCGGACAAGAATTAAGAAAGTTATGATATGCCTGGAATCCGAGAAAATCTTGGAAACGGGTCACAAGTCAAATTTACATATTTTTTGTTTTTCCTTATAAAATAATTGCCATTTACGGGCCTAAAATTGCCGAATTCAACATGTCATAACTTCCTTATTTTTGGTCACAGGAAGATGATCCTTATTATATCATTGTAATCGTCTATTCAAGACCTTGACAATGATACCAGTTGTATTGGAATATGTTGATTTTGAAAATTTTTGTCACATAGTAATATTGACAATTGAGTTAGGCTATATTAAGACAGTATGGTATTCAGCCTGTTGAGTAAAACCTCATTCGGATAAGACACATTCAATGGCACATCACACGTTATTCCAATCACTTCAACTACATTTGTACCTTAGGCCATGAGAATGAAAGTCATAGATTTGCGTCCACCGCCCGCATGTCCCGAAAGCTACCGCCTAAATTGTTCATTATTTGCCAAAAAAATCATTATTTGCACAAAAAAGGTATTTTCACCAAACAAATTTAGTTCCAAATCATCCACATCAGTAAAACGAAGTTTTTACCAAATTTCCACCAGTATGTGCGCTATAAAATAATCATTAGCACATGTTCTCTTACAGTCTTAGTCCGCGTCGTCGATTCACAAAAAGGTCGCATCGCGCTAAAACTGTATGGTAAACTCCGTCTCGATCCGCACCTGCAACTGTACGCTTCACATGCACAACACGCTCGCTGTTGAGCCTAGTGAGTAGTACTAGTATGCCTGTGTGTGCGGCCCGCACGTATAATGATGCATGTACGCACAGATTAGAAGAAACATCTTGTGATTGCGCTGTTATTAATGATCAATGGAAATAATGAATAATGAATAATGAAAAAGCCTCATGTGTTTTCAAAATTTCCAGGACGCAATTCTATGACTTTCATTCTCTTGGCCTTAGTTACTAGTAATACGCCTCTACGTCAGTCAGTCAGTCAGTCAGTCAGTCAGTCAGTCAGTCAGTCAGTCAGTCAGTCAGTCAGTCAGTCAGTCAGTCAGTCAGTCAGTCAGTCAGTCAGTCAGTCAGTCAGTCAGTCAGTCAGTCAGTCAGTCGGTCAGTCAGTCGGTCAGTCAGTCAGTCCGTCAGTCAGTCAGTCAGTCAGTCAGTCGGTCAGTCAGTCAGTCAGTCAGTCGGTCGGTCAGCCGGTCAGTCAGTCAGTCAGTCGGTCAGTCAGTCAGTCGGTCAGTCAGTCAGTCGGTCGGTCGATCGGTCAGTCAGTCAGTCAGTCGGTCAGTCAGTCAGCCGCCGTCAGTCAGTCAGTCAGTCAGTCGGTCAGTCAGTCAGTCAGTGTCAGTCAGTCAGTCAGTCAGTCGGTCGGTCGGTCAGTCAGTCAGTCAGTCGGTCAGTCAGTCAGTCAGTCGGTCGGTCAGTCGGTCAGTCGGTCAGTCGCCGTCAGTCAGTCAGTCAGTCAGTCAGTCAGTCGGTCAGTCAGTCAGTCAGTCAGTCAGTCCGTCAGTCAGTCAGTCAGTCAGTCGGTCCGTCAGTCAGTCGTCAGCCAGTCAGTCAGTCAGTCAGTCGGTCAGTCAGTCAGTCAGTCGGTCAGTCAGTCAGTCGGTCAGTCAGTCAGATCAGTCAGTCAGTCAGTCAGTCAGTCAGTCAGTCGGTCAGTCAGTCAGTCAGTCAGTCAGTCAGTCCGTCAGTCAGTCAGTCAGTCAGTCAGTCAGTCAGTCGGTCGTCAGTCAGTCAGTCAGTCAGGTCAGTCAGTCAGTCAGTCGGTCAGTCAGTCAGTCAGTCAGTCGGTCAGTCATAAGAGTAATTCTTCTGGCAACGAACCACCCTCTTTTGAACATCCGTCAACCCTGCTAATACAACCCGCTGTTTAAGTAGCGATAATTTTGTGATCTTCTCACGAAATTGCTGAAATGATCCGTACGTTCACACTGCTCGTGGAGGCCGCCATGACAGTTCCAGCAATGTACCTGTATACCATAACTTTCGACTCAGCACGACACTAAAATGGACTACTTTCAGACGCCAGCGCAGACATAGCATGACGTAATTTTACCATATTTGGTCATCCGGATAGCTGAGCACGCCGGACTGAAGGGTTAATGTACATAATTATGAAGTATTAAAGGAAGGACTTGAGGAAGTTTTGCCATCCTCTTAGACAGCGCTCTCATGTGGCACAGAGGATTTTTTTCTTCGGATACGTTTACGGTTTAGCGATGAGCTCCAAACGTTTGAGAACTATTCACCTAGCTACGTACCTGTACCAAAGATACCTTTTGTAGTATCTTTGGCTGTACTCCACAGTGCAGTGGCACGGTTCGCAACGCATACCCATAAGCAACTGCGCCCTCCTTGTCTAGTTCTTATATTTATAACTCTATGGGCCGTGCTCACTTAGTCTACGCTTCAACTTCTAGTCGAAACCTTCTCTGGTGCGTATTATAAAATAAAACTTATAAGTATAACACAATGTTTTGACGCGGTATTCGTAACGAAGTGAGAAATATGGTTCAGGGAGAACAATTGAAAAAAAGATTGCGCTGCACAATCTGAGATTAAGCAAATTGGGATCAGTCTCAAGATTGCGCAGCGCAACTGAGATTGGCGCAGCGCATCTCAAGATTGCGCTGCTCATGATGCTGTACAAATAAGGGATTTGTGAAATTTGGGAATTATAGATGACACTTGACAGGTGTTTTATAATATATAGGTAGGTTATGCAATAATTTCATGCCACAACTTGTATGTATATTCCATGGTATATTGCCCACAAGAATTTTGAGATAACACAATGAGCCATCACTGAAAAAGGTGAATGGATACTCTACCATGCAATTCCTCAAATCTTATAGCCTATTATTTAATTTTTTAAAAAATTTCCGACATATAACTTTCACAATAAGGTTTAAATAAAATTGATAACTGATTGAAAACTACATATATGTCAGTTTAAAGATTTGTGCAGAAAATGTAAAATAGTGGTCACTTACTAATGAGGCTTTCTGGTCAATTAGAGTGTGGAAAAAATGTATGACTGAAAATAATTTCTAAAACCTCCTGGAATCTCCTAAAATGCACCAGAATGCACCAGCATCTAAAACTAAAAACTTTCCCACGGCCCTTAAGTGTGTCCCGGACACCACCACGTGAAGGGCTATGCACTCGCAGATTTAATAGTCAAAAATAAAACCCCCACAGTTTTGAAAAATCCTGGGGAGAACCCTGCTACCTGACTTTGGGAGTTCTAATGTACAACTTTGATTGAAACACCTTACATATAAAAGTGAGTGAACTGGTTTGTACACAAGCATCAATAACTGATTCTGGCTGCAGTGTACTATTAGTAGTCGCCATGCCAAAGTACATACATTTCACTGTTTAAAATACAGGGACAATCTCGAGATTACGCACGCAATCTAGGTCAGCGAAAAACGAGGCTGGAAATCTGCAGATTATTGCAAATCCCGTACTCAACATACACATTAAAAACATGCTGATATGTATTTGCACATTCTTTGTCAGTAGGGGCGCACGCATGCACCAACTCGGAGACTACACCCTGATTCTTGGACCCAAGATCAAGAGACAGTTGTGCCGTGAAATTGTTTTTGTCTATCAAAAAATTTCTCCATAAACAGAGACTTTTCTTTCTTAATTAAGAAAAATAAAGTGGTTTACAACTTATGAAACTTATAATAACTTGCCTTTTCAACATTTGAAATGTTATTTTTTTTGTTACACACTATCTTCCAACATAATTTGAAGCAATCATCAATCATCATTTGCTAATCAAAGTGTAACTCTCACTTCAAGCCTCTATTGTTGTTGATACATGATGCACTTGCATGTTAGTCTAGAAAACTGTCTTGTTCGTCTGTTTTGTTGGCCGTACATGGATGCACAGGTTGAAGTAGTCCGAATCCCTCTTCCGTTCAGTCTCCTGTTTTTTAGAATAATGTCGTAATTGTCACAGAGACAATTACAACATTATTCTAAAAATAGGAGACTGTGAACGGAAGAGGCATTCGGACTAGGGTTGAAGTTTAACTTGATAATACACTTTCTTATTATTTGTTTCTGATCAAAAATTATTTTTCAGTTGATACAACTAACAAGTCAGCTTTATGGCCACTTTTGATTTAAAATGTGTCAGGTATGTAAACACTTTGTTTTAACTGCATATTTCTGAAGTTAATTATTGATGATAATTGGGCATGTTTTTTTAAATTTATTTTTTTGTCATTGTATGACTCCAAGGGTCAAAATCAGTCCAAAATGTTGATATACTTGCCAATATATCCACTGGTGGGCACGAGTGAAGTCAAGGTCTAGTACACATCAAAAGTGGAACACTGTCAAACCTTAGGTGTATTAAGTAGTTACAGGTTTTGGACTGGTATTTATAAGCATTATCTTGTAATGTTGAGGGTGGTCAAAATGACAGTCAAATGACAGTCAAAACCACTCAAAAATGTCCCTGTGCGCACAGTTGGTTTAACAGTCAAAAACATTCAGTTGACTGATTTTGACCACTATACAGTTCAGTGAGGGTTAAACTATGTGGCACATGTGTCTAACTTTAAATAGGTAAATAATACAATAATTTATTTTGCTCACCAAAATGTGAAGAAATTTGTCAAAATAAATTACGAATTATCCATTTTTGAAAAATTGTACATTTAATTATTTGATTGTTTGATTATTTGTCTTTTTCTGACTGCTACATTGTAGGCAATAATATTTTTGTTCGCTTGTTCTGCTTGTCATTTTTTTATGAAGAATTTGAATGTATGATGAAAAATATGTTTAAAATAAAACAGATGCAATAATCATAGTTTCATATTAAAATGATTAAAATGAATTCAATAAAATATTTAGGTTAGCACAATATGGTTCAATTGATTTTGTTTCTCTTTTAATTCAGGGCTGATGCATGAGTTTTAATTCTCCTAGCTGTCTTTTGCCCAAAATACATACTATGGCCCCAGAGAAGCAAGATTTTCGGGAGAGACTTCAAGGATGGCTCAACCAAACCATGAGGATTAAGATGACAGATGGCCGTACTCTAATTGGTTTGTTTCTATGTACTGACAAGGACCGGAATGTGATTCTTGGATCCTGTGAGGAGTACCTATCCCCACTTGGTAATCACAGTACTGTCAATCTCAACAATTAAGTCCTACTCCAATGATGTATCCAGCTGGGTGACATAAGATGGGGTGAGAGGGGACACATTGGCAAAAAAGGGGCACACACAAATATATTATTAAAAAAACTTTGTCCCAACCCTCCGCCAAATCTGCTAATGCAATCATGTACATCACAAGCAGTGGTTACCTAACTCTTTTATTTCACTAGCAGGCAGTACCAGTAAGTTTGACTTTTAGCCATTCCCATGCATTTTTACTGGTCTACATGTTTTTAAGTACTTTTTCATAAGGTTCCATGCAATGGTCCACAAATGTCAGGGAAGGAAAAAGAGAGCAGGAGACTTTTCACCTATTATTAAGCTGCAATTTGGATTATCATAAGGGAATAACAGTTTGTCACGTGGTCTTTACTGCAGGTTAACAACCGGTTTTGGGCATGGTCAAGGGCGATATGGACCAAGTCAAGGCCCATATAGCGATTTTGTTTCCAAATGTAAAATAAAATGTAATTTTTGTTGAATAAAGCCAAATAGAATTGGGAAAATTCACACAGAAACACTTCAAAGTACACGAGTCATCAGGCGCATGATGCCAATCCTCGCCACCTGATTGGTTGAAATCCATGTCACGTGTCGCACAAACAGCTTGCACATAATGCGCTACTCTGATTTTGAAAAGTCAGTCTATACCATCCGTTAATAATACACCCCACGTGATTACATTTTGTCCAGTAGATTGTCTAAAATGTCTTGCATTTATGAATACCAAGTACATTTTGGGTCATATTATCCCATTGGTTTGTGTTAACGAATTTCAATTTCTTCTTAATCATTGGCTTTAAACAACTTGATGTATCTGGCAGCCATATTTGTTTTATACTGTATGCTTAAAAGGGGGTATTGACCATGCAGTGTCTGTCCCACATCTGATCTGGATTGGATGTTGGTTTCAGGATGTTCATGAAACTTGGACATTTTGTTAACCTTGACAGATGTCAGGTTGGTATTGAGGTTAAAGGTGACAGAAAACACAGTTTCTATTAAGTTAAGGTGACAGAAAACACAGTTTCTGGATGATAACTTGTGTTCGAGGATGATCTTTTGATATAACAGGTTATTAGTGGTTTTCAGGTCAAAATGCAAAGGTAAGGTCACCATGGTGAGAAATAGAAGGGAAAAATTGTTTCAGTGCGACTTCTCCCATTACACTTGGATTAATATATGGGTTGTCCTTCAGAAATGGTTTGAAAAAGAGTTTGGATTAGGTTTTGAGTCAAAGGACAAGGTCATCTTTATAAAAAATTGTGTTATTATTTGTATGATTGTAACATTAATCTTTTCTTTATTCCAGACTGTGGCCTGAAGGAAGAGCCAAGAGTCCTTGGTCTTGCAATGGTTCCTGGGAAGCACATTGTCTCCATAGAAATTGACAAGATTGACCATTGATGAAGATGAAGTTTATGCTCACAAAAAACAGTTTGTTGATGCTATTACACAGCATCACTCCATGGCCAGGGAAATATGCAGACCATTAGGAGAACATTAACTCTAGTAGATCTGACCATAAATGATGTTTGCAAAATCCTAAATTTCTTTGCTCAATGGAAGTATTGTAATTGATCAATCATAATGCTGGATCAATACACCTATGTTGTATGATATCCCCTGCTTGGCTATGGATTGTTGTCACGAATGTAAGGGTCAGCATAGCTAACATAGCACTAGTAGTCTGAACAATGTAGGATAAATTCCCACTAGAGTAACCTCCTCCATTGCCTTGATAAATTACATGCATATTTTTTACAAACAGTCACGATCAGAGCAGACTTTCAACAAGACATGGAATTGGCAGCCTAGTTTAAGATGAACACTGTGACTGAACATTACTGGCTCATTTGTATGCACCAGTAATATGACCTTATTATGTTGGGTATTATGTTGTCAGTCACTGAGTTAATCTCAAACTAGCACTCAGATTCCATGCCCTGTTGATCGTGACGATATTGTGCCTTTCAAACTATGCACAAGTACCGGTAGTAATCTTTTTAAAAAAAACAATAATTAAAATTTGACATAAAACTTACTTGGTGTTAAGTTGATGATGGTAGCAAATATCCTTTTAAATATTTATTTCTCAGGTGCTCGAAAAATTAGTGAAATAATTTCTAAAATAAATTTCTATCATCTGAAAGACAGAAATCCCATAGTGGAATGAATACGAACAGTATGTTAAAGTTTCTTGAAAACGAAAATAAAATAAGCTGAAACTGTCACAGATTGGTTTCTTCTAAAGAATAGATGCATTTACAGATATTTTACCATAAGTGTACCTCGGAAGAGTTGACATGAAATACTATACATGTATACATCCATGAAACAGCAATGTCTGAAATTGCACAAAAGGATTAAATTTCAGACATTTGGGCTACAAGATCTGGACCTCCTAATCCCTTTGTTAGCAAATGTCTGAAATTTAAGTCTTCCATTATGTAAGGATTAACAGAGGTGTTAACCCTAACTCCCTAGGCATTGTATTAAACAATAAAAATCCTTCAAAATCCTCCCAAAATCCTCCAACTGGCTTTTGTTGTCTAGGAGTTAGGGTTAATGGTCTTTGTTAACTATATCTTTGAAACCAGTGAAAATGTCTGAAATTCAATTTGATTATTGATCATGTGTACAGGTTAACCATAGACTAACCACATAGCAACAAAAGGCCAACTATAGACTGTAGGACCTGCTGCTTTGCTTGTGTTTCCCATAACAGTTATATTCAAATTAGATTACACAACCATTATGTACCCTT
>CM055819.1:11332970-11349266 GCA_029582265.1 Zoroaster sp. YZ-2022
CCCTTCCCATAGAAACAAACCCAAATTAGAATGCGGCCATCTGTCATCTTAATCCTCATGGTTTGGTTTGAGCCATCCTTGAAGTCTCTCCGAAAATCTTGCCTTATTCTCTCTGGGGCCATAGTATGTATTTTGGGCAAAAGACAGCTAGGAGAATTAAAACTCATGCATCAGCCCTGAATTAAAGAGAAACAAAATCAATTGAACCATATTGCTTCTAACTTAAATATTTTATTGAATTCATTTTAATCATTTTAATATGAAACGCTATGATTATTGCATCTGTTTTATTTTAAACATATTTTTCATCATACATTCAAATTCTTCATAAAAATGACAAAGCAGAACACAAGCGAACAAAAAAATATTATTGCCTACAATGTAGCAGATTCAGAAAAAGACAAATAATCAAACAATCAAAATAATTAAATGTAAAATTTTTCAAAATGGATAATTCGTAATTTATTTTGACAAATTTCTTCTACATTTTGGTTGAGCCAAAATAAATTATTGTATTATTTACCTATTTAAAGTTAGACATACACATGTTGCCACATAGTTTTAACCCTCACTGAACTGTATAGTGGTTAAAATCAGTCAACTGAATGTTTTTGACTGTTAAACCAACTGTGCGCTAGGGGACATTTTTGAGTGGTTTTGACTGTCATTTGACTGTCATTTTTGACCACCCTCTAACATTACAAGATAATGTATAAATACCAGTGTCCAAAACCTGTAACTTCACTTAATACCACCTAAGGTTTGACAGTGTTCCACTTTTGATGTGTACTAGACCTTGAAGCTTCACTCGCCCACCAGTGGATATATTGGCAAGTATATCTAACATTTTGGACTGATTTTGACCCTTGGGTCATACAATGACAAAAAAATGCGGCCAAATTTAAAAAAACATGCCCAATTATCATCAATAATTAACTTCAGAAATATGCAGTTAAAACAAAGTGTTTACATACCTGACACATTTTAAACTCAAAAGTGGCCATAAAGCTGACTTGTTGGTTGTATCAACTAGAAAAATAATTTTGATCAGAAACAAAATAATAAGAAAGTGTATTATCAAGTTAAACTTCAACCTAGTCCGAATGCCTTCTTCTGTCATCAGATTCTCCTATTTTTAGAATAATGTTGTAATTGTCTCTGTGACAATTACGACTATTATTCTAAAAACATGAGAACTGAGCGAAGAAGGATTCGGATTCTATCAACCTGCAATCCATGTACGGCCAAACAAAACAGACGAATGAAGACAGTTTTCTAGACTAACATGCAAGAGTGCATCATGTATCAACAACAATAGGAGCTTGAAGTGAGAGTTACACTTTGATTAGCAAATGATGATTGATGATTATAGCTTCAAATTATATGTTGGAAGATAGTGTGTAACAAAAAAAATAACATTTCAAAATGTTGAAAAGGCAGAAGTTATTATAAGTTTCATAAGTTGTAAACTACTTTTTATTTTTCTTAATTAAGAAAGAAAAGTCTCTGTTTATGGGAGACATTTTTGATAGACAAAAAACAATTTCTACGGGCACAACTGTCTCTCTTTGATCTTAGGGTCCAAGAGATCAGGTGTAGTCTCTGAGAGTTGGTGCATGCGTGCCCCCTACATTGACAAAAGAAATGTGCAAATACATATCAGCATGTTTTTAATGTGTGTATGTGTTGAGTACAGGATTTGCACAATCTGCCCAGATTTCCAGCCTGTCGTTTTCGTGACCTAGATAATTATGTGCGTAATCTGAGATTGTCCCTGTATTTTAAACAGGTGAAATGTATGTACTTTGGCATGGCGACTACTAATAGTACACTGCAGCCAGAATCAGTTATTGATGCTTGTGTACAAACCAGTTCACTCACTTCTTTATATGTAAGGTGTTTCAAATCAAAGGATTGTACATTAGAACTCCCAAAGTCAGGTAGCAGGGTTCTCCCAGGATTTTCAAAACTGTGGGGTTTATTTTTGACTATTAAATCTGCGAGTGCATAGCCCTTCACGTGGTGGTGTCCGGGACACACTTAAGGGCCGTGGGAAAGTTTTTAGTTTTAGATGCTGGTGCATTCTGGTGCATTTTAGGAGATTCCAGGAGGTTTTAGAAATTATTTTCAGTCATACATTTTTTCCACACTCTAATTGACCAGAAAGCCTCATTAGTAAGTGACCACTATTTTACATTTTCTGCACAAATCTTTAAACTGACATATAGGCCTATGTAGTTTTCAATCAGTTATCAATTTTATTTAAACCTTATTGTGAAAGTTATATGTCGGAAATTTTTAAAAAAATTAAATAATAGGCTATAAGATTTGAGGAATTGCATGGTAGAGTATCCATTCACCTTTTTCAGTGATGGCTCATTGTGTTATCTCAAAATTCTTGTGGGCAATATACCATGGAATATATACAAGTTGTGGCATGAAATTATTGCATAACCTACCTATATATTATAAAACACCTGTCAAGTGTCATCTATAATTCCCAAATTTCACAAATCCCTAATTTGTACAGCATCATGAGCAGCGCAATCTTGAGATTACGCTGCGCAATCTCGAGATTGCGCTGCGCAATCTGAGAGACTGACCCCAAATTTTTGCTTAATCTCGAGATTGTGCAGCGCAATCTTTTTTTTCAATTGTTCTCCCTGAACCATATTTCTCACTTACGTTACACGAATACACGTCAAAACATTGTGTTATACTTATAAAGTTTTATTTTATAATACGCACCAGAGAAGGTTTCGACTAGAAGTTAGACGTAGACTAAGTGAGCACGGCCCATAGAGTTATAAATATAAGAACTAGACAAGGAGGACGCAGTTGCTATGTCGTGTACGTTACGGAGCCGTGCCACTGCACTGTGGAGTACAGCCAAAGATCTTACAAAGGTATCTTTGGTACAGGTACGTAGCTAGGTGAATAGTTCTCAAACGTTTGGAGCTCATCGCTAAACCGTAAACGTATCCGAAGAAAAAAATCCTCTGTGCCACATGAGGGCGCTGTCTAAGAGGATGGCAAAACTTCCTCAAGTCCTTCCTTTAATACTTCATAATTATGTACATTAACCCTTCAGTCCGGCGTGCTCAGCTATCCGGATGACCAAATATGGTAAAATTACGTCATGCTATGTCTGCGCACAGCGTACGAAAGTAGTCCATTTTAGTGTCGTGCTGAGTCGAGTTATGGTATACAGGTACATTGCTGGAACTGTCATGGCGGCCTCCACGAGCAGTGTGAACGTACGGATCATTTCAACGAATTTCGTGAGAAGATCACAAAAATTATCGTTTACTTAAACAGCGGGTTGTATTTAGCAGGGTTGACGGATGTTCAAAAGAGGGTGGTTCGTTGCCAAGAATTACTCTTATGACTGACTGACTGACTGACTGACTGACTGACTGACTGACTGACTGACTGACTGACTGACTGACTGACTGACTGACTGACTGACTGACTGACTGACTGACTGACTGACTGACTGCCACCGGGCTGACGGCGACTGACTGACTGACCGACTGACTGACTGACTGACTGACTGACCGACCGCTGACCGACTGACGGCTGACTGACTGACTGACTGACGGCGGCTGACGCTGACTGACTGACGGCTGACGACTGACTGACTGACGGCTGACTGACGACTGACTGACTGACTGACTGACTGCGGCTGACCGACTGACGGCGGACGGCTGACTGACTGACGGCTGACCGACGGCTGACGACTGACTGACTGACTGACCGACGGCCCGGCCGACTGACTGACTGACTGACTGACTGACTGACGGCGGACTGACTGACTGACTGCCCGACTGACGGCTGACTGACTGAATGACTGACTGACTGACTGACTGACTGACTGACTGACTGACTGACTGACTGACTGACTGACTGACTGACTGACTGACGACTGACTGACTGACTGACTGACGACTGACTGACTGACTGACTGACGACTGACTGACTGACTGACGACTGACTGACTGACTGACTGACCACCGACTGACTGACTGACTGACTGACTGACGACTGACTGACTGACTGAATCGACCCCATTCAACTGACTGACTGACTGACTGACTGACTGACTGACTGACTGACTGACTGACTGACTGACTGTGAGGCGTATTACTAGTAACTAAGGCAAGAGAATGAAAGTCATAGATTTGCGTCCGGGAATTTTGAAAACACATGAGGCTTTTTTCATTATTCATTATTCATTATTTCCATTGATCATTAATAACAGCGCAATCACAAGATGTTTCTTCTAATCTGTGTACGTACATGCATCATTATACGTGGGCCGCACACACAGTCTAGTACTACTCACTAGGCTCAACAGCGAACGTGTTGTGCATGTGAAGGCGGTACAGTTGCAGGTGCCGGATCGGACGGAGTTTCACAGTTTTAAGCGCGATGCGACCTTTTTTGTGAACGACGTACGGGACTAAGACTGTAGAGAACATGTGCTAATGATTTTTATAGCGCACATACTGGTGGAAATTTGGTAAAACTTCGTTTTACTGATGTGGATGATTTGGAACTAAATTTGTTTGGTGAAAATACCTTTTTTGTGCAAATAATGATTTTTTTGGCAAATAATGAACAATTTAGGCGGTAGCTTTCGGGACATGCGGGCGGTGGACGCAAATCTATGACTTTCATTCTCATGGCCTAAGGTACAAATGTAGTTGAAGTGATTGGAATAACGTGTGATGTGCCATTGAATGTCTTATCCGAATGAGGTTTTTACTCAACAGGCTGAATACCATACTGTCTTAATATAGCTAACTCAATTGTCAATATTACTATGTGACAAAATTTTCCAAAATCAACATATTTAATACAACTGGTATCATTGTCAAGGTCTTGAATGAACGATTACAATGATATAATAAGATCATCTTCCTGTGACCAAAATAAGGAAGTTATGACATGTTGAATTCAGCAATTTTAGGCCGTAAATGGCAATTATTTTATAAGGAAAAACAAAATATGTAAATTTGACTTTGACCGTTTCCAAGATTTTCAAGTTCAGGCATATCATAACTTTCTTAATTCTTGTCCGATTTTCAAAGGTTGGTATCACTGCAATGCTTGGGAAAAGAGGAAGAATAATAACCTATTTCCAGGCTAATTCAATGATTAGTTTGTTTTGTAGTGCTGATTTACAAATAAGAAATACAAAAAAAATGTGTTAAAATTTTTTTAAATAAAATAAAAAAAATAATGACAAAAAAAAAAAAAATTCAAATCTGAGGATTATTTTCCTATTTTTACACAGAAATCTTCGAAAGATTCTCATCCCTGATTTAATTAAATATTAGAACAGTTTATAAATTATATTGGACTGGAAAGATGAAACAAAATAATGAAAATAAATTTTTAAAAATAGAAAAAAAATTACTCAAATCTGAGAATTTTTAATATTTATAGTATAAATTATACTGAAATCCGCGAGAAATTCTTATCCCTGATTTAATTAAACATTATAAAAAATAAATGATATTGGACTGGAAATATGAAGAAAAAAAATTGTGTTACGCCGATGTATATTAGTTTAAACGGAAGATTTATCGGACTGAAAATTGGTACCTGTCTAACGTACGCTGAACGTGGCGCAATACAATCTTTGGTTGACATCGATTTCTGTGAATCAAAAAAACGTTACTGCTAATCGTCCAATCGCCGTCAAAATTGGCCAGAGGTAGAAAACAAGTATAGAACAATTAATATTGTGGTTTGATAAGGTGTTTACTAACCTTTGAGTAAATCGTCCGATGGTTTGATGAGCAAGAACAAACCCAAATTTCGAGAATTTCTTTGGGAAACTTCTAGATGCCGCATTCAGAAAATTTGAGAACGAGGTTGAAGTAGAATATGTGATCGTCTTCGAAAAAAACCTCCTGGGTACGTCAAAAAAACAGCCTCAGCGAAACGTTACAAAGCGCTATCTCCACGGTGTCTTCGCCACGGCGATTCAACCCGAGATTGAGGCCGCGGCCGAAAAGATTTGCGACAATGCGTGGGATATGCTAGTCTTGTCAAGACGTTCTTACATTTTTTAGTTGTACTATACACGGCGGCGCGACATTTCCGCCAATAGAGGGCGTATTCTCAAATCGCCAGCAATCGATAGGAAGAACGTCTTGTGAAACTGTTAAAAACTGCCCGGAAAATAGCGGGAACATCCGGGTACTTCATGGTCAGGCCATGCGCGCCACACGAAATAGTTGTGACGTAGATCATTTGCATAATTTATTTCTGCGGCGGGCAACAAGCGAGCAGTCTAGTACCTGAACGACCAACATTAGAGAAAAGTGTATAATGTACATACCTAGTTACTACATGACGTGTGTGTACTTACGTGTGTGTATGTACATGTACACGTGTACGTGCGTATAGTCGAGCCGGCCGTCGAGTCGTGGACGAGTCGCGACCGTGATGATTGTGTTCAAATCATTATTTATGGTTTGTGTTGTGATGTTTATTGTTATTGTTACTATTGTGTTAGCATCATCGGGAGAGCGTCGCATCATTCTAACATGGCAGAAGTTCAAGAAGCTTTAGATTTCGCGGCCCAAAAGTTAGGATTTAGGGTTCAAAAAGTCACAATCAGCCGCTCTTCGGAAATTTTGTTACAGGGTCAAGACTTATTTGTTAATTTGCCTACTGGCTTTGGCAAAAGTGGTGTCTTCCAAGCTGCACCAGTTGTCCTAGATTTTATGAGACTTCATAAGCCTGGCGTCCATAGTGAAGGAGAGAAGTCTCTTATCATTGTCATCTTGCCTTTGAAAGCCCTTGCTGTCGACCACTTCCACCGCGTTAATCAGCTTGGCTTAAAGGCTGCCGATGTCACCTCACCACATATTCCAGATATCGTCTTGGAGGAGTCTAAGAATACTCCATCATATTTGCCAGTCCAGAATCTCTTTTCAGCATAAAAGGAAAGGAGCTACTACGGTTGGTAAAACCAAGATGTTGCGGGATATTCGTTGACGAAAGCCACTGTGTGGCAAAGTGGTGAGTATTTTACATGTTAACACAAACTAAACATAGACTGCAAGTGCAAGTACCCAGCTAGCTGCCTCTTTTTATTGTACACTTTATTTACAAACAATAGTAAATACTATTACTATTATAAGTAGGGCTATACTAGGTATTAAGTACCTATAATATAATCAGAGGTTCTATTACATGTATTATCAATGGGTCCTAAGTCATCTCGACCCATGTGACAACTCGACCCATGTGACAACTCGACCCTCGTGACGCTTTCGACCCTTGTGACAGCTTTCGACCCACGAAAAAACTGCGACCCCTCGTGGTGACAACCTTTCGCGACCCTCACGAGACAAGTGGACTCTCGATATCAATGGGTCCCTAAGTCATCTCGACCCACATGTGACCTTCGACACGGACAACTCGACCCATGTGACAACTCGGCCCACGAAAAGCTCGACCCTCGTGACAACTCGACCGTTGTATGGGTCGAGACGTGACTTAACCCCTATCAATGTAATGTGATTAGAGGGTCCTCACTATTTCCAACCAACAGGCCGTCAGAATTGAAATGAGTTGTTTGGTTCTACTGGTAGTTGTTGGCATTTAGAAAAATTGGTATGAGAACTATAGCTAAGGAATCTTGGCTGATAGTTCTCATCTATTCTATCTTAAAGATAATAATTAGGTAATGACTGGTTTTTAACACAAAAAGTCTTTCAATTCCAAGCAAATAAGTGTATGATTCAACCATATAAGATCTCCATTTATTGTGATTCAACAATAGCCATGGAGCCATAAACCCTTGCTCACTGCTTCAACAAAAACAAGAATCCAAAAAGGTTTTTTTTTTTTATTGATACAAAGGGCAATTGCTTAGGTTAGCTCTTAAATTGCCTATGAATGAGGAAATGAACATGGAAGAGATTATACTGGAATCCAAAGTCATTATTATTATGGATCCAGCTATTTTATCGACCTCATCTGTTTGTTAAAAGGTGACATACACTTGAGCGACGATCCTTTTCAAATTTAATTGGTTGTCATTCACACATGGCACAAGAAAATAACATCCTTCACTATTATTATTCTGTCACAATTTTCCAGGGGCCCACTCATCTGGACAGATTTTGTGCAGCATTTGAGAACTATAATATGGACAAATTGGAGATTTGCGCTCATCACTCCGATCCTATAATAGCAGCAACATGTATGGTGGCAATGCGTACATGACAACAACCCTCTAAAGTGAGGAGGGTCATCACCAACCAAGTCTGGGGATGAGGAACTTTGCCCTAATTGAAGAAAGCCCAGAACGACTCAACATAAAATATATTTGTGCTGAGATCACCATCGAACACTTGGATCATATGTTTGGATGTGCTGGCAAGTGTCAAAAGTTGCCGCCAAGGGCAATTTAACTGACAGAACAATTGTATATTGTCAGTCGATGCGGTTTAGCGTGTGGGTGAGCTGTACTCTCTGTTTGCATCACTTGGCTGCCGAAAGAAGGAGATGCACAAACATTCAATATGTACCACACCAATACAGAGGAAGTTGTACAGAAAGGATAGTAGCTTAGTTTTGCCGATGGTGATGGAAATACGTATCCTGTTTGCTGCACTATAGCGTTTGGACTTGGCATAGATGTCAAGAAAGTGTACACAGTTGTACTGGTGGGTCATCAAACAGAACTGGATGACCTGATGATGCAGCTGAGTGTGGGGCAGGCAGAGATGGGTACAAAGTTCTTGTATTTCAATTGATTTTCCGGGATTGCAAGAGCTGCAGAAGATAAAATGGAGTGAAACCTATGAAAGAGTACACATGGCGGGTAAAGGTGTATGCAGACGCTCAATAATAAAGAACAATTTTCCAGCCAACAAGGACAGTAACATAATAAACCATAATACTGCTGTGACATTTGTGCCCAGTCTTGCACATGTGAGGAAGGGGTGTCCTGTTCTGATTCCTTATTCACAGAGCAACAGTTCAGGAACACTTTGACATGCAGAATCTTCGTCAGAAATGAGTTGGTGTCTGTATACAGAACAGCAGGAAATCGACCAGGTTAGGAAGCAGCTAACAAATTAAGAGCAAGTTTGTTGACCGATGCCAGTGATCACCTATACACTGGTGAAGTACACATAGCCTGTGGTTTTCTTTCAGACACCTTGGAAGATATCGTGAAGAATTCCACATTGTATTTCCCTATGACATGTTCTGTGACAGTTATGCATTTTCCATAATAAAATTTCGTCTGCGGCATGGAACATTGTTAAAACCTGCATAAATAATTATGGTGACACTTCCTCTGGCATTTGAGAGTGCAATCAATTTTTGATTCATCTCCTGGTGTTTCAGATGAATGAGGATTCGCTTTGAGGGTGAGTATGCTGAAGCAGAGATCCATTTCAGCAGTGAAAGTGATTAAGTTTATTTGGCCTTTGTTAAAATACATTCCAGTGGCATAGATCCGTATGTGGAAAAGTGTGATGTGGGGGTGTAAGCTTAGGGGTGGGCAGTAAAATATATCCCATTACTTATGTTTAGAAAAATATTGTATAAAATTGTGTCTGACCTTTTTAGCTTTGAAGATGCTCTTTCCACAGGTGCTTTTGAGCTATTCTGTACTATTTTGAGCAGAATTACCTTCAACTGTTTATTTTTCTGTATTTAATTTTTTGCTCACTTCCTTGAGAAAATTCAGTTGGCAAAGGTTTAATAATGTGTGCATATATGGACATTGCTTAAAGTGTGCCTTAAAGAGTTGCCCTTAAGTGCTGCATTTTCCTCGGTTCCAGCCAACGAAGACAGGTAAAAAGGGAGAAAATTTCAGTGCAAACTTTACAGGTAGTACGAACAGGAAGAACTCTCTTGGGTCAGGACCTTATCATAAGTGATTATACTGTAGATGGGGTCTATCAGGGCTAGTACTGAGTATAGATGGGGTTCTAGGCCAACTTCTCTTTTAGAAATCATTTTTTAAGAGAATTCCCTTTCATGACGTCATCATTACAATCTTTGTAATGACGTCATCATATATAAACCGCCGGTAACCACCACGGTTTTTAAAGCTTCAATTAAAAAGTGAAGAGAAAATTTTTAAAAATATTATCTTGTTTAATAATAAATGAGAGAGAGGAAATGAAGAAAAGAAGAAATGAAAAGAGGTTCCTTGCAGAATGGCTTTTAGTTGGTAAAACAGACAAGTGTTGGGTATTCCTAGTTCTGAGTAATACAGTGATATGTGCGGTTTACACATAAATGGAAGGTTAATAGTTGGAAAAAGTATTCCTATTGCGTGTAAAAAGATGTAAAAAAGGGACAAAAAAGCAAAGACGGGTTTGTATACAGGAAGAATGCATAAAAGATATTAAGAATAAATCCTTATTATCATTTAAAAGCTGTGGAAGGAAAAGCAAGACGTTTGTTTAATAGCGTGATGACCGAGTTGATAAAGACAACAAGGTCGTTTTAGTATAATTAAAATTACAGCGTTTACATCGCTTTAGGAGCGTTACAGGGGAGGTCTATCGAACGTTTTTACACACTCCGCTACTCGCGAAGCGTGTTTTTGATTATAATAATTTTTATTTACGCTCAAGTTTACTTTAAACTCAAAAGTTTTTCTATAAGAACTTTTTTTTCTGCGTTTACATCATCAGTTTTAACCTCCGTTTTCGATGGTAAAGTCGCCGGTTTAACAAGTTTTAATTACGGATTTTCTTTCATTTTATAATATTTATCTCGCTCTTCGCATACGATACAAATTCTTCTTGACTGATGTAACCGTCTTCGATAGCTTTCGAAACGTGGTTTTCGATCGTGTATGAAGTTTGCTCGATGCTAAAACTCGTATTTCGTCGTGTTTTTAAGCTTTCTGTAGATAATTTATTTTTAGCGTATCTGAGGCGAAAGCCGCGCCGCCCAAACCTAAAGCTAAACCTTCTAAAAGCCGAATCCTACCGGCGACGACACAACGCTGGCGATACTGGCTATTCCGATGGTCCAACGCTCCCATACAGCCCAATTCAGCCATCGTTTCTACGCGATACTACAAGCGTTGATGATTTTATTATGTTTTTTATATACGGCCTCCGCGTTCGTTTATTTTCGATTCGTAATTCTTTTTGAATATCGTCAATTTTTGCAAACGAAATGCTTTGGCACGCACTCCGCGTCAGAGTACATTCGTTAAAACTGTTAAATTCAGGATAAGTACGTTAGTTGATTCTATATATGCACTCATTTTTATTAATGAAAAAAAGATTATTATTTTTTAATTTAACGGCCAAGTAACAACTTTAACATCGTAACAGATTCCAGTGTTTAAGAGCCGAAAAATACCGCTCGTACAAAAACTTTTTTCCTGTGGTTTGTTATATTCCGTTTTTAAAGCAAATACCACATTCTAAAAGCTTTAGTTCATTATCAAAAGCAAGCAGTTCTTGCAATTCTGGAAAAAAAGAATGAGTGAAACACGCGGATCAATATCACGTGTAAAAAAGCGTGCTTAGCAGGCGCCATTGTTTGTAAACCAAGTTGTGCAATCTGTTACTAGATTATAAGCGCGCCTAAATTTGGGTACGTATGCACTATCCCAAAGTAATCCAAATCATGTCCTCCAACATTATTGGCAAATCCATTTTTCAATAGTGGAAGACGCATTTGTTTTATTATTAATAACTCTCTTTAGCGATACTATCGTTCGTTCGACTGGCATGACTGGGTCCGTAAATGCTCGCCATATTTATTATAGTATTAATTTAATTTACCGGAATATTATTAATTTTAATATCGTAACAGATTCTGGTATCTAGAGAGCCGAAAATAACAAATTGAGCAAAGATTTTACTACCAACCGTTATCAATTGGGTGGTTTTCACACCAAAAACTTCACGGTAGCGGCAAGGTTTCTGTTTCAAAGCAAATACCCATTCTAAAAGCTTTGGGTGATTATCAGAAATAAACCAAACTTAAATCTTCTGCAAAAATTCTACCGCGTCCAGGTTAATGTCGTGTTTTTGAGCAGATGATTGTGAGGTTACTGTACCATTAGTAGTTATTTTAATCCAAGTTGTAACATCCGTTAGCGGTAAAGCGCCATAAAACCCAAGCTCCTTCGACAAACCAATGAAACAAATTATATTTTCATACGTATATAATATTTCATCTTCTTAGCAACTTATTTATATGTCCGCTTTTTTTCAACAGTGTGAGGTTGGTTAATTTTATCTACCACCCACATAACTTAACAACGTTGTTATTACTACTCTCTCCTGTACGACTAGGTCCATAAATACTCGCCAACTATTTATAACATAAAAATATTAAAACAACGGTAAACTTTTAATTTTAATATTGAAACAGATTTTTAATTTAACGAACCCGAAAAAACTCGCTTCCAACAAAAAACTTTTGAACGTTTAACATTTTAAAACATTTCATATTTTTAAAATGTTGAATTTCATGATCGAAGGTAAATTTTTACATCTCGTTGTGGAGAAGAATATAATAAATGTTGAGGAGCGTAATCACGCGTCGCTTTGAATGCGTAGCATAAACATATTAGTTTTTATAAACTGCGTAAAATGCTACAATACGTAGGCGAACAACCATAAACATGAAAAAGGGTTGTTTAAGCGTATCGTACCCAAGACCTTCAACGTCCAAATTTTCGAATTAAAACTACTTTTGTAAACTTCATCTCTACTAGATGACCATGATGTTCGTAAATTTTCGCTAGACGATGCTCCACCGCTAGCATTCTCTCTAGCGACAACACCACTCTCGTTCGACTGGGTCCGTAAATACTCGCCATATTTATAGTATTTCTATATTTAAAATAATGGGGGAAACCACGTGATTATGCAGGCCTCGATCTTTACCGCGGCCCACCGCGGCCAGTAATACATGCCCGCTTCCAACTTGGCGCGCAATGCCCCCTCAAAAAGTACACACGTCGCGACGCTTGGCAGCTTAGCAGCGTGCGCCTTGCCCTGTGTTACCTCTACATCCCATCATGACAATCACATCACGGACATTGGCAGAATGATCCGTGCATACAAACACCATTCAACAAACGGCGGTGAAAATAATACGTCTTTTTATCGTTATTGTCGTTTGTTCGTACATATGTCGATGTCAGATCAGACTCACACCGTACTGAGCTAGCCGGCCTTCTCGATCTCACAGCCGCGGCCCCACACACGGCGCAGCGTTGCTGTGATTGTGCACAACAGCTCTAATCGTCCCCATGCTGAACGTAGCCGGCTGTATGTGTACAAGGTACCAGTGTCGTGATTGTAAAATCACCACAAACAGGGTCGGATACCAGCGCACGTTTTGAATACAGCCAGCCGCACGTGGTGTAGTCTTGCATACATGAATGCACGGTAAACAGCGCAGTGATCGTATTTAGCACACAATGAGTTCCGGATACCAGCGCTTATTTTTATGAATGAAAAGTTCCGACCATTCACATGCAACGTTTTTACACGCCATCTCAAAAACTTCGCTCAAAAAGTAAGATGCCTTCACGATCGTGTAAAAAAGCGCAAAAAACAATGCTTTAACAAAGGAATAAATGTAAATTAAAGGTTTGAAATGATTGGCCTTGGTGCCCCTATGAGTTATTGTGGCCTTGGTGCCCTGTGGAATTTTGATGAGGGCAAGGCCAAAGTAGCCCTACCCTTTTTTGCCCCAAGATCGAGGCGATTATGTATATCTCTGCTTTTGTGGTGTACATGTGTATCTCTAACTCGAAAGACTCAACTCGTTAAAAGTACCGACTCGTAATTTTTTCATCAACGGATTTTTATATTCCATGTACATACTTTCACCAAACGACGCGTCTTTGCAAAGGAAAAGCGTTTAAAAATAGTGCAGGGTTTTACCGTTGAAATAATTGTGGTCGTGAAATTTAATCACCAATGAATGTATACAATTTTTCGAGAGATCATTTCGTCGATTATCGATAACGTTATCTAATTTAACCGATCACCGCCTTCTTTACCGATTTCGATTTCGAACGTATGGTACATTTTATTATTAAAATTTATAATTTAATATAATAAATGACTTTTTCCGTATTAGCTTTCGAGGTAATTTACGTATCCGTACGAGCAATCTGGAAATTTTTAAAAGCGCCTTTGAACTTTAACGCTGGCTATTTAACGAGTATAAAAATTTACGTCCAACGAAAAGAGGTCGTTTAACGCGACGTTGGGTTTAACGTATGTTCAAAAAATATAAGAATTACCTCGCGTCGTCAGCAACGATGTTGTAAACGATTGGCGTAGTAGATCCGTGGTAAAATTTTATCAAAATCAAATAAATTTTGCAACGCATATTGCTACGACGAGGATGCGGTGTGGAGTTACGATCATTTATATTACAACAACTCGATGATTCGTAGTTTTTTAGATTTCACGTATATTATCAAATTAGACGATTGCGCTAAAAAGAAATGAGTTGCCCTACATCTTCTTAAAATTTTGTTGAGCGTTCGCAAAGCAATATAGACGTAAGCGCTTACAATAAATTATGTAGCGAATTTCATTTAGCGATTAAAGAGCGATTAGGAAACAGAGTAGATTTAAATTCAAACGGATTGGGAACGGCTTATTATCGAAATATTTACGGTTTATATTCGGTGCCGGGTAACGACTACGACAATTCAAATTTACAACATTACACGCGATAAAAGAGATGGATTTTGATAAAAGAAAACGTCGATTTAAATTTAGTAAATAGCGATAACGATATCGGCGGTTCTGTACGTCCGTAGAAATACATTTCTCAATCTGACCACGCGTTATGAGTAATGGCGTGGTCAAAGTTTATCATTGTCTTTAAAAGTTGGCGCGGTTTTACTGACGTGGAGGCACCGAACGAATTAACGATTCTATAAGAACTTGCGTGTACGCACGTTATTGGCGGCTCAAGCGAGAGTTTAAAAGCTCGTTTTTACGAGCGGCGTCCGGTTTAGAGCACTCCAACGCGCCATATGAACATAGTAAACACCGAGATTGAGAGTCCGTAGATTTACGGTCTGAAGTATTCAACGATATCAAGATGTTTTACCTATACGCTCCGCAGTCAATTAAACTTTTGTCTCGGAAAAATTTATACATGATGCCTAGCGATATGAATTTGACAGACATAGGCGCGTACGCGGGATACAACAATAATATTTTGATAGCGACGAGCGATTTAGCGTTGGGTTCAAATTTATTCCCCATTCACAAATTCAAAGGTCGTCGTTGCTCCTGTTTTACCGTTAGGAGCTACGATGACGCTGAGAAAGCGCGAAAGCTTTTTAAAACCGCAAACGCACGCACTAAGACGATAAAACATCAAACGTTACAATAGCGCATCCGCAAGACTCTTTAGCCCAAAACCTGGCAACACGCGAAGCGAGCTCGAGACTATTTAAAAGATTTTAGCGATAACCACCAAGAAGAAAAAATTCTTTTAGCCTCCGGTTTTGCGATTTTAACTTCTGACTAGGTGTTATGATTTACATTGACATTTTAGCGTTTTCTGCGTATAAGTTAAAATTACGCTTTATTGAACCCCCGTTAAAACTAGCCACAAATGTTCCGCTGCATACGACCACACGCTAAAACTGTTTTAAATAACCAATTTTTATACTACCGATAATAGCCAGCCGAAGCGGCTAAAGCTTTCGCTCTAGTTTAGATAACCACGTTACTAGATTTTTTTAATGTTTTTGTATCCTCTCTTTACTCCACCGCTATCAGGGTGTAGGTGGTTTAGTTCCGGTGGTTATGGGTTTGGTATTGGTGTAGGCGGTTTTGGAATTGTATGACATCTGGTGGTTTTAGTGTTGGTGTTGATATAGGAGTTAGCGGTATAACGATGCACAGCTTTACTTAGCTGAAGTAAAACGATACAAGCGATAGTTATACCAACAGCCGTTAATACACTGCGATCGTAAAATGCGTTTTTAAATAAACCTTTAATTTTTTTCACCCAACGTGCATTTACTACTGCTTAACGTTCAGCGGTTTTTCATTTTATTTGAAAAAGGGCTTCAATACTGTGTGTGCCATTTTTAAACTTCACTCATCTAACGTCGTTTTCTATTTTAGTGGTTGTAGCTTTTGTGACAGATCGCTTCTATCACATCTTCATCTCTACCTCCTCTTCTTTAACAGATTATCTTTATTTCAATATTAGCTTCTTTTTCTTGGTTTCTTTATATCTTAGTCGTAATTCTAACATCGCTTCCCGTTTCCCACATTTTTTAAA
>CM055819.1:11349766-11467740 GCA_029582265.1 Zoroaster sp. YZ-2022
TTTTTTTGTTTCATGGAATATTCATATTATTTCTCTTCAAATTGACAGTTTATAAGACATCAAAAAGATGCATATTCATAACTGCATCACCGCAGTTTTCCCTCACCGACAAATTGAAGTCCGCCCTCTGTTGTCAGTAATTATAATTTTTCTTAAGGGCTTGAAACTTTCATGGCGGCATTTATGACATTTTCGGCCGTGATCGCAACTCGAGTGAAGACAAAAATAGATGTAAAGTTTAGCAACGATCATCACTTTTTTGCCAGCTGATTTTTGCTTTATTTTGTTTAATTTAAAAAATTTATATTGAATAAAAGAAATAAAAAAATTATTTAAAAAATGAATAAATAAATAAATGAATAAATAAATGAATAAATATATGAATAAATAAATGAATAATAAATGAATAATAAATGAATAAAATACGAATAAAAAACGAATAAAAAACGAATAAAAAACGAATAAAAAATAAATAAAAATGAATAAAAATAAATAAAAATTAATAAATGAATACAAAATTAATAAATGAATAAGAAATTATTAAATAATAAATGAATAAATAAATACATTTAAAAAAAAAAAAAGAGAAAATGGTACACCTAGTGTGCTTTTAAGTGTTTTTAAGAGAGACAAAATGGAGCTTATAATAATATTATACATAAGTAAGACTGATTGCGGTGACACCATGTGGAATCTCAATTGAGTAGTAATTAGTTCTGAAAAGAACTGGGGGTACAACTCGACGTTTCGATCAGTATGCTCTGATCGTCCTCAGGAGATATACTGATCGAACGTCGAGTTGTACCCCCAGTTCTTTTCAGAACTAATTACTACTCAATTGAGATTCCACATGGTGTCACCGCAATCAGTCTTACTTATCATCCTCACCATGCAAAGCTACAAGTTTTACCAATATTATACATCTTTCCCCCTCCCCCTGTAACAGTTAACCCTCCTATGCCCAGGCTGAAATTTGGCCCAGTCAGCACGGCACTCACAGACAGTCACTTGAGTATTTTTGGTTGCATTGCCAATTAGGTCAAACCACAGGGTCACACAGAGCTGTGTACATGTATGTACTGTCGAGTGGTTTTGGTTTGACCTATCCTAGCCACATGTCCTTGAGTGCACTGCACAAAGTCAATGGGTTAAGAGAGACATAAACATTTTGAGTGTCTTTGAGTGTTAAACCTATATAGGACTAGGAGTGTTAAACCTACATGTATAGGAGGGTTAATGATTGGGTACAGTTGAATGAATTAACTTCGAGCAAACTCTCAAAACAGGAAGTTGTACGCTCATTTTAAGAATGCTGTTTTTGTACCACGTACGTCTTATGTCCATATTACAGGCATGAGAATGGAGTTTTGCAAAAAAGAAGGAAAAAATAATCCAGGCTTATATTAGATTTTGGTATATGAAAACCTTATAAGATGGCTATTTTGGATATTTTTATCATTGAAATCTCTTGTAATTTGGATTTAAAAAAATAAACTAAAAAAATAAATAATCCCGGGAAAATGTTTGGATTTTGGTAAATGAAATCCTGAAAGGATAGCTATTTTGGGTATTAACTTCATTAACATCTCCTGTAATTTTGGCAAGATTTTGTGTACATTATGACCTGTCCAATATAATAAAATATAATTTTCAACACATATTAAAACAAATCTTACAAAGACTTACAAAGACTTGGTTCTTGCAAAGACGGTTTTATTATGCTTACCAATACTTTCAGTCCAGTCATTAATCATAACATCATTTCAGCACATAAGTTACAGAAAGACTGACAGCAATTATACTGGGTAAAATTCTCAAGAGTGTGTAAGAACAAAATAATAGCTCAAAATCAAACTAGCTAAGTTTACGAAAACAATCGCCGATTAGAGAACCAGCAAACAGAACTTTATCACACCAATTCCATTTCCATTTATTTGATAGTTTTGTCGATTTCATTAACATCCACGGCAGAACCACGCTGGACGTAAAGTAAGTTTGAGCGCCATTTCTATCGTCTGCAAACTCGATCGCATAGAAAGTTCCTGCTCTCGCGCGCGAAGACTGTGTTGCAGATAGACTTGACAGTAAGTCAGTTCTATGTCCAGCGCTAGCACTATGGTGCATACATCACGCGCACCACACACACAAAAATACATGTAGGACTGTTAATCACAGTCTACGGAACGTAGAGAGAATTTGGTTGTGATCAATACTCTTTTGCGCAGTGCCCCGCGTTGTGTGTAAAGCGAATCGTTGTATAATGTACTTCTTTGTTAAAACAAATTCTCCGTACATGCGTATTCCGGTGACGTCAACATTCAGAGAGGGGAAAAACACGGACACATAACGTACACGTACACATAATACGGCTGCGGCATCAATCAAATAGGTCGCTACATTAATTTAAACAACACTTTTCCTGGATACAATTTTCTGCTGTAAACACTAAGTTTATCGGGTGACAAAGTTAAATTTTCACTTACTTTTTTCACATGTTTTCTGAGCTAACCCCTATACAACCTACATGTACATGTACCCCCCAAATTTTATATCAATTTCACACTGAACTCGGAGACCACATATTTTGAGGTGAAAAATCCGGAAGATTCTCATGCCTGATATTATGGGCTTTACACTAGCCCGATAATGGTCTTTTTATACACCACTGAAATGGCCACTTTAGTGCAAGGTCGTGTACAACTTTTTCATAAGGGCCTGAAAACGTTTGTACGAAAGCTTTGGGGTTTGCTCTTTTACAACAGTAAAAAATAATAATGACCTTCTGGGAAAAATAAAATCACACAAGCACATCCACTCTCCATGCTGAAAACCTTGCTGAAACTGAACTGTAATCAGCTGTGGCGTGCCGTGTGCTTCATGCATATTCATTTGATTTATTCAAATTGATGGTTATCCAATGCAGCGCACATAAAAGTTCGGTGATCTCAACTAGCTACTTTAGAAGTACACAAATGTACATCACATTGGAATGCGATCATTTTTAGTTTGGCATATTTTGCGTGCATTTCGCTGAAAATGGAAGACGAACGAAACGATTACCATGATTCAACCGATCGCGATGATCAAACCAAGTCATCGGCGGATGATACATCTCCTCCGCCTGCTCAAGGAGCTCCAGAGCCAGTAAAGAAGCAAGTGCAGGTATTATTAAATTTAACTTTTCTCAGATTTATGGTTTATTCAGGCATGACACCGATATGTAAGAGTCTAGCTGAGCCCTAAAATATCACAAAACTAAACTTTCATACGTGAAAATAATGTCTATGTGTTCATGGGACTTAAACGAAAAGTTTTACGGCAACAATGTAAGTTGAATTAACAATTTGCTTTCATTTTCTCAAAAATTACAGCACTTCAGACGGAATATTTTTGAGGATTGTTCATTAAAACATGGCGGCCTAAAGAAAGTAAAATCATGCTGAAATTGAATTATTTATATTAACATTATTGCCCGAAAAAAGGTTGAACAAAATTAGGAGTACCTATAGAATGCAGGGACAAATTTTCCCCTTTTCTGAATTTGACCTCGGAACCGCAGTTGTGTATTTTAAAGTCAGATTACGTAAATTTATAATTAACCTTTGGTGTGGCCCTGCATTCTATAGTTGTACCCAAATGATTTACCATACAGTCTGTAGGCCTAGGCCTACTTCATTTTTGAAGCCAAAGCATGGATTTATTATTAAACATTTTTAAATGTTTAAAGTCCCCTATTAGAAATTTTGTTTTAAACAATTTTTAAATAAATTCAAAATAAATGAAAGAAAAACAATACCCGAGCTCCATGCATGTGATCCGCAGGCTTTGATATCCAAAACTTTTCAAGACTTTTCTAATTCATTAAAACGAATTCATCAAATTTGACGTGTTAATTGTTTTAAAGGTGAATAAATGTGAATTTTCTAATTAACCCTCCTATAGGTTTAACAATCAAAGACACTCAAAATTTGTATGTCTCTCTTAACCCATTGACTTTGTGCAGTGCACTCAAATAAATGCCAGGACATGTGGCTAGGATAGGTCAAACCAAAACCACTCGACAGTACATACACAGCTCTGTGTGACTCTGTGGTTTGACCTACCAATTGGCAATGCAACCAAAAATACTCAAGTGACTGTCTGTGGGTGCCGTGCTGACTGGGCCAAATTTCAGCCTGGGCATAGGAGGGTTAATGACCAATTTTATTCAGATTAATCAATTCAGATTAATCAATTACTTTTGAAGCTGTGAGTGGCTTAACTTGTGATGGTTATCGTCCATTTTGGGCAACAAAGCCATCTTTCTTGGATCGGAATCCTATGTTTAAGCCCCCAAAAGTCTCCAGTTTTCTGGTCACCATGGTCTCAGCGCGCGTCGCCATTTTTTCGTTTACTATGAAACAACATTGCAGCTAAAATCGCTTGATTGCTGTCGTGCTTTGTTTTAAACGACTTTTTCACATACAGGTATGAACGTTTGCCCGATTTGTAAGGTCTCTCTTATGAATGTATCACGTATTTCCCTGTTGCCCAAAAAGCCAACAAACAAAGATTACCACCCCCCCCAAAAAAAATTAAATTAAATTTAAAAAACAAACAAGACTAAGTTAAGTGTAACTTTTAACCCTCCTATAGGTTTAACAATCAAAGACACTCAAAATTTGTATGTCTCTCTTAACCCATTGACTTTGTGCAGTTCACTCAAATACATGCAAACACATGTGGCTGTGTGATAGGAGGTCAAACCCAAAGACACTCAATTTGTATGTAACTCCCAACCCATTGACTTTGTGCAGTGCACTCATACACAGCTCTGTGTGACTCTGTGGTTTGACCTACTAATTGGCAATGCACACAAAAATACTCAAGTGACTGTCTGTGAGTGCCGTGCTGACTGGGCCAAATTTCAGCCTGGGCATAGGAGGGTTAAAGAGTGAAAACAAGGAGTTTTTGTTGAATAATTCTGTGAAATAATTCTTTGGACTTATTTCAGGGTTAAAATATTTTAAAAGGTCAACATGGTCACGATCAACAAGGCATGGAAATTGGAATTGGAGGGCTACTTTTAACTCACATTAACTTATTTAATTTATATTCAGTGGAGAGCTGACGATTAAGACGTTACCCCAGTCTGGGACTGGCGGAGTAACTTCGATAACCCAGTCTGGGACTGGCGGAGTAATTAAATATTCAGCGGAGAGCTGACGATTAAGACGTTTAGCCCAGTACATGTCGGGACTGGCGGAGTAACTTAGTTAGATTCATCAGCCGGTAGCTGACGATAACCCAGTCTGGGACTGACAGAGTAATTTATATTCAGCGGAGAGCTGACGATTAAGACGTTTAACCCAGTCGGAGACTGGCGGAGTAACTTAAATTCATCAGCCGGTAGCTGACGATAACCCAGTCTGGGACTGGCGGAGTAATTTATATTCAGCGGAGAGCTGACGATTAAGACGTTTAGCCCAGTACATGTATGAGTATTACTATTACTAGATCATGGTATTGCATGGTAATTGGTATACCTGCTGACTGTAGTCATGGTATTGGTAGTGTAACTTGTAACTAAATTACTAACCCTAAAGTGTAAAGACTAAAGTTTACAATAAATTTTCTCCCTTTTTTACCTGTCTTCGTTGGCTGAACCGAGGAAATGCAGGCACTGTATTAAAGTGTAACTTCTTAACTGCCTCTTGGAGAAACGATTTTGGCTGAAAGGTGTCGAAAAAAAGAGTATTTCCCAGACAGAGCAACGGCCAATCTGTGTACAAACCTTTCATGCCGTTCATGCTGAATAATAATTATTATGTGGTGCATGAGCGCGAGCGCGAGCGATGACCTAGTAAGCTTGGGGGTCAGAACATCAATTGCGCAGCAGAACACGTCTCAGCTCATTAAATCGCCTGCACTGTAAGTAAAGTCCTGTCGCCCTTGCGCAATTGATGTTCCGCCGCGCAATCGATGTTCTGACCCCAAGGTCATCGCTCATGCGCATTATTCAGCATGAACGGCATGACAAGTTTGTTGCTCTGAGAAAATGTCTGGGAAATACTTTTTTTTCGACACCTTTCAGCCAAAATCGTTTCTCCAAGAGGCAGTTAAGAAGTTACAGTGCCTGCATTTCCTCGGTTCAGCCAACGAAGACAGGTAAAAAAGGGAGAAAATTTTGTGCAAACTTTACACAGGTAAAGTTAAATACGAACAGGAAGAACTCCTCTTTTGGTCAGCATGGTCAGGACAATAATAATATCGTATCAGTGTAGGGAGGACGAAAGCAACAGCGCCCTCACATCAAAAGTGCTAAAAAAAACTCCGTTATGAGCGATAATTTCCTAATTTCTTCCTTCAAAAATATATTTATCACTAGAAAACAAAGCTACAACTCATAACACAGCAGTAGATTCGTGCACCATTTTTAATGTTTCACACTTTAAAAAGGTTTTGAACGAATTTTACAGTCGAGTTGAAGATGAAACGAAGCCCGAAAATGGCCCAAAGCGGAAAAATCAACAGTCAAATTCGCCGCTCAAAAATGGTCCTAAAAACATTAGCGGTAAGACCCATTTTTATATGGAGGGGACTTTGCGTTCCAATCATCAATCCTGACGATCTTAATATCAAAATAAAGCTTAAAATTAGATCTGTAGCCAGAAAACTGTTTCAAATGTACTTAAAAAAATTAATTAGGTCTTAAAACAAAAGGAAGACTTTGAGACCGAATAATTTTGGATCTAAGTAGCCTAACACTGGTACAGCCTTCATCCGTACCTCAATGGAATGCCCGTTTCGTGCTCTTTCCGACACTGGCGACAGTACATGTATGTGGGTTGTACCTTGACATCGAGGTCCCATTAAGTTATAGCGATATTCATTTAACCTGTTCTGCGAAAAAAGTTGGTGAGCCGGCCAGGCGCCATCCATGATGAGTCATCAGTCTGGGATTCGCCTCACTTGTACGCTGATAAAGCGGGCAGGGATCAGACTGGCGAGGTTTTGTTTACGCGTTGTCAGCCAGCGATGCATGAGTCATCAGTCTGGGATTCGCCTCACTTGTACGCACAGTAAACGGAGCCGGGATCAGACTGGCGAGGTTTTGTTTACGCGTTGTCAGCCAGCGATGCATGAGTCATCGGTCTGGGATTCATCTCACTTTTACGCGCATTAATTAAACTGAGCCGGGATCAGACTAACCAGGCTTTTTTTACGAGCGTGGCCACACACTTGTCACAACCACAACAAGTTCGTTAAGTTTGAAGGCATATTTTTAAAAATCTTAATTAATTTGGCATCAATGGCAACTAGTTTTCAGATTGATAGGGTGAAAGAGTAGGCTGGTTTCTACAGATGTTCCAAAAATGAAAAAAAAATGGCCAAATACTTTTCAAGATTCACTTCCTTGAAAATGGACAGTTTTTGTATAATGTTATTGAACTCCCAAAGGGACCACAGGACACCTTGGAGGTTATGTAGCATATTAACATGATACTAGGTTGGACGAAGGCCATACCCTTTAATGACGTCTAACTCTGGAATGCCTGGGCCGATTTTCTTCAAACCAAATGCAAATGGCTTTTGGGAAAATGATATCTGGTTTCAACACAGTGCAGGCCTATTAAGTTGTGGTTGATTTTTTTGGATTGTCATCCCTACTTATCGTAAGTGTACTGTAGATAGGGTCCTATCACTAGTATCAGGGCTAACCAAGTGATTAGTTAATAGTATCGTTATGTCAAGTGTCACAAGTTGCCTCTCGGCTGCCTCCTGGGTTAGGATCCGCATATTTGATTTGGCATATGTTTTACGCTAGATGCCCTTCCTGAGACCTGACGCAACCCTCCCATTTATCCGGGCTTGGGACCGGCACTAAGCATGCACTGGCTTGTACGTCAATGTACATCCCCAGTGCCGGGTTCAATTCGGCCCTCGCAGCAATTATGGTAAAGTGTCTTGCTCAAGGACACAAACACCATGGTCGCGGCAAGGCTTCAAACCCACACACTCTGACGACTCAGCCATCAGAACACAAATCCGACGCACTAAACCGCTCGTATGTCAAGTCACAAGTATTAAAGTAATTTCTTTGCAAATCAAGCTTACCTGTGTCAAAAACATAAACTAAAACCATGTATTGATGTACATATGCCCCTGCCATTTACATTTGTTATAAACAAATTTAAAGCTTTATTTTGAGTCGACATATTTGATATTAACCCTCCTACACATGGAGGCCACTCCGATCCACTAAATTCTGTTCTTGAGCAACCTTCAGTACATACATGTACAAGCCTACTGTCCTTTCCAAGTAATCTTACAAAATCAACTGTGTGCCACCCAAGGCCACTGTAAATGTTTGAACATATTAGTATGGCCTACAATGTATTGATGGGAGACCACTTTACCCTATAATCTCAGTGGTGTGACAGTGCACAGAAGGGTAACCACAGGAGGCCACTGGTAACAGCTAATGGCTTGGAGTGGCCTGAATGGGTTGTTTAAAAAATTACACTGATTGTAGGAGGGTTAATACATAATAGTAGACATGTCACTCGCGGAAAAACACCATCTACATTCGCCACGATTGTGTACAAACATCCCATTCATAAAAAATCCCGTTTGGTAAGCTGCGCCACTATGAAGGCCTTCGGAAAATGACGTTTTGCTATGTGTTCCTCGATCAATAACGTCTTGATTTTAATATGGACGAGGAGACTAATGAATAACAAACATTTACCAAAGGTTGATAATGTCCAAATCTTTCCAGAATATATACAAAATCTTATTTGAAAACTTTGATTGAAATAATAAAAAATGAAGAACTATCAAAAATCTCATATCAACATCCTAATAATAAAAATGAATTGTTTCATGTTTTAAAAATGATTTTTTGTTGTGAGGAACATATTAGCAAAAACTGTTGTTCGGTGCAGCCTTGAACGTGGTAAATCCATGTCGCGAACCTAGATGGCGGAATCAAGCGCCACGCAGCGCTCAAAACTTCGTCAGAAGTTGAAAGTATGAATTGAGCGGCTGGAAGTGGACAATCTTGTCTTTGAGAACAGCATTGCAGGTAAATTTTTCATTGATTTTGATTCAAATTATACTTCATTTTTTCTAATCTCGATTACATAATTTAAATAATTATTAATTTTTTTCTTGGCCCGTTTCCATTTTTTTCATTTTTGAGGCATCTTCTTTTCTGTGAAAATTCACAAGCAATTCCATTTTTGTTTTCTAATATACAAGTTTAATAAATAAATAAACCTAAATAGCTATTTTTTAAAAATATAAACAAATAAAGATAACAAATTTTTATGCATTATTTTTTATTTTTCTCTGCAGATCACTGGTTTGAAACCACAGTAGCAAATGTTGCTCTCATGTATTCGGAGGACCATTGAGGATGCTGGTAGTAGTACATCAACGGATACCAGTTCAGTCTCTTATTGTCAAACCTTTCCCAAGGTGTTCTCTTCATTAGGAGTCAAAACATAAATGCATTTACTGTCCAGTAAAAAGTAACCTTTTTATGTATTTGAATACATACTATTTGATGATGTACTGGTGTGCAGTGTGCACCAACTGTCTCTTTTACACTAATTAGTCTTAATTTGCATACTTATAAAGCTACATTGCAAGTTTATGACCCTGTGATTTTTGTTCTTTGTTCGATCATACAGCAGAAATTGAATATGCATATATACAGTATAAAGTATGCATTATCACATTAATTAGATTTGCTAATTAGCATATGCAAATTTACATATGCAAATTAGGTGTTTTAATTTGTTTTCATTAACATAAATGTCAAATAATGTTCAATCTGATGATGTCTTCAAATTTCCAGTAGGTGGATTAATTTTGAAATGATGAAGTATGCGCATACTAATGAGTTACAGATACTGATGGAGGGCATTTTTAACAGACTACCATCAGTTATATACATGTACCTACAGTACATGGCCACATACAGTGAAAACTAAAGGGTTAATTATTTATAACTTTTTAATGCTTTATCGGATTTTGATGAAACAAAAAATAAAATGTACCATTTTGAAAACTTAATTTAGATATTTTTGTTTTGAAGCCTTTTGATTACAAATAATTATTGGGGTGACATGCCTACATAATAGCCATAGGATCATAAGACATCTTGACGCTTGTGACAACTCGACATAGACAACTCCACCCACAAAACACTTGACCCACGAGACAACTAAACCCTCGTGACAACTCTTCCCTCGTGACAACTCTTCCCTTGTTACAACTCGACTCTTTTTTACTAGCGCTGTGGGCGGAAAGGATTGATGCAGACAAATTATGATCAATGGGAAAGAATGTCGTATCCGACCGCCACTTTTTAAGGGTTTTTGGAATTTTTGGGGAATTTTTTTGCAATCACTAACCAGTTAAAAAATGATTCTATCGATTTTTGTGGGTACAGATAACAAAAACTATCTTTAACATACACTTTTTTCGGACTTTATTTCCCATCTAAAAAAAATCCTCCCCTTCAGAAAATATAAGGATCCTATTATAGTTGCCGCTGCGCATAATAATAATAATAATAATAATGTGTGGACTTATATAGCGCACGTATCCACCAACTGAGTGGTGTTCAAGGCGCATTATATTATTACCCCTGCTCATAAGGCTCATAAATCATTCCTGAAACCATCTCAGCTCCTTGGGGAGTATACAGCTCAATTGCTGCCATTACAGCGCATATAGGGCTAATCAACCAACTCTGCCCTCACAGGTACCCATTTAACCCCTGGGTGGAGAGAAGCAATTATGGTTAAGTGTCTTGCTCAAGGACACAAGTGTCACGGCCGGGATTCGAACCCACATTCTGCTGCTAACACGCATGTACAAGGACCGTGTTGGTCACTAACGGGGGAGTTGACAAGATCAAACTGACATGACTGAGGAAGTCGTTGTATACCAAAAATGCCTGATTTTTCATGAAATAAATATCCTGGAATAATTTGAAGTACATGTATATGTCCATCATGTTCCATATGTTCTCTACCTTACTGGGTAGGTAAGATTACATTATTGGTTATATTGAATGGGAAAAGTGGCAGTCGGATACAACATGACATGATATGCATCCAATTACAGCGCCCTGTAGAGCTAGTTTCCATGACAACCAATGACATCATCTTGATGACATGTGAATGAACATTTATTGTGCCAAGTTTGATTAATGCCAAAGCATGTTCGAGAAATAAAGGATTATTCAATATGTAGTGATATTGACGTCCAACTAAGCTTAATAGCATGGGGGCTAAAAAAGTGCCCCCAGAGATAGAATTTTTTTTAAAAAACCTAAGTTAACACATTTTTGTGGTTACATTAGACATAGACAAACCTTGGTGGCAACAATAAAAACTAAATGACTTATAATGAGATATTTTTCTGAAAATCCCAATAATTAAAATATGCATCAAATACGTGCAATTATAGCTCCCTCTAGCGGTCGTTTTCATGAGAACCGATGACATCATCATGACGGCATATGACTGAACATTAATTGTACCAAGTTACGTGATAATAGGTGAAGGCATAATGGAGTATTGGCGAGATGTTTGATCTTCCACCCATAGTGCTAAGAATTATCAGCGTAAGCTCATTAAGGGCAAACAATACTACAATCCAAAATTTTCAATGTTAACATTTTTTCTGTGTTTAGGACATCCAAAGGAACCAAAAAATATTTGTGGCGGTGGGTTATAGGGGGAGGGGTGCACGGTAGACCCCTCCAGCCCACAGACTAGAGTGTAAGAGGAGTGATAATTGTAACTTGGATTTGGGACATGTGCATGTAGTAATTGGTTGTTTGAAGAGTTAGTGTAGGGTGCGTCAGTTTTGTGGTTCAGTACCTTTCCTTCCATTTCTGTATCTTTTTCAGGCATATGTTTTTATTACAAGCTCCTACTGAAAGTGTACAGATCCTCACCACAAAGATGGAATACATCGCTACGTTTGGTGCCATTGGTACAGCTATTTGTAAGTGATCGTTCTTTCAGTTAATCTCAATAAGTTAAAGCTGTTAGGGGTTCTTTACATTGTTGGTTTTAAGTTACATTTAACAACCAACGTGAAAGTTTCAGCGTATTACATATATATGGGAAATTGTTTCACATGACCAAAACAAAACATAAATTCCTTCAGATGAGGTTTGTCAGTGCATATTGTGTATCTTATCATCCCATGAGTGACTGCTTTTGCAAGCTTTCACACAACATAGTAAAAATATAAGTAAAAAAACAACATTCTATGAGAGTTACACACATTGTCTTTGGTCATGCACTGTCAGATATATTCATCCAAATCTGCCACAAACAAATCTATGCCAACAAAAAAGTTGTTAATGTAAAAACAAATTATATCATAACTCTAATTCTGTAAAAGAACTGACCTTAACATTTCGGAGTTATGAGTAACGATATCTCGGGTACTAACATCAAAAACATGAGTGAAAACAGACGATAATTGTTTGAGAAACTACAACAAATGTAGAGCGATCATGAAGGACCTCAAAAATTGCCACACATAAATTTGTGCCAAAAAAAAAAGGAAAAAAAAGAAGAAGTGACATTAACATTTCAGAATTCTGTGTACTGATATCTAGGCTACCAACAATGAAAACATGAATGAAAACGGATGACATTTCATCTCAGTTTTCACGAAGTAACATTTTCGTCTACGTAGGGGTAAAATCACGTTGCAAAATATAAGTAATTGAAGTTGGTATTATATAAGTGATTGAAGTGATTTTGATATCATTTTAATCTCGAAGATCATTAATTTTTACTTTGTTAGAAAGCTGAAATCTCGAATGGTGCGTAACTGTATGCTTTTTGTAGAGGAAGATAACTATAAATGAGTAACAAACTTATAAACTAGACTGTCACTTTGTGAAAACTTGACAAGTGTCAAGTTTTCACAAAGTGACATTTCACAACTTCACGGAACACACGTGTGGAGTGACCGTTCAAGTCACTTCATTAAAACTTAAATCATGGTGTTCGCATAAAATACACATGCAGTAATACATGCACAAGGCTGCAATCGGTCACTTTGTGAAAACTTAAAACCACAGTTGAATTCAATTTCACAAAAACTTCATTACTTTATTTATAAAACTAGAGAGTGATGTAGAGTGATGCGGTGATGTAGAGTGAAGGACCACTGTTGTGTACGCACACAACTACTTATGCAGTGTAGTGCACAGTCAAATCAATTGCGCACGATGGGTCTTCACACATGCGTAGTACGACCGCTTTCCATGAGAAAACTTCTGCTAACGTAAGATTTTGTAGTAGGTCGGGACCTTCGACAAAATCTCTCAATATTTGTGACAAAATCTCTCAATGTTTGAGACAAAATCTCAGTCTCAAGGAATGTAGGACAGTCTCAAACATTCGTGTCCTTTCAAACAAAGCTCATTTTGTAATACATGTATTTCTCAAACATTGAGAGAATTTCCACACAATGTTTTTGTGTGTGTGTATGTGTGTGTGTGAAAAGGGCATGTCAGACAGAAACATGTCAAATCACTCACTAATATGGTTATCAGAACCACAGTCTCACTTAGCGATAGTTGAGATGAACCATAATGTTATTACTGCAAGTTACATGTACTCCCCTCATGCAAAGACTAAAATCTTTCAGACATTTACTCCCCCCCACATAAGTGTGGGCTGAGTCTACGAGCGAATACTTACCTGGAGGGCCATCTACCGGTGCATATTTCCATAATATAGCAGAACAATACGCTAAGACTTTTCACACACAATAGCGCCCTCTACTACCCATGCTGCCCTGCGGCATCACGCCACGTTTATCTTCCTCTTTTCTGGAGCGTTTATAGAAACCCCAGAGAGGTCGATCAAGCATAGTGGGGAAGGAGGGGGGGAGCGCCCTCCAGGTAAGTATTCGTAGACTCAGCCCACACTTCTGTGGAGGGGAGTCTACATCACTCTACTTATCTGGAGGGCCATCTACCGATGCATAGAGTACCACCGAAGATAGGCGGTGGGGAATGCGAGATGCTATTGCATGACCATGAGGCAAAGGCCATCGTCGATGGCCCCATCCAAACCACTCCACCGGAAGCGGTGGTAAGTAGGATGAGATGCCCCCAGCGATAACGATATGCGCCAGAACAAAGGGAGCAATCAAAACCACTGAGCAAAGGACGGCTAATGACAAGAAGCCCGTAAATACACCAATAAAGGAGCGTCTGAATAGACGAGCCCATTAGCACAAAACAAAAGAAATATTGGGCTAACGCAATATCCCAATATGATACCGAAAGCGGCCCCGAAAGACTTGCGAATGCAAGGAAGCCGGTAAGAACCCCTAACTGAGGCAAAATCCCAGGAATAAATGGAGGGACGTACCGGAACGTCACCAAAATTATCAAATCAATGCATGATGTGTACATGGATTACAAATCAAACAAAAACAATTGAAAAGGGGTACTCACCATTTCACAGTGACGGCTGCACAGGAGGCTTGTAACGTCGGGACGAAGCCGCCTGGACGATATCTGCCATAGGGACGCCCTTAAAGTAGGCCCATGACGTCGACGCTGAGCGGATGTCATGGGCTCGGAAGGGCGTGTTATCTGCCTCCGGCCACTCACTCAGGGCCGAGCGGATAGCTGTAATCAGCCAGCATGTAATAGTGTCCCGAGACGCTGGCCGGAAAGGGGGGACCGAAGTAATAAACAATTGTGTATGTTCGGCCCGAACCTGTTTGGTGCGGTGAATGTACCACTTGAGCGCCCTGACTGGGCACCAAAGCTTATCTGCGTCCGCCGCTGAAAAGGACTTTAAGTCGGCAACAAAAATGTCTGGCGGCGAGAAGTCACTTGACTGATTTTTCGTCAAGAAACCCGCTCGTGGTATGAGACGGACCCCACCCGGTTCCCACCGGATGTGGCCGTCCTCCACCGCCAAGGAATGTAGTTCACTACGGAGACGAGCAGTAGCGACCGCCATAAGGAAAACCACCTTGAGGGATAGATGGAACAACGAGGCGCTACCCATCGGCTCGAAGGGTGCCCTCGAAAGTGTATCTAACGTTTGAAACAAGTCCCAAGGCAGTGCGAGTTTACGTGCGGGGACGTTCCACAAACATACCTCGAATAAGATGGTGGAGGGTTTTATTGTCAGACACTGACGAACCATCCGTAAACCCAGTATGGATTGCGGCAATCGCCGAACGATAATTTTTAACTGTCGTTACAGCGAGGCCGCTATCAAACAGATAGAATAAAATTCACCCACCGCCTACAGAAGAATCGGTGGGGACGATGAGAGTGGAGTTTACACCATCTAAAGAAATGGACGTAGTCTGCTGTTGTAGACCTTCCTTGTGGAAGATCTACGGCCGCCTGCCGCCAACTCCGCAGCCCGGACCGAAAGGCCGCTGCGCGGAAGGATCGGGAGACAATACCCAGCAGGTCAGGTGAAGATTCCCGGAGCTGGGTGCAGGTAGTTCGACCGGGCTGGAAAAGAATGTCCGCCTGCGGGGAGAACCACCGGCCTGTGGACCAGGAGTCGGAGAAGCCTGGGAAACCACGCCTGGCGGGGCCAAAACGGAGCCACGAGGAAAACTTTGCAATCGTCCTGCTCTATCTTGGCCAACACCCTCGCGATCAGGGAGAACGGGGGAAAGGCGTAGGCCAGAAGGCCCTCCCACGAGATCGCCAGAGCGTCTGTCCGCCAGGCATTGGGGTCGTAAACCCTCGTACAATAAACCGGGAGCTGGTTGTTGTGCGAGGTCGCAAACAAGTCCACGTGAGGACGGTCGATCATGTTGAAGATCAATTATACCACCGAGGGGAGAAGGGTCCACTCTGTGGGGACAACCCGCCCGAGACAGGGCGTCGGCCAGCGAATTGTCCACGCCGGGATGTGAATCGCTGACAAGGTGATGTTGTAGCAAATGCACCAGTGGAGAAGGTCCCACGTCAAAGGCGCACAGTTGCCCGGCGTGTTCCCCTGGCGGTTGATATAGGCCCACGACAGTGGTGTTGTCGCACCGTATGCGGACCGCCTGCCGGTAACCTGGACGCTGGAAACGCCGAGGGCCAGCGACACCGCTAACATCTCTCCAACACATTGATATGGAGAGACCGCTGATCGGTCGACCATACCCCAAGCCGCCTGCAGTGGGGCAGACTGGCCCCATCCGGACAGCGACGCATCCGTCGTGATGGTCACCGGACGGTTGCGGGCGCCGGAAAGACCGACCCTTCGTGAGGTTGTCGGAGGACATCCACCAACGGCGCGGGACCAGGAAAGGAGCGGTCGGAACCGGCAGTCGATGGAATGCCGGCTGGGCGGAACACCGACAACAGATGGAGTTGGATCGGGCGCATGCGTAGTCTGCAAAATCGATGAGATCGACCATGCTGGACATGAGACCCAACAACTTCAACCAGGCCGGGCCGGAGCCACCACCCGGCAGAAAAAGCAACACGCATTGGATGAGATTTGTCACCCGCCCGAGTTGGCGGGCGAGACTCGCACAGAGGTCGAGCTGGGCCCCCAAGAAAGACGGAGTCTGCGAGGGGACCGGGTGCGACTTCTCGGCATTGACGATGAAGCCGAGATCGGCCGCCATCCGCCATGTCTGTGCCACTGCCGCGGCCGTTGCCTCGCGGGAGCGGCCCACGACAATCCAATCGTCCAAGTACATGAACACCGAGATCCCCCGTTGCTGCAGTGCCTTCCCGATCACTCCCGCCACCCGGGCGAACACCCTGGGGGAGGTGGAACGACCGAAGGGGAGAGCGACAAACTCGTACATGACGTTGCCGTACTGGAAGCGGAGGAACTCCGGTGTTCCGGACGAATCGGGACATGGAGATAGGCATCCCGCAAGTCCAAACCGCCACCCAGGCCGGGGGCAGATGGACTCAATTACCTTTAAAGTCTGCATCCGGGAAACGCGGCGGCGGATGTATCGGTTGAGGGCCGAGATTCAGTATGGGACGCCACGCGTCCACCCCTTTTGGGAACCAGAAAAAGGTGGACATAAATCCGCCCGCCCGCCCGACTGGGACCGGGCGCACGGCGTGTTTGAGGAGGAGAGACCTTAGCTCCCCCTCGAGAGTGTGGCGTTTTGATACGTCCGACGGGATGGGAGTCGGATGAACGAACATGTCCGACGGGGGGGGTGCTCGTAAATTCCAGCGCGTAACCGCGGCTGACGGTTTCGAGCACCCACTGATCGGACGTGAATCGAGCCCAGGACCCGCTGAAGTGGCGGAGGCGGCCCCCCATGGGTCCGTCGATGGGAGGCCACCACAAGCCGAGCGCGTCACTTGCGCCAGCCCCCGGAATAGCGGGGGCCCGATGCGTGTGAGCCACGGCCGGGCTGGGGCTGTTGACCCCCGGTGTAAGATTGGCCACGCGCGCTGCGTGCCCCTCTATCACCGGGCGACCGAAATTACCACGAGCTGCCTTGAACGGCTTACGGCGTGGAATCTTGAAGGTCGCCTTGTCGGCCTTACGTGCCGATTTAGGAGCGGGCTGAGAGGGTTTGTTTAAATTAATCTTCTCAGTGGCCTCGAGACGCTTTGCCTCCGCCTCCATCGACTCCTGAAATTTACCTGCGAAGAGGTCAGGGCCGAGGAGGGGGAGTGCCTCTAGGCACGCCTGCCGCACCCTCCGACGGGAGGAATAGCGCGTCCAGCACGTTGGCCCTGCGGGCAGTAGCTGCCAAGGTAGAGATACGTGAGAACTGGTCCAGGGAAGTGTGCAATCCATGGTCAAGGCAATGGAGGGCCGCCGTGAAGAGGTCCGCCGGAACGGGCGAATCCTCCTCGCAACCCAAGGCCAAGTACTCCGTGAGGAGCAGGAGGAATGACGACGCACGCAGCCCCAGACGTGAGGCTGTGTCCACCTTCTTGAGGGTATCCTCAAGCTTCCCCCTCGAGCGGTCAGAGAAAGGATTCTTCGCTGAGGAAGAACCCCCATCAGCCGCCAACTTGTCCTTCGCAGAGTCCGGTACTACCGGCGCTGTGAAAAACTGAGTAAAATCAGCCGCCGGGAAGCGGTAGTAACTCAACTCCCGCTTCTTATATGGAGACCACTTTGCCGTCTCGGCAATGGAATTCATGCGCTCAACACACACCAAGTCGAGCGGCAGTACTGGAAAAACTGGTGTACTACTGGCCGTCGAACCGGTCATGTGCTTGAACGACTGACGGCTGGAGCCAGCTGTCTCCTCCAGGGAGGGAAGCTGCAAAACTCGCACCATGTCGCATTGTACCAAACGCAGTTCCGTCTCCATGACCGAGAGACGCTGCATGTGGACAGACTCGTCCTCAGAGCCCGACTGGGAGGGACGAGTTGACACGGGCGACTGGGCCGAGTCCCCCGGCGGGACCACCGGAGCCGCCCGGGCCGAAGGGCCCACGGGTGGAACCGGGGCCGCCACGGCCGGGGGACCCATCACCTCCACCGAGAACTACGAGGATGGATGGAGACTCAACGCAGGGGGAGAGGCGGGCGCACGGCAGACTGTGTGAGGTGGGCCCACATATGACTGAGTCGCCCAGCCTGGGTCAGGATAGAGACCCGGAAGTGGGGGACGAGCGGGGCCGAGTTGGCCCGGCAAACCGCCTGGGTGATAAGCAGACATGGCTGACACCGAGGCCGTAATGGACTGCACGGCGTGAAGAAACTCGGCCCGAGACATGGCTCCGGCGTTTCTTACGGTGTGAGACCGGGCAGGCGAGCCCGAACTGGGCGAGATCGATGGCTAGAACGCCCACGCTTCTTCCCTCTCACGAGGCGCTCCGGTCGATTCTGAGGATAATTCAGTCGACCCGGAGGCATCGGCACGCCCGACGGTCCGAAGAAATCGGACCCGGTGGGGCTGAGTCAATGAGGCCAGGCCGGGCGGTGACTGCCCGGCGTGCGACGCTATCAGCCCGGGAGAATGGGCCAGCGAAGCACCGGTCGCTGGACCGAGCAAACCACCCCCAGCACCCGTGGCGACTGCCATTGGACCGGGAGCACTCGGGTCGTCAGCGGACACGGAATGGGCAGTGGGGCCCGGAGTCGGGACCTTACCCTTCCGTGGGCCTTTTTTCTTGTAGGTCACCCTGGCAGAGGAGGATGTTTTGGATGAAACCTTGCCAGGGGAGCTACCAGTATGTTTGCCAGTACCGCTTGAAATGGCTGGTACGGGGGACAAGATCTCGTCCCCCGTCCTACTGCGGCGGTGGCGGGATAGAGCCACCGGAGCAATCACCCGAGGACACGGCCCGTCCCGGGGAGAGGAAATTCTCCCCGGTGCTGACGGACTCGGCCCTCACCAAACGTTTAGCCATCTTGAAAAAGACGAAACTTGATGAAACTCTACACTGAAGAAAAATTCTCTAAAGCACACTAACTCGGTGCTAGCACAGTTATCTTAGTAGATAAATTTGTCTTAACGTAAAGCCAAGAAACTGGAAGGAAAACTGTCTGTTGCCGGAGCAAATCAAAACGTGACCTACCAGTCCTGCTGCGCTAGAGAAAAGAGGAAGATAAACGTGGCGTGATGCCGCAGGGCAGCATGGGTAGTAGAGGGCGCTATTGTGTGTGAAAAGTCTTAGCGTATTGTTCTGCTATATTAGGGAAATATGCATCGGTAGATGGCCCTCCAGGTAAGTAGAGTGATGTAGACACATGTACAGTGTATTCACAGTTTTGTCAAAGTAGCATGCAACATGTGGAGGGGGAGGGGCGCTCATTCCTCAGTATGGCAGCTAAAGAGTTCAGAGAAAGATTTTTTCTACAAATTTACAGTAACATTTTTATTCAGAAATATGTTTGTGTGTACATGTGTATGTACTGTATGCTAATTCTGAAGAATTCTTGAATTTTGTATTTAGCAAATTGTGAATTTTGTGTGCATTTGTGTATTATGCAATACAAGCCAAATCTTTTACTGAGATGAACTGGCATGATTATGCATTTTTATTCCCAAAGGGAGATGTTGTTGTGGAGATAATGCATGCTGTAGGATACGCAAGTATTTGAAGAAAAAGCAAAACAAAGGTATGTTTAAATAATATTCAGAAAAGCCAATCGTCAGAAGTTCCAGTGCTTGAGAACAATTTCTGTGGAAAACATTGATAAAAATGTGTGATGTTTTCAGTGGCATAACTGTGGGGGATATTGGGGCATTTCTGAAGTCTGTGCAGTGTGCACATCCTACAGGTTCATGTACAACATGTATACACTAGCTGTGAACAGTGGAAAATTGCTTTGTACACATGAAAAACAATGGAAGTCACTTTTAGACACTTGATAAAGAGTAGACCTGGTCTGGTTCCCTGACACAAATAAAAAAATCATCATGGACTTTTTAACAGTTCTATAGGCTACCAGCCCAAAATTTGAAACAAGCCACAATTTGAGCAGTGTATGCATTAAAAAAAATAAATAGATCGTATTTAATCAAATGCATATATGTTTTTTTTCTTTTCAGATTCTGGAGCAGGGCAGACATCCTCAGGTAAACACGTACATATAACAATTGAACAACATTCCATGATTCCCATCCATTCTCCCACTCAACTCCCTTAGCAACTCTGAAAAAAACTACATGTAAGACATGCCTAGTCTTGCATCAAGACATTTTTGAGACATATACTGTCCAATTTGCCCTGTTAAGCAATTCTGCTGACGCCCAGCTAATGCCAGGCCTGGAATTTCGTTCTTGTTGGTTGGGGCAAGGCCACTTCTCTTGAGTAAACGGCACTTCCATTAGAATGTTAGAATGTCTATGGGAACATTTATAAGGGGGGCCAAGACCAGGACAATGAGGCCATGGTCTCACTGGCCTCCATGAAATTCCTGGCCTATAATCAAATACATGACAGAAATAGCAAGTTGTAATGGGACCCGGCCTGCTGATGGTGCTTATAACAAAACTTGATGTTAAAGGGAAGGTACATACATGTACATGTACAACACAGGTATTTGGAAATGTTCATTTCAACCATATACATGTATAGATTTTAAGAGATTTCTTATAAAACAAACCTGTGAATATTCATCACAATAGGTGCTCATGGTTTTGAGAAAAAGATGAAAATTGTTAAAGGTATTTTATGTAAAGATGAAAGCACTTGATATGGAATAATTTCTTAGCATGATTGATACTTGTAAATAAGGATCTTTGTGGGTATCAGTACTTACCGTAATTTCCTGCGTATAAGACGCTCGGTGTATAAGGCGCATTACCCCAGAATCGGGGGAATGTGATTAAAGTGTCAACGTACAAGGCGCACCATGACCGCTGACACAGAGGCCAGCTGGGTGCCACTCATTGTCGGTACATCGCCACAAAGGGGTCATTGTGTTGCGCCACTCCCTGAACTGATGGTCTGTGTGCCACAATAAAAACTATTCAATTGGACGAAGGCCGAGTTTAGTGTTTAGCAGAAAATGTTCCCAGAAAAATGTAGCCCTGTCGATCCAATTGTATTGATTTTTTAATCGGTTAGCTAATGTGCGTGGGGCTAGAGATCGGATTGGTTTCAGAAGTATAATTCTCAATATAAATTATAGTTTGTTTCAAATGAACTATAGCCATCAACAAACACAAATTCGTATAATTATCGTGTCATGTGCAATGCATCGGAAACGATGTTATTGGTATACACGTTAAATTATTTGCTTACCTCCATGCTTGCATAAACAAGCCATTTTCGCGACGTGATCCCGCGAGCCGCATCCCGCTCATTTCATTCATAAAAAGTGGCAACCATAAATTGTCCAATAAGCATGCAATACGTACGTGCACTTGCTTCTCTCCATTGCTCAGCCCGGGATTCCCCTTAATATGCAACTTTCCCAACAAACCTTGTTCCCAACGTTTACCTGAAGGTCTCGAATGTGGATTCAAGACCCATGGGGACGAGCTTGGTCATGACCTGCAGGGACACGTGGACGATGATGACATCATAATTCCAGTGCGGTTCCAATCAGGTGCCGGGAAAGACTGGCCACACACTGCCCGATGAGCGTTACCACGCTGGCTATGGAGTCAACAGTAAAGGGATAGGAAGAACTCTCTATCCCTTAACTGTTGACTCCATAGCCAGTGTGTGGTACGAAAAAATAAATTGTGTCCTGCTGCCCGTTGTGGTACGCCTTTGTCGGTAAGCACGGCCACGCAGTAAGGTGAATTGTATGCATGATTGGCATGTGCCAACAACAGTTGTGGTACGGCTTTGTCGGAAAGCAAGGCAACGCAATAAGGTGAATTGAATGCATGATACATGTGCGCCAACAAAGGTTGTTATGGGCATTGTCGGAAACCACAGCACGGCCGTAAAGGTGAATGAATGCATGAAAATCTTGCGCTAACAACCTTCATTGGAAAACACGGCCGCTTTGTTAGGTTGAGGTCCACCGAAAGTTACACAAGCGGTAATCATCACTTTGATCTCAAGCGACACCAGATAAGACGCAGTGACGTTTTCGTACCTTTGAAAGTCAGATAAGCCGCGTCTTATACGCAGGAAATTACGGTATGTTTTTTTTAACAGAAAGCTTATATTAATTCTCATTTCACATTTGTTTTATTTCAGTGAAAACTGAAACATGTACGGATTGCTGCACCAATTTTTTCTGTAAGTATCACATTTCAGAGTATTGTCACAGCAAAAAATGTTTAAAAATTTGTAATTGTTGCAGTTTTTGCATTTTTTTAATTTTCCTTATTTAGTTTTCTATTGTTTAGAATTATGACATAGCTTTGCATATTCTTTGTGTTAGAGTTTTTTCAATGAACCAGACTTGATTAATTACAACATTAATAGCAATTTGTTTTAAAATGAACTCTGTGTGTGTGAGTAGTATAAGAGTTAATGGAAGGTACAACATCCTTAATGTTGGCCAAACAGCTCCCATGGGTATCCTTACTCTCTCAGCATCAACATGTACATTAAACCACCAAAGTGTGACAAACATTCACAACAGAAAACTAACATAAAACCTACAGAAAACTTAAGGAAAACACTTGGAGCAATTTTTTGTAAATGTGCATATTTGTTTGTGTGTTTCTCTGAAATGAGAGCACTTATAAAAATTACACAATGTTAACCTTGCACAGGCTGATTGTTTCTTTGAAAGAGCGTAAGCATGCTCGTAGAAATAGATTTGCCAACATTAACCAATGTTTGTACCTTCCTTTAATGCAAGTTTTTTAGATTTATATTTAGAGATTCAAATGCAGTTCCTTAATTTATTGCTTCAAGGTTGTGCATGGGGAAATGAGGTTATTAACCATCATCATCATGACCACCAATATCACCCTGTCAGCACAAAAGGTAATTTACCTGGATTAGTCAGGGTTCCAAACATTTGATAATATGAAATGGGACTGACCATGGTCATTAACTCTTCCAACTTGATCCTCTGGGTTTTCTGTATACCTTGTTCCCTCTGCTTTTTCACCCTGGAGTGGGACGATTTCAAAATTCCAATTTATTTCATAATTATTTCAGTAAAATTACTCATCCAAAAATTTGTTGTGTTAAAAATATTCATATAGACATAATAAAGTGAACAGAAGGGTAATAATTAATGTTTTGTTTTCTCAAATAATATTCACACTGTTTTTTCATCATGTTTGGAGTAGCCAATCAGCAGAAATCAATTTTCTATCAGAAATGTAGTGATAACTACATGTACATGTAGGTAGACCCTGGAGATGAGGTTAATACATTCCCCTTTCCACTGAGACAAACAAACACCCATTACAATGTTGAATTATTGGAATTTATTCTGCAATATGGTCACAATGGAATGGATCGAGTGCCTTAGATAAAATAACAAAACATACACTTTGCGTTTTAATAGCATGTTGTGATTAAATGAAGTGTACACCTTTACCCGATAACAAAACTACTAAATTAGAATCTAAAATATGATGTGAAGTTGGTGACGGTAACTACATGTAAACATTTTTTGAAGGGTTAAAGAAAAATAATGGAAGTCTTGTTTTTGGTTATTCGTACTTAGAGTTCATTACTTTTTAAAATAGGGTTGAAAATATTTACCATTTTGTATTGTCTTTAAAGAGAAAATAGTGAAAAGGCATTCAGATGGTTTTAGTTCATTTCCATGTGGAATTCATATCTCCGCGGGAGGAAAATTTTTTTTTATATATAATAAATATAAATATATAATATTTTCAAGGGATCTTTGATACCATCATCAACTGGTATTTTTATGATGAAGTTTCCTCGGCAGATGCATCTGCAGTAGTAATCGGATTAACTAATGAAGATGTGACAAGAAGTTTATCTCCTGAATTGTTTTTACCCTCAGAGCCTCACAGGCAGCTCTCGCTAAGGGAATATAAACTCTGTAGTCGGATTAAAGATTGGTAGTGGCGTGGACATGGGTGATAATAGACCAAACCTTTATTACCAGTTGTCAGGAACTTCCCAAGTTCCTTTACATGTACATGTGAACATCCTTTATCAATATTGTCAGGAAAACCTTCCTACTTATAAATAATTAGTCAAGAAACATAATAAAAAATAATAACAAATATACATTTCTTCAGTAAATAACAGTTTCAGTCCTCAATATTTTATAGATGTTTTAGACTGATTAAGTTAATTGACAAACACTTTTACTTTAAAAGTAATAAATGATCAAATATCTTATAGTGCATTATTTTAACATCAATAAGTTCATGATTGACCACTGAACAGCACTTCTACAAGCACCTCCGACAGCACCACCGGAAGAAGATGCAAGTGGAAGAGGTCAAAACACACAGCAGAGTCAACTAATACATAAGTTTTTATAATTGACTTCTTGTGATTTGCTTCTTAACAGCGGCGTAGCCAGGACTTTTTCAGTGGGGGGGCCCAGGGGGTATGGGTTTTTTCCCTTTAATTTTTCTTTTCTGTTTTTTGGGGGCACTATGAGGATTTTTCGTGGGGGCACCTGGGGGGGGGGCACTGGAAATTTGTGTCCCCCAGGCCCCTGTGGCTATGCCGCTGCTTCTTAAAGGGAGTGTACACCTTTAGTCATTATTCTATTAGAAATGATGAGAAGTTCAGTGGTGATGGTACTAAACATCCTGAGAAATTAGTCCATCATGCTGTCCTTTTTTAGAAAACGTGAAATTTATTCAGTGTTTTGCAAATTTTAAATGGATTACGAACAAATAGAATTGTTTTCAAATTGTTTTCTTCAAACTGCAACTTTTGTACAATTGTACAGAGACAACTGCAACCACAACGAGCACTCCGGCAATAGCAGATCAAAGTGATTCAGGAGGAGGGAACTCTGAGCAGGGTCATCAGAATGGTAAGTCACACATGTGCACTTGTTCTTGTTGGAATTATTTGGTAGGAAAATGTTGTTAATACTAAAGTAGGGCTGTGGTTACCAAACACTACCCTGGTCCGTCTTGGTCAGAGACCCCGGCCTAACTTCAGGATTTGTTCTTCCTATATTCACCACAATTTGAATAAATTACTCCTGACAATAAAATAACAATGGCATTTTATTTCCACAGACCACCTCATTCGAGATAAAGAATTACCTACAATCACAAACAAAAACATGTTCATTAAAAGAAACTTTTTTAATTATTAGTGGACAAAATTAGGAAAAAGGAAAAAAAGAAAGAAAATATTTTTACTGTTACAAAATAACAAGGTACATATTTACAAATCCGATAAAGGCATTGCATTTTAACCAACCCTGCATGTGGAAGCTACTTAAAATTAATTAAAAGTTATGAAGTTGTGTGGCATCATTTGTTGCAAATAGTTGTTTCATTTGCTCATCATTATGAGGCCTTTCAGGTTGGTAGATTAACTCTTTCTGGACGGCACTATGGGGCACTATGAGGATTTTTCGTGGGGGGGGCGCTGGAAATTTGTGGAGACACGTCCCCCCCGTGGCTACACCTTTGGTCATTATTCTATTAGAAATTATGAGAAGTTGGTGATGGTACTAAACATCCTGAGAAATTAGTCCATCATGCTGTCCTTTTTTAGAAAACGTGAAATTTATTCAGTGTTTTGCAAATTTAAAATGGATTACGAACAAATAGAATACATTGAATAGAATGCATACAAACAAATCTAAATACATTTTGGAATAAAGCTGAAACTTTCACAGATCCGTTTCTATACATGTTTGATATCTCTTTGTATAAAGTATGGATTCATGTACATTCCCTTTAACTATGCCCTTCACACACAACAAGTGAATTATTATATCATACACTGTGTAACTACAGTAATATCCAGTATATCAATCAAACAGACTGGATTAACCAATCTGGTTTGTACGTGTGACATCATTTCAACATACATAAATCCATGCCTCCTTCACTGTTATAGTTGAGCATGATTTATGCTTTGCAAAAGATTGAAATCTTACTCATTTCTACCATTTGATCGACAGAATCGTATAGAAATTGTGAAATGAGGTACTCTTCCTATGTAATTCTTTCATTAGAGCCACAAGACGAGTGTGCGTACTGTTCAGTATTTACTTATGATGAGGATAGGGTTATTAAAGCCTTTCAATGTCTACTGTTGCTATGTCGGTCAAGCACTTTGCTGCTCAGCATTGCTTATGGTCAGGCAGTGGCTATGGCCATGGAATAATGTATTGCATTTTTGTGGGCATAGATAACACACAACTTTTGTTGTTGTTCATATTAGCTTTAGACAGCATAGATGCAAGAAATACTCCAGACCCTGTGCCATCTTCAACAACAGAGGGACAATCTTCACAGAGCCATACCACTGCTGATATTCATCATAAAAATGGTAAGTTAGGCTTTGAGCCCAAAATGTATTTTTTGATACGAGGTTCTTGTGTGTGTGTGTGTGTGTGTGCATTTGTACACACTAGGGATCCTTGTGATTATGAATGTTGTATGTAATGTATGTACATTTCCATTACAAAGGACATTGAAGCCATTATACACATTCATACTCAAAACTCAGTATACCTGATCAGTCAGGCCACATGCAATATCGACAAATGCATGCTACAAATGTGTAAAATTGCAAGTTCCGGCTTCAGTGTGTCCATGTTGTTTGGACAGACACAAAAAATTGAGCCTGAAGGAAAGTGGTTTGTTTATATTTCGTTAGCGTTTTTAGACGCTCCATAATGTTGATGTTTTGTTAGTAATCAGCATTAGGAACATCTTGCTTTAAACTTCTGAAAATAGGATTGTTATGGGACCACAGCTCAGCTAGGTGGACATGGGTGATACACTATGAAAATCTCGCTCGGTTAAAATTTCAATAAACACGGTTAAATTATGGGTACCCTTCATTTTAACCTTAATTTAACCGTGTTAGTGTACGGTTAAATCGCCTTTAAAAAAATTCCTTTGTATTGTCTCGGTTAAAGTGTGGTTAAAACTCGGTACCTGTTCTGAGATCTACTGAGGGCTTGCTCATTAACTCTGCGGTGAGTTAATCCATTGTTGACGGAGATAATCCCATTACAAAAGGCTCTGCTTGCCCGAGATTTAACGGTCAATGTTTGTTCAACCATGCGCGAAAGAGTATCGTCCATGTTGTGTACATAGCGCAGCCCGCGGTCCATATGAACTTAGGCTGAATTTCGAAATTGGGATAGGCGGCCGCGCGCCAGTCAGGAATGTGCCTACCGTCGCGTAGTCTGTTGCGTTGTTTGCCGGCGGCCGGCCATTTTTAGCGCCAAAAAAAGAAGGAAAAAAGTCCGTACCCCGGTTAGGATTGATGTCATGTAGTCAGTCAGCACTGACAACTTTGTCTCTGATCTGAGACTGATGAATATTTGTGTGTGTGTGTGTGTGTGTGTGTGTGTGTGTGTGTACTTACACACCATTCGTTGTGGGGTACCAAACACAATGGAACAATGGTACCCCACAAGGAATCTATAGAAAATCTGGTACCCCACAGGAGAATTCTATAGAAAAGGGATAATAGAACGAACAAAGGAATACCCCACAAGTCAACGTATGTGAGAGTGTGCGTGTGTGAGCACATTCAAACCGGGGACATATAACAAAAGGGACAATGGTCCCCGGTTGCTATCACAATGGAGAACAATCATGTCCCCGCTATCCAGGACAAAGAAATTGGACAAAGGAAGTCCCCGATTGCATGCATTTACACACGTGTGTGTGTGTGTGGGTGTGAACGTGTCTATGGTGTAAACCGAGGACATATAACAAAAGGGAACAATAGGTCCTCGGTTGGCGCAAGTGTCCTCGGTTGGAAAACGTGTACAAATCTAATGGGAGAAGCCTCAAAAAGTTTAAGTCCAACAACAAAGGGAACAAAAGAGGGGAACAATAGGATGTCCTCGGTTTACACCATATACAAGACTGTGTGTGTGTGTGTGTAATAAACCCTTTCACGGTATATGCGCCATGTTTTTGTTGGGGCAAAATTGTTTATTTCGAACATTCGTTGCCGTCTGCAACCCAGCGCTCGAACTTCACGCACGGTCTGGAATGTATGTGAAGTTAATTCGAGCGCTGGGTCCGGTCGCAGACGTACGGCAACGAGTGGTTTTCCGCCCTGGACACCGACAGGGCCAAAAAAAAATGTTGAGTTGCCCTCCACCGACCGACCCAAAAGTGCTGAAATCTCGGGTCGGGTTTTTAAAAAAAAAATTTTCCCCCGTCATTCATAGGTCTATTTATTAATGAAACTTACCAATTTTATGTGTATAAAAAAATAATACGTTTGATTTGTGAAATTTTCCACTTGAAATTTACCGGTACCCAAGACTCAATCTACATGTTTTCAAATCGAATGGCCCCTGCCATCACATGGTGCACTGCCTTTGTGCACACTGTGTACGATTGCGACTCAAATCTACACGTTTTCCAGTCGAATGGCCACTCACATGTTTTCCACTGGCTTCGTGCACTGTTTTGTATGTCAACGATTGCGACTCAATCTACACGTTTTCAAATCAAATGGCCCTCACACGTTGTGCACTGGCTCCCCACACTGTACGTGTGTCAACGATTGCGACTCGATCTACACGTGTTCAAATCAAATCAAGTTGTTGAAAGATTATTATAAAGTTGAATGTGTGATGTCTTTATTTTTTAGGTACTTGTGCATACTACTAGATCATTGTCTTTGAAAAACGTGGTACATGTATGTGGTTTCAATTCCAATGCATTTCAATCTTAAAATGACAGTCAAGGGAAAATAAAAAAAGAAAGAAGAATCCGACCGATCGACCCGTTCAAATATTTTCACTGGAGGGCAACTCAACATTTTTGGCCTTATGAAATACTTTTACATAGAATTAGGCCTACTGCAGAGTAAACCACTATAGTCTTCGGACTCTGCACTCTTTCCCGGTACATTTTCCCCAGGCACCCGACTAATGTCAGTACATGTACAATGCACATGTACAGAGTACATAAAAACTGGCTGGGTGGATGCCGGGTGTTGATCAATATGCTTAACTTCATCCTTCATTCCGTCTATCTCTTTCAATATTCTCATAGCCTTGGTTTACGCTTGTTTTCAACTTAAAAAACAAAAAGTCATGATATCGCGACAGGAGTTCACATCATGTCTGAAAATTTCAACGTGGTACATGCACAAAATAAATTGTTATGGAGAAAATTGAAAACATTTTAGGAATTATACTCTTTGGAGTAGTTCCAATCCTATTTGCAGTATTTTTGCCCTAAAATTTTTACACATGTTTTCAGCTTAAAAAATAAAAAGTCATTATATCAGAACAGAAGTTCACATCATGTCTGAAAATTTCAAGATGGTACATGCACAAAAGAAATTTTTATGGAGAAAAAAAGGTACGAAGACTTGCACATCTACGAGTTTGAGTGAATCACGTGCATCGTCAGTGTGCCGAAAAGGCAAGCTTTTTAACCGGGTCCAACTTGGGCTGATGGTGCAGTCAACTCGTTCGTCACACTGGCACCCGACTAATGTCAGTACATGTACATGTACATGTACAATCATTCAGAGTACATAATTATACGTTGCACATTGTACATTGCAACCGTTACTGGCTGGGTGGATGCCGGGTGTTGATCAATCTGCTTAACTTCATCCTTCATTCCGTCTATCTCTTTCAGTACTCTCATAGCCTTGGTTTACGCTTGTTTTCAACTTAAAAAACAAAAAGTCATGATATCGAGGCCTTTGTTCACATTTTGTGAGTAACATGATCCAAATCGCTTAACAAATATTTCTATTGGTTGTATGACGAGGTATGTGTTCTCATTCGACCAATAAGAAAACGTTTTACGCCCTATAGGCATTATACACAGAGCTTAACGAATATTTATATTGGTTATATGACGACGTATTGTTCTCGTTGGCCAATAGAAAAATTTGTTACGCGCTATGCATAGGGCATTGCACACGTGTTAACTCGTACATACCCTGAGTGCCTTCCAATGACTAGATCAAAATAGCACACTGGATGAGAATGTAATTCCTTGGACGATAATTTGTTTGGTGACAATCAGTATTTTACACGCAAGGGCAAATCTAAATTACAGGTACACGTACATCACCTGACCAAAGAATTTAAAGAAAAGTAGGATGCATGATATCTACAAACATTTATTTATATTTATACATGTAGTTACTTTTTAATAATAAAGTGCAGGATTTTTACCCGAAATACCGCCAAAAATACCGCCGAAATACCGGTTTTCAAAAATAAAACCGCGGTTTTATAAAATCATCCGTTTTTGAGCCCCAGAGCGGGTCAATTTATCCCGACAGTCGAGGCTTACGTTTACTGGTCCTCATCGTATCCTTGTTCTTCGGCAACGATTATTAAAACAACCCGTGATAATTAGGAACCCCGATGGATGAATTGTTATTTTAAGTCCTATTGTTAGTACCTGTTTGGCCCGCAACGTACCTCAGTTCGGTAGTCAACGCATTATATTACAGCCAATATGCAAATCTATCCAATCACGATGCGCAGAAATAGGCACATGATCATCAAACACTACATAATTGTCAATGCCCACAAATTTCAGCACTACCGGGTCGCACGTGGTACACGTATGTATGCATGTATACATTGTATATTATGTGATGTACGTGTATACATGTATGTATACATGTGCAGTGTTACTGCGTTCTCTGTGAGGAATTCCCTTTCGAGTTTTTCGTGTTTATAAATCTTTTGAGTGAAATTTCCCGATTCTAGTGTATTTAAAAATGAAGAAATTATGGCCCAGTGGATTAAGATTTGTAAATAAAGTGTAGTTTTGCCACCATAATCCACTTAGAACGTCAAATTAACTGTATGGATACAAAAGGGTCAACAATGGAGCAGTCGGGAAACCTCCGGACCGAAATCACGCGTTGTTATACACCATGGTGGGATGATCCACAATTTTGGGTCAATATGTCTTTGTTCGAGACCTGCGTTTCATTATTCACGACACTCCAGAATTTGATATACTGTATAATTATTATTCTAAACGTATCCCCTTTCCGATGAAAAACAGATTAACAAGTATACCTAAATATACACCTATCACGTACGCCTATCACAGCACGCCAACCCATTCTCAGCACAGACACCTATTCTCATATGGGCAAGGTCAGTGGTATTCTGAGCAAATTGCGTGCATGTACCCCGTTGTATACCAGTGTTTTTTAGATTGGAAATTTACAGACACTTCGTAAGTGTTTTTAAACTCTTTATCACCTCTAATTGCGTGCAAGTTGTACTGTTATGTTTTATACTCGGTTAAACCATGGTTAAACTTGCATCCTCATTATCACATTGAACAAAGGTTTACAATCATGAATAACAAAGGAAATCCTGGCAGGGAACCACTCGGTTAAAACGCGGTGAGAATGCGGTTGAATAGCCAGCTGAAATCAAAGGGTTAAACATGGGTTAAAACACGGTTAAAAATACATTTAACCAAGGAGATTTTCATAGTGAAACCTTTATCACCAGTTGTCAGGAACTTCCCAAGTTCCTTTACATGTATATGTACATGTGAACATCCTTTATCAATATTGTCAGGAAAACCTTTCAGGAAAAATTAATTCCACCATTTCCTTGTTCCTACTTATAAATAATTAGTCAAGAAAGAAAATAAAAAATAATAACAAATATACATTTCTTCAGTAAATAACAGTTTCAGTCCTCAATATTTTATAGATGTTTTAGACTGATTAAGTTAATTGACAAACACTTTTACTTTAAAAGTAATAAATGATTAAATATCTTATAGTGAATTATTTTAACATCAATAAGTTCATGATTGACCACTGAACAGCACTTCTACAAGCACCTCCGACAGCACCACCGGAAGAAGATGCAAGTGGAAGAGGTCAAAACACACAGCAGAGTCAACTAATACATAAGTTTTTATAATTGACCTCTTGTGATTTGCTTCTTAAAGGGAGTGTACACCTTTGGTCATTATTCTATTAGAAATGATGAGAAGTTGGTGATGGTACTACACATCCTGAGAAATTAGTCCATCATGCTGTCCTTTATTAGAAAACGTGAAATTTATTCAGTGTATTGCAAATTTAAAATGGATTACGAACAAATAGAATACATTGAATAGAATGCATACAAACAAATCTAAATACATTTTTGGAATAAAGCTGAAACTTTCACAGATCCGTTTCTATACATGTTTGATATCTCTTTGTATAAAGTATGGATTCATGTACATTCCCTTTAACTATGCCCTTCACACACAACAAGTGAATTATTATATCATACACTGTGTAACTACAGTAATATCCAGTATATCAATCAAACAGACTGGATTAACCAATCTGGTTTGTATGTGTGACATAATTTCAACATACATAAATCCACGCCTCCTTCACTGTTATAGTTGAGCATGATTTATGCTTTGCAAAAGATTGAAATCTTACTCATTTCTACCATTTGATCGACAGAATCGTATAGAAATTGTGAAATGAGGTACTCTTCCTATGTAATTCTTTCATTAGAGCCACAAGACGAGTGTGCGTACTGTTCAGTATTTACTTATGATGAGGATAGGGTTATTAAAGCCTTTCAATGTCTACTGTTGCTATGTCGGTCAAGCACTTTGCTGCTCAGCATTGCTTATGGTCAGGCAGTGGCTATGGCCATGGAATAACGTATTGCATTTTTGCGGGCATAGATAACACACAACTTTTGTTGTTGTTCGTATTAGCTTTAGACAGCATAGATGCAAGTAATACTCCAGACCCTGTGCCATCTTCAACAACAGAGGGACCATCTTCACAGAGCCATACCACTGCTGATATTCATCATAAAAATGGTAAGTTAGGCTTTGAGCCCAAAATGTATTTTTTGATACGAGGTTCTTGTGTGTGTGTGTGTGTGTGTGCATTTGTACACACTAGGGATCCTTGTGATTATGAATGTTGTATGTAATGTATGTACATTTCCATTACAAAGGACATTGAAGCCATTATACACATTCATACTCAAAACTCAGTATACCTGATCAGTCAGGCCACATGCAATATCGACAAATGCATGCTACAAATGTGTAAAATTGCGAGTTCCGGCTTCAGTGTGTCCACGTTGTTTGGACAGACACAAAAAAATTGAGCCTGAAGGAAAGTGGTTTGTTTATATTTCGCTAGCGTTTTTAGACACTCCATAATGTTGATGTTTTGTTTAGTAATCAGCATTAGGAACATCTTGCTTAAAACTTCTGAAAATAGGATTGGGACCACAGCTCAGCTAGGCGGACATGAAAAGTGAAAACAATTTTGATTTCATGAGAAAATCAAACATAAATGTAAATTTATAGTTGCTATAAGGAAGTTCTATAGATCAGAATGAATTTATTGAGGCTGACAAAATTGGAAGAATGTATGAACACAAAGTTTTTAAAACATCAACACAGACTTTCTAATTTTAGGGCTTAATTTTCATGTACTAAATTTGCTTTAAACTTTAGTGTGGAAGTTGCTATAGAGGTCAAAATAGGGCTGTGCGTTTTCAGATTTTTGGAACCGGATACTTGAAATCAGGAAACTTGGATACCCGTTTAATTTTGTTGAAAACATGCCCGGTGGTGCACAAATACATGTACTGTAAATGGTAACAAAGTGACTTTTATAATACAGAGGATACCATACTTACATCGATCTTTTCTTTATTGGAATGCAATCTCTTGAATTTAAATATAATTGTCTGTAAAAGTGTAAACATTACATTGTTCAAGAGTCACAGATTTCTGTTCGCATCGCTCAAATGTTAAGTCCGAATTTTAATAAGTCGTTTTAAATGGGTAATTGGAACCAAAAAATGGAACCGGGTAATGACCGCTGTCGGGTATCCGGATACCGGCACAGCCCTAGGTCAAAACCTGTCAACTGCTTGTTTTGACTGTTGACCCAAATGTGCACAGTGGGGCATTTTTGACTGGTTTTGACGGACATTTTGACCACCCTGAACAATACCAGACAATGCTTTTACAAGTCAAAATGGTTGACTCATTTTGACGTCTGTATTTGTACTTACTACATAAGGTATTGACAGTGTTTGACTTTTAAGTGCACTAGATATACCTTGGCAAGTATATCAACATTTTGACTGATTTTGACCCTTGTAGTAGTAGGAGGGTTAAGTAGCAATTCAGAGCCCTTTTTCATATACTGAAATGTGTTTTTTCATATCCATGTACTTTATGTTATAATTTAAATGGGGTATTACCAATGGTGTACACTCCCTTTAAGACAAACATTAACTCTTGCTGCTGGAAAGCGATATATCAGCTCAAGCACACCACGCTGTTCTGGACGATAAGCCATTTAATGGCTCAGATGTCATACCTGACAACTGGTTTTGTTTTGACATGTTTTGACAAAGAATGCGCACTAACCAATAAGAATTAGAGGTCATGCAAATTAGCTAATAAATATTGATTAGTGACAACGAGCACAGATGAAATACTACTCTGATAGCTCCAGTTGTGTTTATTGTTAACGTTAAGTACACAACAATCGATAACCTTTATTTTGATACCTTACTCTCTTCAATTGTCAAAAGATAAAAATTATTAATTATTTCCACACTTGACCTTGATTCTTTATAGTATCATATTACAATAATGAAAACAATTCTGTCCATACACCTAAAATAATTCCGGGTAGAATGAGATAACATTTACCCCCTATATGATTTTGCCTTAGGTTTAGACTTGTACTTTTAAAGATCTCCAGACAAAGTGCTTTAAAAGTTATGTGTTATTATCAGAATTGTTTTCTTCAAACTGCAACTTTTGTACAATTGTACAGAGACAACTGCAACCACAACGAGCACTCCGGCAATAGCAGATCAAAGTGATTCAGGAGGAGGGAACTCTGAGCAGGGTCATCAGAATGGTAAGTCACACATGTACACTTGTTCTTGTTGGAATTATTTGGTAGGAAAATGTTGTTAATACTAAAGTACATGTAGGGCTGTGGTTACCAAACACTACCCTGGTCCGTCTTGGTCAGAGACCCCGGCCTAACTTCAGGATTTGTTCTTCTTCCTATATTCACCACAATTTGAATAAATTACTCCTGACAATAAATTAACAATGGCATTTTATTTCCACAGACCACCTCATTCGAGATAAAGAATTACCTACAATCACAAACAAAAACATGTTCATTAAAAGAAACTTTTTTAATTATTAGTGGACAAAATTAGGAAAAAGGAAAAAAAGAAAGAAAATATTTTTACTGTTACAAAATAACAAGGTACATATTTACAAATCCGATAAAGGCATTGCATTTTAACCAACCCTGCATGTGGAAGCTACTTAAAATTAATTAAAAGTTATGAAGTTGTGTGGCATCATTTGTTGCAAATAGTTGTTTCATTTGCTCATCATTATGAGGCCTTTCAGGTTGGTAGATTAACTCTTTCTGGACGGCACTATGGGGCACTATGAGGATTTTTCGTGGGGGGGGCGCTGGAAATTTGTGGGGGGGGCACGTCCCCCGTGGCTACACCTTTGGTCATTATTCTATTAGAAATTATGAGAAGTTGGTGATGGTACTAAACATCCTGAGAAATTAGTCCATCATGCTGTCCTTTTTTAGAAAACGTGAAATTTATTCAGTGTTTTGCAAATTTAAAATGGATTACGAACAAATAGAATACATTGAATAGAATGCATACAAACAAATCTAAATACATTTTTGGAATAAAGCTGAAACTTTCACAGATCCGTTTCTATACATGTTTGATATCTCTTTGTATAAAGTATGGATTCATGTACATTCCCTTTAACTATGCCCTTCACACACAACAAGTGAATTATTATATCATACACTGTGTAACTACAGTAATATCCAGTATATCAATCAAACAGACTGGATTAACCAATCTGGTTTGTATGTGTGACATAATTTCAACATACATAAATCCATGCCTCCTTCACTGTTATAGTTGAGCATGATTTATGCTTTGCAAAAGATTGAAATCTTACTCATTTCTACCATTTGATCGACAGAATCGTATAGAAATTGTGAAATGAGGTACTCTTCCTATGTAATTCTTTCATTAGAGCCACAAGACGAGTGTGCGTACTGTTCAGTATTTACTTATGATGAGGATAGGGTTATTAAAGCCTTTCAATGTCTACTGTTGCTATGTCGGTCAAGCACTTTGCTGCTCAGCATTGCTTATGGTCAGGCAGTGGCTATGGCCATGGAATAATGTATTGCATTTTTGTGGGCATAGATAACACACAACTTTTGTTGTTGTTCATATTAGCTTTAGACAGCATAGATGCAAGTAATACTCCAGACCCTGTGCCATCTTCAACAACAGAGGGACAATCTTCACAGAGCCATACCACTGCTGATATTCATCATAAAAATGGTAAGTTAGGCTTTGAGCCCAAAATGTATTTTTTGATACGAGGTTCTTGTGTGTGTGTGTGTGTGTGTGCATTTGTACACACTAGGGATCCTTGTGATTATGAATGTTGTATGTAATGTATGTACATTTCCATTACAAAGGACATTGAAGCCATTATACACATTCATACTCAAAACTCAGTATACCTGATCAGTCAGGCCACATGCAATATCGACAAATGCATGCTACAAATGTGTAAAATTGCAAGTTCCGGCTTCAGTGTGTCCATGTTGTTTGGACAGACACAAAAAATTGAGCCTGAAGGAAAGTGGTTTGTTTATATTTCACATGCTTTTAGACGCTCCATAATGTTGATGTTTTGTTAGTAATCAGCATTAGGAACATCTTGCTTTAAACTTCTGAAAATAGGATTGTTATGGGACCACAGCTCAGCTAGGTGGACATGGGTGATACACTATGAAAATCTCGCTCGGTTAAAATTTCAATAAACACGGTTAAATTATGGGTACCCTTCATTTTAACCTTAATTTAACCGTGTTAGTGTACGGTTAAATCGCCTTTAAAAAAATTCCTTTGTATTGTCTCGGTTAAAGTGTGGTTAAAACTCGGTACCTGTTCTGAGATCTACTGAGGGCTTGCTCATTAACTCTGCGGTGAGTTAATCCATTGTTGACGGAGATAATCCCATTACAAAAGGCTCTGCTTGCCCGAGATTTAACGGTCAATGTTTGTTCAACCATGCGCGAAAGAGTATCGTCCATGTTGTGTACATAGCGCAGCCCGCGGTCCATATGAACTTAGGCTGAATTTCGAAATTGGGATAGGCGGCCGCGCGCCAGTCAGGAATGTGCCTACCGTCGCGTAGTCTGTTATAAGAGTTTGCCGGCGGCCGGCCATTTTTAGCGCCAAAAAAAGAAGGAAAAAAGTCCGTACCCCGGTTAGGATTGATGTCATGTAGTCAGTCAGCACTGACAACTTTGTCTCTGATCTGAGACTGATGAATATTTGTGTGTGTGTGTGTGTGTGTGTGTGTGTGTGTACGTGTACTTACACACCATTCGTTGTGGGGTACCAAACACAATGGAACAATGGTACCCCACAAGGAATCTATAGAAAATCTGGTACCCCACAGGAGAATTCTATAGAAAAGGGATAATAGAACGAACAAAGGAATACCCCACAAGTCAACGTATGTGAGAGTGTGTGCGTGTGTGAGCACATTCAAACTGGGGACATATAAGAAAAGGGACAATAGTCGGCCGGTTGCTATCACAATGGAGAACAATCATGTCCCCGCTATCCAGGACAAAGAAATTGGACAAAGGAAGTCCCCGATTGCATGCATTTACACACGTGTGTGTGTGTGTGGGTGTGAACGTGTTTATGGTGTAAACCGAGGACATGTAACAAAAGGGAACAATAGGTCCTCGGTTGGCGCAAGTGTCCTCGGTTGGAAAACGTGTACAAATCTAATGGGAGAAGCCTCAAAAAGTTTAAGTCCAACAACAAAGGGAACAAAAGAGGGGAACAATAGGATGTCCTCGGTTTACACCATATACAAGACTGTGTGTGTGTGTGTGTAATAAACCCTTTCACGGTATATGCGCCATGTTTTTGTTGGGGCAAAATTGTTTATTTCGAACATTCGTTGCCGTCTGCAACCCAGCGCTCGAACTTCACGCACGGTCTGGAATGTATGTGAAGTTAATTCGAGCGCTGGGTCCGGTCGCAGACGTACGGCAACGAGTGGTTTTCCCGTCCTTGGACACCGCATTAGGCCAACAAAAAAATGTTGAGTTGCCCTCCACCGACCGACCCAAAAGTGCTGAAATCTCGGGTCGGGTTTTTAAAAAAAAAATTTTCCCCCGTCATTCATAGGTCTATTTATTAATGAAACTTACCAATTTTATGTGTATAAAAAAATAATACGTTTGATTTGTGAAATTTTCCACTTGAAATTTACCGGTACCCAAGACTCAATCTACATGTTTTCAAATCGAATGGCCCCTGCCATCACATGGTGCACTGCCTTTGTGCACACTGTGTACGATTGCGACTCAAATCTACACGTTTTCCAGTCGAATGGCCACTCACATGTTTTCCACTGGCTTCGTGCACTGTTTTGTATGTCAACGATTGCGACTCAATCTACATCGCCAAATCAAATGGCCCTCACATCGCCAGCACTGGCTCCCCACACTGTACGTGTGTCAACGATTGCGACTCGATCTACACGTGTTCAAATCAAATCAAGTTGTTGAAAGATTATTATAAAGTTGAATGTGTGATGTCTTTATTTTTTAGGTACTTGTGCATACTACTAGATCATTGTCTTTGAAAAACGTGGTACATGTATGTGGTTTCAATTCCAATGCATTTCAATCTTAAAATGACAGTCAAGGGAAAATAAAAAAAGAAAGAAGAATCCCGACCGACCGACCCGTTCAAATATTTTCACTGGAGGGCAACTCAACATTTTTTTTGGCCTTATGAAATACTTTTACATAGAATTAGGCCTACTGCAGAGTAAACCACTATAGTCTTCGGACTCTGCACTCTTTCCCGGTACATTTTCCCCAGGCACCCGACTAATGTCAGTACATGTACAATGCACATGTACAGAGTACATAAAAACTGGCTGGGTGGATGCCGGGTGTTGATCAATATGCTTAACTTCATCCTTCATTCCGTCTATCTCTTTCAATATTCTCATAGCCTTGGTTTACGCTTGTTTTCAACTTAAAAAACAAAAAGTCATGATATCGCGACAGGAGTTCACATCATGTCTGAAAATTTCAACGTGGTACATGCACAAAATAAATTGTTATGGAGAAAATTGAAAACATTTTAGGAATTATACTCTTTGGAGTAGTTCCAATCCTATTTGCAGTATTTTTGCCCTAAAATTTTTACACATGTTTTCAGCTTAAAAAATAAAAAGTCATTATATCAGAACAGAAGTTCACATCATGTCTGAAAATTTCAAGATGGTACATGCACAAAAGAAATTTTTATGGAGAAAAAAAGGTACGAAGACTTGCACATCTACGAGTTTGAGTGAATCACGTGCATCGTCAGTGTGCCGAAAAGGCAAGCTTTTTAACCGGGTCCAACTTGGGCTGATGGTGCAGTCAACTCGTTCGTCACACTGGCACCCGACTAATGTCAGTACATGTACATGTACATGTACAATCATTCAGAGTACATAATTATACGTTGCACATTGTACATTGCAACCGTTACTGGCTGGGTGGATGCCGGGTGTTGATCAATCTGCTTAACTTCATCCTTCATTCCGTCTATCTCTTTCAGTACTCTCATAGCCTTGGTTTACGCTTGTTTTCAACTTAAAAAACAAAAAGTCATGATATCGAGGCCTTTGTTCACATTTTGTGAGTAACATGATCCAAATCGCTTAACAAATATTTCTATTGGTTGTATGACGAGGTATGTGTTCTCATTCGACCAATAAGAAAACGCGTTTTACGCCCTATAGGCATTATACACAGAGCTTAACGAATATTTATATTGGTTATATGACGACGTATTGTTCTCAAGCCAATAGAAAAATTTGTTACGCGCTATGCATAGGGCATTGCACACGTGTTAACTCGTACATACCCTGAGTGCCTTCCAATGACTAGATCAAAATAGCACACTGGATGAGAATGTAATTCCTTGGACGATAATTTGTTTGGTGACAATCAGTATTTTACACGCAAGGGCAAATCTAAATTACAGGTACACGTACATCACCTGACCAAAGAATTTAAAGAAAAGTAGGATGCATGATATCTACAAACATTTATTTATATTTATACATGTAGTTACTTTTTAATAATAAAGTGCAGGATTTTACCCGAATACCGCCAAAATACCAATAAATACCGGTTCAAAAATAAAACCGGTTTTATAAAATCATCCGTTTTTGAGCCCCAGAGCGGGTCAATTTATCCCGACAGTCGAGGCTTACGTTTACTGGTCCTCATCGTATCCTTGTTCTTCGGCAACGATTATTAAAACAACCCGTGATAATTAGGAACCCCGATGGATGAATTGTTATTTTAAGTCCTATTGTTAGTACCTGTTTGGCCCGCAACGTACCTCAGTTCGGTAGTCAACGCATTATATTACAGCCAATATGCAAATCTATCCAATCACGATGCGCAGAAATAGGCACATGATCATCAAACACTACATAATTGTCAATGCCCACAAATTTCAGCACTACCGGGTCGCACGTGGTACACGTATGTCACTATGAACATCTCCTCCGTGAATGCACCGTGAAAGCTCGGTGAATTGCACTTTTTCCGTGAATTTCACGGCGCTCGTTCCCATTTCACGGTGTGAGAGCACCGTGAATGCACCGTGAAACCACCGTTAAACAAATCTTTTGTTTGGTCCTCGGTGAAAGCTGGGTGAAAACGCGGTGAACCTCGAAAGCTCAGTTGAGGCCAGCTCATTAACTACATCAAAGGAAGTTATCCTCTTGCCCATTGTTGACGCTTTTGTGCATGTGATAATCCCTCTTGGATGGAAGGTAAACACACTAAACATAACGGTACTGTTGGTATTTTCTTCCTCCAGCTCCATGGTTATAGGTTGCTTGAAAATTCTGCTACGACTTGACGGGCAGGTTACATTTCGGCATTGCAATTTGCGTCGCTGATCGTTTGCAACGATACAGGGGCCCCATTGCTTTTTGTTTGGCTTTCTTTAGCAGTAGAGGAAAATACAGTAGGCCTCGATGTCCGTTAACAATAAATGTAACTGTGAAATGATTAAATTAGCTGCCAAGGCTCATAGAAAACACAATTCTGGCAGCTACAACAATCCTCTTTAACCCGGCAGGACTTTGGCCAAGGTCGGTCTCGTGTTTTGTATGTTTGCAAATTTATTTATGTTATTGTTTATGAACCCGTGAGGTTTATAGTTTTGCGATATGACTCGATTAACGAACGCCGCTTTATTCACGTATCGCATCCGTGACTTGTGTGAGAGCGCGCCCGCCGCCCGCGAAACCGTTGTTGCAATCATTCACGGTGACCTCTAGTGCACGCTCAAAATGCATGCACGCCGCCGACACCAGCCGCGACCATGTGCTTCGCCGGGCCGGGGAACCCCGTAACAATTACACACTTGCTTATTACCACCACACGCAGTCCTCATTTATTTCCAGGATCGTAAACATTACCAACGTCAAGTGTCATTATCTGGGTTCCTTCCTCCATGATTCATGTGTTTCTACTTTTTTCCGCAATATGATGTACTTTATGCTTTACAAGGAATCGAATTGTTTTTATTCAAAGCAAATGGATTAATAATGATACTTGGCTTGTCACTTGAAATAATTTATTTGGCAATAGGCCTATGTATTTGTAAATATAAACAGGAAACTGAACATCAACAAGTTACCCTAAATATAAAGCTTTTATAAATTAGGCCTAGTCATGCACACGTATCAAAACGATGCGCTAAATAGTGTTTAAAGTTTATATTGATGATTTATATGTACAGTTTTAATACCTTGACGGTTGTGCCTACACTTGTCATTGATAACAGATCAATTATTACAAACGGCTTTAATTTGTTCTTCTCCATGGAACTGTCGCTTTACAACATCTTAGTCTTACAATAAATAAAACTAATCCTTACTCAAAACATAGTGCCATCAAAATTAGAGTTTTTCGTTACATGAGATGAGAAAAAGGGACATCAAACCTCGGACGAATGACGATGCTCATTGATTGTTGATTACATCAATAAAATAATAATCATGAAGTTAAATTATCAAAACCGTAAGAAGATGATAGTCCATAATAAATTGGTTTCACACACAGCAGCTGCTTCCGCAGGTCATGTCCCCTGACGTGTTGATACAATTACGGGTAGTACACTTGGAAGGAGCCAGGCTGAAGTGCGCCCTCTTCGCTCAAGAATTGTTTTCTTTAAAAAAAAATGTCATTCCCAACAATTCATTTATTTATTTATTTCAGCTTTCTTTATTCAGGGTAGCAACGATTAAACTTCACAAAATTGTGTTATGATAGCTGAGTTCAAAATCGAATCATGCCTTGAATTTTCAATAACATACATGAAGCCGCTTAAGAAATAATGAGCAAATTTGTTGACAAATTTGAGACTCTTTGCTCAAGTACGAGGTGCCCAATATCGATCCGTGAACCACAGAGATTGCCCGCCGAACGCTGGCCGCACGTCGGCCTGGGGTCGACCACAGGCAGCGTGTACCAGATTCATATTCATTCCTTGTGTCTCATCGTTAAAGATTTCTTTCTTAGAAATCCTTGCCAAAAATCACAACGCTTTTATTAAACGTCACCAAAATTGTCTCATGATATCGGACCATAAGTTCGAATCATGTCTTGAATTTTCAATGACCTACATGAAGCCGCTAAGAAATAATGAGCAAATTTGTTAACAAATTTAAGACTTCACTTTGCACAAGCACGACTGACTTCCACTGTAGAGATGTTTAAGAAATCCTTGCCAAAAATCACAACGCTTTTATTAAACGTCACCAAAACTGTCTCATGATATCGGACCATAAGTTCGAATCATGTCTTGAATTTTCAATAACATACATGAAGCCGCTTAAGAATAATGAGCAAATTTGTTGACAAATTTGAGACTCTTTGCTCATAGTACGAGGTGCCCAATATCGATCAGTGAACCACAGCGATTGTTCGCCGAACGGGCCGCACGTCGGCCTGGGGTCGACCACAGCGTGTACCAGATTCATTCCTTGTGTCTCATCGTTAAAGATTTCATTCTAGAAATCCTTGCCAAAAATCACAACGCTTTTATTAAACGTCACTAAAATTGTCTCATGATATCGGACCATAAGTTCGAATCATGTCTTGAATTTTCAATGACCTACATGAAGCCGCTAAGAAATAATGAGCAAATTTGTTAACAAATTTAAGACTTCACTTTGCACAAGTACGACTGACTTCCACTGTAGAGATGTTTAAGAAATCCTTGCCAAAAAATCACAACGCTTTTATTAAACGTCACCAAAACTGTCTCATGATATCGGACCATAAGTTTGAATCATGTCTTGAATTTTCAATAACATACATGAAGCCGCTAAGAATAATGAGCAAATTTGTTGACAAATTTGAGACTCTTGCTCATAGTACGAGGTGCCCAATATCGATCAGTGAACCACAGAGATTGCCCGGCGAGCTGCGTCGCACGCGTCGGCCTGGGGTCGCACCGCGTGCAGCGTGTACCAGATTCATATTCATTCCTTGTGTCTCATCGTTAAAGATTTCTTTCTTAGAAATCCTTGCCAAAAATCACAACGCTTTTATTAAACGTCACCAAAATTGTCTCATGATATAGGACCATAAGTTCGAATCATGTCTTGAATTTTCAATAACCTACATGAAGCCGCTAAGAATAATGAGCAAATTTGTTAACAAATTTAAGACTTCACTTTGCACAAGTACGACTGACTTCCACTGTAGAGATGTTTAAGAAATCCTTGCCAAAAATCACAACGCTTTTATTAAACGTCACCAAAACTGTCTCATGATATCGGACCATAAGTTCGAATCATGTCTTGAATTTTCAATAACATACATGAAGCCGCTTAAGAAATAATGAGCAAATTTGTTGACAAATTTGAGACTCTTTGCTCATAGTACGAGGTGCCCAATATCGATCAGTGAACCACAGAGATTGCCCGGCCGAACGTCGCACGTCGGCCTGGGGTCGACCAGCGTGCAGCGTGTACCAGATTCATTCCTTGTGTCTCATCGTTAAAGATTTCTTTCTTAGAAATCCTTGCCAAAAATCACAACGCTTTTATTAAACGTCACCAAATTGTCTCATGATATCGGACCATAAGTTCGAATCATGTCTTGAATTTTCAATGACCTACATGAAGTCGCTAAGAAATAATGAGCAAATTTGTTAACAAATTTAAGACTTCACTTTGCACAAGTACGACTGACTTCCACTGTAGAGATGTTTAAGAAATCCTTGCCAAAAATCACAACGCTTTTATTAAACGTCACCAAAACTGTCTCATGATATCGGACCATAAGTTCGAATCATGTCTTGAATTTTCAATAACATACATGAAGCCGCTTAAGAAATAATGAGCAAATTTGTTGACAAATTTGAGACTCTTTGCTCATAGTACGAGGTGCCCAATATCGATCAGTGAACCACAGAGATTGCCCGGCGAACGCTGCCGCATCGCCGGCCTGGGGTCGACCGTGCAGCGTGTACCAGATTCAGATTCATTCCTTGTGTCTCATCGTTAAAGATTTCTTTTCTAGAAATCCTTTGCCAAAAATCACAACGCTTTTATTAAACGTCACCAAAATTGTCTCATGATATCGGACCATAAGTTCGAATCATGTCTTGAATTTTCAATGACCTACATGAAGCCGCTTAAGAAATAATGAGCAAATTTGTTAACAAATTTAAGACTTCACTTTGCACAAGTACGACTGACTTCCACTGTAGAGTTGTTTAAGAAATCCTTGCCAAAAATCACAACGCTTTTATTAAACGTCACCAAAACTGTCTCATGATATCGGACCATAAGTTCGAATCATGTCTTGAATTTTCAATAACATACATGAAGCCGCTTAAGAATAATGAGCAAATTTGTTGACAAATTTGAGACTCTTTTGCTCATAAAGTACGAGGTGCCCAATATCGATCAGTGAACCACAGAGATTGCTCCGCCGAACGCTGCCGCACGTCGGCCTGGGGTCGACCAAGTGCAGCGTGTACCAGATTCAGATTCATTCCTTGTGTCTCATCGTTAAAGATTTCTTTCTTAGAAATCCTTGCCAAAAATCACAACGCTTTTATTAAACGTCAATTAAATTGTCTCATGATATCGGACCATAAGTTCGAATCATGTCTTGAATTTTCAATGACCTACCGTACATGAAGCCGCTATAAAGAAATAATGAGCAAATTTGTTGACAAACCACTTTTGTGCCACTGTGTAACAAAACGTCTAATCTGCCTTTTTCACGAAAGCAGAAAAGTAGCAAAATTTACCGTGCTTGTCTTCAAACCGAAAAGCAAAAGGCAGAAAGCTGAACTTGTTTAAAGACAAAGAAAAGCGGAAAAGGCACTTGCAACAACGTTCAATCTGCTTTTTCAATATTTAGAAAGCTGAAAAGCAGATATCCACTTTTCGACCTCCACAGCTAGTTGGCACCATTCTTGGATTTAAATTTTGCGGCCATCTTGGAAAATAAATAAAACGGCCTGCATCTTCTTTCTTGTGAAGTGTCGTGGCCGAGCGGTCTAGATTACCGGACTCAAGTTCTGGTGTTAGCAGCAGAATGTGGGTTCGAATCCTGGTCGTGACAATTGTGTCCTTGAGCAAGACACTTATAATTTGTTTCACTATAATTTTTATTTCTGTAACAAGCATGACTTGGATAAGTTTATGCAACCAGTAATACGCCATAGTTTTGTAAATTTTCCGAGAAATGCTAAGCCAACGGTAAGTGCGTCATTTCACGAAAAGTGCGAATTACTACATATGGACGATATGTTGGCCTCATAAAAACAGTATTGCAACACTTACAGTTTATGTCACCAAATTAAAACAATAAATAAAAACACAATGTTAACCCGAAAAACATCAAGTTTATGCATTTGGATGTGGCAGTATTCAGTTCACTTTTTATTTTTATTTGCTAGTCGACCCTTTGACAGCATGTTGACGCACCACCAAAAGCGAAGCCTAGCCCTGGCCACGTAATGTACATTTTATAACATACACGCTTGTGCACGGTACAGTACACGAATTCGACGATCAATGCGTCAATGCTATAATTATATCCGACGACACGCTGCATGCACGCCTATGTACAGACTCGGCATGTATTATTTACGCTATGCGTGTTTTGACTAAACTAATCCATTCATCCAAGATAAGCGCACAATGGGAGAGGTTATTACTACTAAAAGCCTAAACCATGCCTTGCTTTTGTGTCAGTGCAATAGGATTAAATCCACTGTATAACAATAGGAGACATACACTCGGTGAATACTCGGTGAAAACACCGTGAACGAAACCACTGGGGCGTAAGCACCGTGAACTCGCCGTGAAAATGCATTTTCACGGAAAAAGTGCAATTCACCGAGCTTTCACGGTGCATTCACGGAGGAGATGTTCATAGTGTGTATGCATGTATACATTGTATATTATGTGATGTACGTGTATACATGTATGTATACATGTGCAGTGTTACTGCGTTCTCTGTGAGGAATTCCCTTTCGAGTTTTTCGTGTTTATAAATCTTTTGAGTGAAATTTCCCGATTCTAGTGTATTTAAAAATGAAGAAATTATGGCCCAGTGGATTAAGATTTGTAAATAAAGTGTAGTTTTGCCACCATAATCCACTTAGAACGTCAAATTAACTGTATGGATACAAAAGGGTCAACAATGGAGCAGTCGGGAAACCTCCGGACCGAAATCACGCGTTGTTATACACCATGGTGGGATGATCCACAATTTTGGGTCAATATGTCTTTGTTCGAGACCTGCGTTTCATTATTCACGACACTCCAGAATTTGATATACTGTATAATTATTATTCTAAACGTATCCCCTTTCCGATGAAAAACAGATTAACAAGTATACCTAAATATACACCTATCACGTACGCCTATCACAGCACGCCAACCCATTCTCAGCACAGACACCTATTCTCATATGGGCAAGGTCAGTGGTATTCTGAGCAAATTAGTGCATGTACCCCGTTGTATACCAGTGTTTTTTAGATTGGAAATTTACAGACACTTCGTAAGTGTTTTTAAACTCTTTATCACCTCTAATTGCGTGCAAGTTGTACTGTTATGTTTTATACTCGGTTAAACCATGGTTAAACTTGCATCCTCATTATCACATTGAACAAAGGTTTACAATCATGAATAACAAAGGAAATCCTGGCAGGGAACCACTCGGTTAAAACGCGGTGAGAATGCGGTTGAATAGCCAGCTGAAATCAAAGGGTTAAACATGGGTTAAAACACGGTTAAAAATACATTTAACCAAGGAGATTTTCATAGTGAAACCTTTATCACCAGTTGTCAGGAACTTCCCAAGTTCCTTTACATGTATATGTACATGTGAACATCCTTTATCAATATTGTCAGGAAAACCTTTCAGGAAAAATTAATTCCACCATTTCCTTGTTCCTACTTATAAATAATTAGTCAAGAAAGAAAATAAAAAATAATAACAAATATACATTTCTTCAGTAAATAACAGTTTCAGTCCTCAATATTTTATAGATGTTTTAGACTGATTAAGTTAATTGACAAACACTTTTACTTTAAAAGTAATAAATGATTAAATATCTTATAGTGAATTATTTTAACATCAATAAGTTCATGATTGACCACTGAACAGCACTTCTACAAGCACCTCCGACAGCACCACCGGAAGAAGATGCAAGTGGAAGAGGTCAAAACACACAGCAGAGTCAACTAATACATAAGTTTTTATAATTGACCTCTTGTGATTTGCTTCTTAAAGGGAGTGTACACCTTTGGTCATTATTCTATTAGAAATGATGAGAAGTTGGTGATGGTACTACACATCCTGAGAAATTAGTCCATCATGCTGTCCTTTATTAGAAAACGTGAAATTTATTCAGTGTATTGCAAATTTAAAATGGATTACGAACAAATAGAATACATTGAATAGAATGCATACAAACAAATCTAAATACATTTTTGGAATAAAGCTGAAACTTTCACAGATCCGTTTCTATACATGTTTGATATCTCTTTGTATAAAGTATGGATTCATGTACATTCCCTTTAACTATGCCCTTCACACACAACAAGTGAATTATTATATCATACACTGTGTAACTACAGTAATATCCAGTATATCAATCAAACAGACTGGATTAACCAATCTGGTTTGTATGTGTGACATAATTTCAACATACATAAATCCACGCCTCCTTCACTGTTATAGTTGAGCATGATTTATGCTTTGCAAAAGATTGAAATCTTACTCATTTCTACCATTTGATCGACAGAATCGTATAGAAATTGTGAAATGAGGTACTCTTCCTATGTAATTCTTTCATTAGAGCCACAAGACGAGTGTGCGTACTGTTCAGTATTTACTTATGATGAGGATAGGGTTATTAAAGCCTTTCAATGTCTACTGTTGCTATGTCGGTCAAGCACTTTGCTGCTCAGCATTGCTTATGGTCAGGCAGTGGCTATGGCCATGGAATAACGTATTGCATTTTTGCGGGCATAGATAACACACAACTTTTGTTGTTGTTCGTATTAGCTTTAGACAGCATAGATGCAAGTAATACTCCAGACCCTGTGCCATCTTCAACAACAGAGGGACCATCTTCACAGAGCCATACCACTGCTGATATTCATCATAAAAATGGTAAGTTAGGCTTTGAGCCCAAAATGTATTTTTTGATACGAGGTTCTTGTGTGTGTGTGTGTGTGTGCATTTGTACACACTAGGGATCCTTGTGATTATGAATGTTGTATGTAATGTATGTACATTTCCATTACAAAGGACATTGAAGCCATTATACACATTCATACTCAAAACTCAGTATACCTGATCAGTCAGGCCACATGCAATATCGACAAATGCATGCTACAAATGTGTAAAATTGCGAGTTCCGGCTTCAGTGTGTCCACGTTGTTTGGACAGACACAAAAAAATTGAGCCTGAAGGAAAGTGGTTTGTTTATATTTCGCTAGCGTTTTTAGACACTCCATAATGTTGATGTTTTGTTTAGTAATCAGCATTAGGAACATCTTGCTTAAAACTTCTGAAAATAGGATTGGGACCACAGCTCAGCTAGGCGGACATGAAAAGTGAAAACAATTTTGATTTCATGAGAAAATCAAACATAAATGTAAATTTATAGTTGCTATAAGGAAGTTCTATAGATCAGAATGAATTTATTGAGGCTGACAAAATTGGAAGAATGTATGAACACAAAGTTTTTAAAACATCAACACAGACTTTCTAATTTTAGGGCTTAATTTTCATGTACTAAATTTGCTTTAAACTTTAGTGGGAAGTTGCTATAGAGGTCAAAATAGGGCTGTGCGTTTTCAGATTTTTTTGGAACCGGATACTTGAAATCAGGAAACTTCGGATACCCGTTTAATTTTTGTTGAAAACATGCCTCCGGTGGTGCACAAATACATGTACTGTAAATGGTAACAAAGTGACTTTTATAATACAGAGGATACCATACTTACATCGATCTTTTCTTTATTGGAATGCAATCTCTTGAATTTAAATATAATTGTCTGTAAAAGTGTAAACATTACATTGTTCAAGAGTCACAGATTTCTGTTCGCATCGCTCAAATGTTAAGTCCGAATTTTAATAAGTCGTTTTAAATGGGTAATTGGAACCAAAAAATGGAACCGGGTAATGACCGTTTCGGTCGGGTATCCGGATACCCGGCACAGCCCTAGGTCAAAACCTGTCAACTGCTTGTTTTGACTGTTGACCCAAATGTGCACAGTGGGGCATTTTTGACTGGTTTTGACGGACATTTTGACCACCCTGAACAATACCAGACAATGCTTTTACAAGTCAAAAATGGTTGACTCATTTTGACGTCTGTATTTGTACTTACTACATAAGGTATTGACAGTGTTTGACTTTTAAGTGCACTAGATATACCTTGGCAAGTATATCAACATTTTGACTGATTTTGACCCTTGTAGTAGTAGGAGGGTTAAGTAGCAATTCAGAGCCCTTTTTCATATACTGAAATGTGTTTTTTCATATCCATGTACTTTATGTTATAATTTAAATGGGGTATTACCAATGGTGTACACTCCCTTTAAGACAAACATTAACTCTTGCTGCTGGAAAGCCGATATATCAGCTCAAGCACACCACGCGTTCTGACGATAAGCCGATTTAATGGCTCAGATGTCATACCTGACAACTGGTTTTGTTTTGACATGTTTTGACAAAAGAATGCGCACTAACCAATAAGAATTAGAGGTCATGCAAATTAGCTAATAAATATTGATTAGTGACAACGAGCACAGATGAAATACTACTCTGATAGCTCCAGTTGTGTTTATTGTTAACGTTAAGTACACAACAATCGATAACCTTTATTTTGATACCTTACTCTCTTCAATTGTCAAAAGATAAAAAAATTATTAATTATTTCCACACTTGACCTTGATTCTTTATAGTATCATATTACAATAATGAAAACAATTCTGTCCATACACCTAAAATAATTCCGGGTAGAATGAGATAACATTTACCCCTATATGATTTTGCCTTAGGTTTAGACTTGTACCTTTTAAAGATCTCCAGACAAAGTGCTTTAAAAGTTATGTGTTATTATCAGAATTGTTTTCTTCAAACTGCAACTTTTGTACAATTGTACAGAGACAACTGCAACCACAACGAGCACTCCGGCAATAGCAGATCAAAGTGATTCAGGAGGAGGGAACTCTGAGCAGGGTCATCAGAATGGTAAGTCACACATGTACACTTGTTCTTGTTGGAATTATTTGGTAGGAAAATGTTGTTAATACTAAAGTACATGTAGGGCTGTGGTTACCAAACACTACCCTGGTCCGTCTTGGTCAGAGACCCCGGCCTAACTTCAGGATTTGTTCTTCTTCCTATATTCACCACAATTTGAATAAATTACTCCTGACAATAAATTAACAATGGCATTTTATTTCCACAGACCACCTCATTCGAGATAAAGAATTACCTACAATCACAAACAAAAACATGTTCATTAAAAGAAACTTTTTTAATTATTAGTGGACAAAATTAGGAAAAAGGAAAAAAAGAAAGAAAATATTTTTACTGTTACAAAATAACAAGGTACATATTTACAAATCCGATAAAGGCATTGCATTTTAACCAACCCTGCATGTGGAAGCTACTTAAAATTAATTAAAAGTTATGAAGTTGTGTGGCATCATTTGTTGTAAATACATGTAGTTGTTTCATTTGCTCATCATTATGAGGCCTTTCAGGTTGGTAGATTAAACTACAGCTCCTTCTCTCAGCTTGGATGTATGGGCATTCAACAATCAGTCAATTTAATCTGTTTTGTAATTTGCCTGTAATTTCTTTGTTCATGTAAAAAGACAATGGGCAGACTAGTGCAATGACACCCAGCAGAACTAATGGAGATTGCACAGCACAGGTAGGTAATCATCTATGTCTTGAGGTGATACAGTAAACAATTCATTTGTAAGATGGGGGTTTGAGAGAGACTCCATGGTACCTCCGCAGAGTGACAGTTTAATAGTTTTATGAAATATTATAAACATTTTACAAAAATAACAATACTTTAGAATTAATACTTTGGAATTAACAAAATTAGGGTCCCTTCAGACCTGCTCATTCTTTACAACTTGCTTTTTCCTGTATACCTTTTTGTCTTGTTTTATATTGTTTCTTAGTTGTTGGGCCCCTCTGATGTATGAAATATTGAGTAAAACAATTATTCACAGTAGATCAATTTACAGAATTATATGGTAAATACATTCTATGCTCATATTTTCTCAAATTATTTTTATTATCCACTCAGCAAACAGAACAATTTTTTTTTTCCAACAAACTTGTGAAAGAACTTTCGGGATTGCTCAACCAATTCAATCCAGTGAGCAACAACTGGTGCTGTATCCTTGAAGAGTTAAGGCAATCAAATTCTGCAGAAGTCAGCAAAGTTGATAAGATGTCCAATCCAACTGCTGAGGCCCTTCTTCGATGGCAGAGAGCTGGCAAGGGTCTTGATGATCTCCATAAGTTGTACAGGAACAAACGGGATGATGTGTGTAATGTCATTGAGGTCTTTAAGCAAAATCCAAATGGTAAGGCTAAGGTTTAGTTCATGTACACAGCCATGTTTGCTGTTCTTGTACAGCATTAGATTTATGGGTTACACCATGTGTTATAATCTCTTCTTGGAAGAAGTGGGGCTCTGATAAGAACCGGTATTAAGGATAGTTGTTGATTTTTTTGAACAGTTCAATCTGTCTATCTTCGGGAGGATGACACTAGTTTGTGGGGAAGGGGGCAGGGCAGATCTTAGGTGACTGAAAAAGGGGAGGGCATCATAAACAAGGGGTGGGGTTACACATAAAATATACGGTAGGCTTTATACATGCAAAGAACTAAGAAAGAGATGTTGAGGCATTGCACACATCTGATTAAAGTGTGGGAGTAGAAGTCAGTAGTCCATTGACAGAAGTGATTTGTATAGTGCACAAATTATGCAAAGCTGCCTCTACAAATAGTGCTTTCTTCAAGAATAAAATATCTATTTAAAACAACACATTTTTACTAAGGTCTTTAAAATGATAGACTTCAAACATAGGAACGCAGGATAGATTTCAAACAAGTGGAATATACATACGTGTATATTTTTCAATAAAGAATTAGACTTGAATAACGAAAACTACAAGAGCTAAAAGAATGAATGTTTCAAAGTACAAGAAAATTGACTATAACAAATATATGCTAATCCAGCCCATTTAGCAGTTTCATTGATTCATTAAAGTAAAAGCAAGGACATTACTTTGTAACAAAACAATAATGTTATATATTGTACATGTAAATGAACATGTCTCTTAAAAACCAATGAAATCAAATTTTATGTAGATTAAATATTTACGCATATATACATGTTTTAGGATAGTTTTTTACTTGAAGTTTGAGTATGCTGTTTAAATTTTTAAAATTTTAACACAAGCTCACTATTTTGTTAGAACACAATAGGAGCTCAATATCACAGCAGCACTGAACGTGCTTAATAATAAATTGTTGCCTCTTAAAGTTTACAGATTGTTAACCAAACAAGACAACATAACAAATTAAGAGAACTGACTTTTGTAAAGGCGAGGAATTAATTCACTTTTTATGCACAAGTCAACCATGATGTTGCATCTGATCACACTGTGACATCACTGATTTGCTCAGGAATATGCAAATTACTGTTAACATATACACCAAAAGGTGAAACAAATTATAATTAAAACACCATTAACCCTCCTATGCCCAGGCTGAAATTTGGCCCAGTAAGCACCGCACCCACAGACAGTCACTTGAGTATTTTTGGTTGCATTGCCAATTGTTCACACATGTGTATAAGAGTGCTGGAGATAGTGGCAAAGTCAAACACACTTGTATATGTCCTACATAAGTTATATGCAGAGTCACACAGAGCTGTGTGTGTACTGCATAAGTTAGCAGCAGACACATATGAGTGGTTTTGGTTTGACCTCCTACCATAACCACATGTCCTTGCATTTATTTGAGTGCACTGCACTGCACAAAGTCAATGGGTTGGGAGTTACATACAAATTTTGAGTGTCTTTGATTGTTAAACCTATAGGAGGGTTAATTGGCAAATAAAAGGTAGAAATGTGATGTCATCATGGACACAGATTTGTGCATTATGTTTTCAACTAAAGAAAATTCCAATTTCATATAAAATAATATTTGATGACAGAAATGAGGAGTGTGTAGTTTTCCAAATTGCTGTCTTGTTGATGCATAATAGCAAATTATTAATGTTTTAACAGAAGCATTCTCAACACAACAGTTGACTGGAGAGTGTGTTCCATTGACCTCCGCACCAAAAACTCCACAATTCGACCCAGCAAAACTACAACCGAAAAACCCAAATGCACGTGTTACGAATGACCACCTGCGTATACTTGCAAGCAACCTTGGTGCTTGGGATCAACTAGCTATTGCATTGGATATTTCTAAAGGAGAAATATACAAACTGAAGGAGGAGCACAATAACAACCCTTGGGCAAAGGTTTATTACATGCTTGACAAATGGAAAGGCAAGGCTTATCCAAGGGCAACCATAGGTCACCTATTCACAAAATGTTGTGAAGCAAAAATTGATTTTGACATGTATGCATTTCTGCTGGATGTTAGGTAGAGCTTAAAGAATATTCACAACTACCACACTTAAATGCCACTACATGTATACACTATTTGGAAAAGTCACAGTGTTACTTGAAACTTATTTGATGTAAAGTTGATGATGGTATCAAACATGAAATCTAAGGTGACTTCATTTTAGTAATATTAGTAAAACTAATTGTTGCCGTGGGGATTCTGCACCGAATAACATCTTAGGATGTGTATGGTACCAGCAACTATTTGATTATTTTAATCAATTATTTATAAGAAATTTTCCATATTTTTACAAGGGAATCGCATTGACCTTTTATGGCTTTAAAAATGATTTTGAACAAGCCATTTTAACTAAACCTCTTGTTTGAGTTCTTGTATTTTCTGTAAGTATTTTCTGTAAACATTGTGAATGATTTTTCACACTTTCTCCATGACTTTATATATCTTGATTCAAAGGAAGTATTTAAAAATGCCCATAGAAGCAGTTTAGCCAACATTGCCAATGTTATATACGTTTTTGCAACGTATGTACAATAATAGTCATTACCATACATTTTTTAGTGTGCTGTCCTCAGTTCTATGGCAGTGTTGCGACCTTTTTACCATGTGCCCTGCCATCCCGCCCCTTTTGAGACCCTGGATCCAGCCCTGTTGACTAAAAACTTTCTACCAATTACTGATTTTCTCGGTAAATTAAGATAAGGTATAATCCATAATCGCTCCCGAATTTCTTCATTCTCTCGCGATTCTCTGGTTGCAATTGTCGCTGACTTGCACTAACTCTTTTATTGTTGATTGCTGACTCCACTGGATCAATTTTAGCGAGGATTCTATGCCAGTTTTCGAGTCTTCTTCAATCCAGATTTTTACAAAACTTCTCAAAACCTTTCTTTTCTAATTTCCTTTGTAGCCATTGCTAGGTTTTCATTCTTGATTTGTTAAGCGCTTTGATCTTGTTAAAGGCGCTATATAAATACCCGTTTATTATTATTATTATAATAAGGTATCAATTTGAAAGTACTCTCTGCTTATCAGTAATAATATATATTAAATATTTTGACCTAATGCAGTAATATTATAATCATATCAATTTTAAAACTTATGGAAATTATAATGTAAGCAAATAATCAAGGTATATTTTTGTTTAGTGAAATTGTTTTATACGAACTACTTATTCTAAATGATACTATTCATCTACCCATTTTTGTTTTCATCTCAAGACAAGTTCCAAGTCAAACTGTTTTTTATGTTTGTATATAATTGTATCATCCAGGAATCAATGCATCAAAGTATGTATACTGCTCATCCAGAATAATATAAATAATATGTCATGATCATTTGTATGCAGTATATAGCAAACCATTTGTTCTTTCTTTTACTGGATCAGTAGTCGGTCACATCCGTCTGGATGTGACAGACGGGACAGAAATGCAACCGTATTGTGGAAATGACCATAATTATATTTAGCAATTGTAAATAAAACCTAATCATATTTGTATCAAATGATATAAAACAAAACAGTACATGTACATATTTTATAGTTTGATGAAATTCTTGCGTCTGATTTTTATTTTGCCCTACACCGACGTGTGTATAGCATTGCATACTCGGTGCCTTCCGAGTGTCTGGGGGAAAAAACCTCACAGGTGACTCGGGCGGGATTCGAACCCACAACATCCTGCTTACTTAGTTTACCTATTCGATTGTGATAATCAAATGGGTTTGGTTTATTAACATTCTCACTATAATTCAACAATAACAACAGGCACTAATAACATGTATGAAAGGAGTGGTAGCGTAAAGGCCAGTTCATACTTCACGCGAAAGTGACGTTGACAATGGTTCACGGCAAATATTTGCGGCGAAGGTTCACAAAAGTTGAACACATTTCAACTTAGGTAAAACTTGTAGCTTTGCATGGTGAGGATGATAAGTAAGACTAATTGCGGTGACACCATGTGGAATCTCAACTGAGTATTAATTAGGTAGTTCTGAAAAGAACTGGAGGTACAACTCGACGTTTCGATCAGTATGCTCTGATCGTCCTCAGGAGAATGCCGGACTCTGGAAAATGTTGCTGCTTTAGTAGACTGCTGGAGGATCATCCCATGAATGGATGCTGGAGGATTAGTTCGTTGAGGCGCGCAGGCGGGAACTGTTGAGACTAGGATCTGTTGAATCAGTTGTTAACAAGCACAGGAGGAAGGGGGGTGGTTGAGTTAGGATTTCAACTTGCGCCGGAATTTGATGACGTTAAATTCGCTTCCGCGTCAAGTATGAACCGGGCTTAATTCAGGTATGTTAGTAGTTTACATTAGACTTAATATTTGTACATGCACAACAGGCGCGGATCCAGGAATTTTTTAGCGAAGCCCTTACGGTATGGGGTCCGGGGCCCGCTTAAGGGCCCCGGAAAATTTTGGATTCTGGTTGCTCTGTGGTGCAATCTGAGGCGATTCCTGGCCAGTTTCACCTGACTTTTTTTGCAAAAGTTTTCAAGATTATATGGAGAATATATATATACATGTGTATATATATATATATAATTTTTAGCCATTATTTTAGCGATGTCATGACTACAACAATTTAAGTTTCTCCCTCCCCGATTTAATAATAATAATAAAGATTTGTAGCGCGCACATATCCACCCTGCTGGGCGCTCAAGGCGCGATTTTTTGCATTTAATTTGCAGTTTTTGACATCGGTTTTAATTTATCCGGAATTTTTCTTGGTTTTAATTCAGTCCAGTTGAAATTTTCAAGAAAAGGGCTTGATTTCATATTGTTCCTTGCCCTGTGTTAAAACCATCGGCAGATCAGCTGCAAGACTCATCGTACTTCGCAGGCCTGTGCGTACTGGCGTAGAATCGACAGTAAATTGACATCGGCGATTGTAATTTCCACACGGCCCCGACCCTTCTTCAGACGAAATGGAACAATTTATAGACGTGGAGGAATCGGGTCAAGAAACCAGACTAGCTTGCTTTGCACCCGATTACAGACTACCGATTGCAAACGAAATGTAGACTAACTAATTTTGGGAAGTATTTGAAAAAGTCACTATAATCATCATTGGAAATTGATACAAAAAATCCATTTTTCTCAATAATGACAGTACACCAAACTGAAGGCGCTGTTCACCTTGGATGGTGGCTTTATTTTTTACTCTGCACCCTTAATTTTTAATCCTTTTTTATCAACCTTTTATGAGACACATCCTTTGATATTTTTATCACCGAAGCTTCTGTGGAAAATCAAATATAATATAAAAGAAACTGCAATCAATTAATTGCCATAATGAGGCTGTATTAAACTTTATGAAGTCATCTCCATTAACTAAATTCGTGGAGGAAAATTGTCTTCAAGAATGGGTTGACTAAAATAAATAAATCAGTTCCTCAGAAGATTGCTCAAGAAGGGCTAACCGAGACTGGCCTGAAAGTCCGTCAAAGAGAAATTATACTTCACACTGGTGGTTAGACCATATCTTTGATATGGGAGCACTGCTTGGAAACCCCATATCACCAAAAACATATCTTCGCTTGAAAGAGTCCAGAGACAAGCTGGTGTTCAGAGCGGCAAGACCTGCCTGTCGAACTTACGGCAGAAGTCAGTTGCTTTAAACGTCGACTTTCTGCCGTGTCTAATTCAAATAATGTAAATTTTTGGGTCATTATTTGAATTAGATACGGCAAAAGTTCGACGTTTGAAGCAGGCCTATAAACAAAACTTACTAACTAGTAACTAACGGAGAGATGATACGACCATAATTTTGTTGAGATGCTGATATCCCGTATCCGCAGCTAAAAACATTATGGCCACAGGCCAAATATAGTGTTTTAATTAATTAATCGACCTACTTATACCCGGTAAAAATAGAGACTGAGCCGTTATAATATAGTGCACGTCGATCTTACCTTTTTCGCCGGCATCCGCCGCATGGCTTTGCTCGGGGTATGACTTCAGGAATGGATAGGCTGCAGGCGGATCGCCTGGCTACTTGTCGTCGAGATTTTATGTCAATAAAAAAAACTTACAGCCGGCCTCATACGTACACGTGCACAGTACGCGAAAATGTATCAAAAATGTATCAAAATGAAGGCCCTTTCCATATTCACTGTAGCCTTGAGTTAGTTCAGGCTGTGCTATATCAGCGTGCGATCGTCGCTCTCTGGCCATAGCCTAACTCGTACCCGTACCAGACCCATGTACACAGCAAAAACCCGCGGTCCGTCGCACGCACAAAAACCCCGTGCTCCGAAGGAGCACAGCCTTGATTATTCTGTAACTTCCGGGTTTTGCGGTTATGGTAATGAGAATGAGCGGCTGCAATCGAACGGTATCTGATTGGCCCTAGAATGGACACGCTACGCTGTTTAAAAACACAGCGGGGTCGCATCGCGCGCGCGTCGGTTTTGGGTTGCCAAAACAACAGTCATTGATCTGTGGCGTAATTGGCTGTAGAGAAACTTACATTATTCATACTGGGTAATTTGCATATCCCCCCCCCCCATTTGCCTCGGATTCGCGAAGCAAAGTAAAGAAAAACATAAAACCCGGAAGTGACAGAATAATCAAAGCTGTGAATCGAGCTGAATCCCGCATGTACATGTACACACATGTATGCGTATACACAATGTGCACACCGGATGGGGGCTAGTACTAGTACTGCTGGCATGGCATTGCGTGATTACATTGTGGGTTTCGCGTGCGTGCACCGCATCAGGGTTTCACCGTGGTCGTGTGTGGACGACGTGGAGCCTGCCTGTGGTCAGCTCCCCGGCCTGGGCCGGCCGGCCAGCTATAGCGCATGTTACAGCATCACAGCCTTGCATTCAAGGCTATATTCACTGCAAAGGAATTTTGGCAAGGAGCCCAGATAATTAAGCTGCTCAAACGAAGTATACTACGTGATGTACTTTGGTCAAAGAACGTTCGTGGTTTTTGGGTACAAATACAACTCTATCATGATGATGAGACGATTTTCTCTTTTAAAAGCCAAGGTCTATTTGTTTGTGGCACCAATTTCAATGATCAAAAAAATAATACATGGTTTCATTACTGGACATGATGGCACTGGATATTTTATTAATTGAAAAGAATGTGTGCGTTTAGGACACTCAAAAAGGATTTTGGCAAAACTAGCAAATCATTCAGTCACGTGATCAATTGTTTCCTGCTGGCTGTGGCCATTTAACTTAGCAGCCAACTAGGCCTTAGCAGCCTGCTAAATCCGTAGTTTCCTGCTCCGCGGTTACCAACTAATTTTGTATTCATAAAACCTTGCTAAGAATGTTGCCAGCTAGTTGCCAGCTAGATATTTCTAGCAGGCAGCTAGGACGTTAGGCAGTTCGCGAAACCACAAAATGGGAGAATGGCAATTTGCATTTCAATAGGATGAAGAGAATCCCTGCACGTGAAAATCTGTACCTTTTCACCAATTCGTCATCATTAAAGATGTCAATGGGGTTTCGTCTGTCTCTGAAAACACGTTCTCTGCGCATTGCACGGTTTAGTTGTGCAAGCTCAAGTATACGTCTCGCCGTTTCGCTGCTCGATGTGTAACCCACAAATGATTTAGTTGCCAACTAGTGACTTAGAGACACCCCAGATCAACTCTAGCGTTAGCAGCCAACTTAGCAACCACCTAAGCTTAGCAAAGTTTTATGAATATCACTTAGCTTCCAACTAGGCTTAGCTGTCAACTAGGGGCCACTTTAGTTGCCAACTAGGCTTAGCAAGCTTTTATGAATATCGGCCCAGATGTTTAATATTGTCGCCGGTATTTTTTTCTAGGCTACTCCTCCTTTTCTCTGACCTCCCCCTCTTTTTTTCTTTTTTTCCCCCTTTTTAATTTTTTTTAAAACTCAATTTACCCGGGGGCACGTGCCCCCGCGGCCCCCCCCCCGGATCCGCGCCTGCACAAGTTCCGAATACATGTAGTGTGTACGAATACCTTATTAAGGAATCGGATACAGTCAGTTTGACCATCGTTTGCTCTTGCGGCTTATATAACTATATACCGACAAAATTGGTACATCTTCTATGGTCCCATTAATTATGGAATATTAATCGTATCATGCCCTTTGTCAGGGCCGTAGCGAGCGAGCGGTGTGGAGGGTGTAATCCCCTTCGGTCAGAATCAAAGATACTAGAACCGTAAGGGAGTTTATCCAGAATCCATTTTCAGTAGGCAAGCATAGAGCTGAGGGTTTGCCGACTGCAAATGTCTGTTTTAAAAGCTAGTCTCCTCATACTGGACATTTCTTGTTTAAAGTATCATATGTAATCATATGTTGGCCATTGGAGTAGGATATTTACCGGTGAAGTAAAAAATTCAAACTCATTGATGATTATGGTGAAATATTAAAAAGATGCGGTAACTTACGTTACCATAGTGTTACGAATGTTACCCTTTGATTTTGATAAATATTAGCGCCCTCTATTTTACTCCACTCCTTTCACTATTAAATATTTTGCTTACGATGCAATTTCTAGTCATCTAATTCCCAGGGATTGTTTCCCCGAACCCTCAATTGTCCGATATGAATATGCAATCCTTAGCATGGCATTTTATGGTAGCAGCTGCAGCTCGCTTTATGTGCTGTCTATATTGACCAGTAACTTTCAATTATCCCTATTCCGTTTCTGCTTATCAGCTTGAGTTAATTTTGGCATGATAATTCTGTAAAGTACTAGGCCTATTCAGAATTTTGTTTTTAAATAATTCATTATTAAAAAAATATTCACCATAGAAATCCACCAAATATGTTTAGATAGGCTATAATTATGTGACTGTCCACTAAATTACCCACGATAATCCATTACACCAAAAATTACATTTGTCTCGAGCTGCTGGGGGAAAGCTCTGCTATGAGTTTCCAACCGCAGAGATGTGATCTTGTCTTGTCGGTAAAACAGCGGGGCCGGAAGCACAGCCGAAATGGAAGCCAACATCTTGCCGATCAAGCTGCTCAATTCGCGTACTGTTGTCAATGGTCGTTGAAGCATGGAACGACATGTTTGAATTATTTTGTTCAATTTTGGAGCTGGGAGTGACAATGTTATGGATGCGGTGTCTATGGTGAAACCTAGTTACTCCAGCCAGCCAGTTGGGGTGAGATGCGACTTTTCCCAACTTAAGAAAGCCCAGCTCTTGTAGTAGTTTCAACGACGTACTTGTGTTTTCTTGGCACTCCTCAAAGGATTTCCCCATGATCAGGATGTCGTCCAGGTAGAACACACAACGAATGCCTTGTTGACAAACTGGTACACTTGGTGCTGCCACTGGAATCGAAGGTACTTCTGATGGTCGCTGTGTATGGGGATGGTGAAATATGCGTCCCTCAGATCGATTGAGCAGAGAAAATCCTCGGTGTGTAGGAGGGTTTTCACGGTAGAAATTCTGTCCATCTTGAAATGGTCGTACGCCACGTACCTGTTCATCAGTGGCTTCAAGTTTATAATTGGTCGATGGTCCTCAGTCTTCTTGGGAACTAGAAATAAATTTGAAACAAACTGGCCCGGCCTAGGCTGAACTGGGCAAACTGCACCTTTCAAAACTAATTTCTTCACTTGATAATTGCCTCCTGTGCTTTCGAATGTACACTGGTTACCGGAACGTGAAACTGAAACGGGGCTTGTAAAAACGGGATCCGGTAGCCTTCTGAAGTTTGCAAGATCCACTTGTCCTGTGTAATTGTTTCCCACCTGGGGATACAAAACTAAAGACGCCCTGCCGAAAAATCCTGTTCTGCATGTACCTTTTTGGAGCACTGTCGGTCGGTGACCGGTCGGTTGATTTGGAGTACGGGTTGCCTTGTCTCTTGTTGTTCTAAGCTGACAGACGGTACAGCTGTTTGTAGGGGCTATCTGTCTCTGCGAAAATGTCGATTATTTCTGCCACAGCGAGACATCGCTGCCATATAAGCGGTCGTAACTCTTGGAAGAAGATGACTGTCCCTTCGTCACTTTAGAAGCAATTTTACTCGCTTTCTCTGCGTCCTCTACTCCTTGAGCATTGAACTGCTGAAGAGCGAATCCATTGAGGGAGAAATTTTCTTGATGGATTCAAATCGTTTGTCCAACAGTTCGTCAAAAGCGCATTGTCGATTTAGGGCCACAACATGATTCGCCAATCCTAGAAGGATGAGAGCTGACGTAACGTGTTCCATTACCATGGTCTTGTCAACTTTCTCGGAGGTTGTTGAATCTGAATTCATCAAACAAATGCAGCAGTGGCATAGCCGAGCGTAACACGTGACTGTGCGCTTCTTTCAGCCGTTCCGTCCTGCGTTACCGGTACCAAAGATTAACGAATATCTCTGTGGGAATGCAGATTTCACTTGTGGTGGCAATTCAGGTGCTCGAAAGAGTGTTTCCTGAGGCGCAGTAACAAGGTATGGTTGAAGCACCTCTTTCGCGTCCTCATGGGAAAGTTTGTTGGAAGGAATCTCCTTCCACCATTTCACCACTTTGTCTGATACCACAGTCCCGGTTTCTTTGATACGGAGGTGGAATGGAATGGGTTACTTTCGATAGAAGCTATACACACTAAGAAAAAAAGGTGCAACATAGAACCAATAATGGTTCAAAGTCTTGTCCTCTCAGGAGAACCATCAAAAGGCTTTTGTAGAACCCCCTTTTAAGAACCCTTTAACATGGTTCTTCAAAGAACCAAAAATAGTTCTTTGAAGAACCAAAGTGGTTCTTTGATGAACCACACATGGTTCTTCAGTTTTGTCCTCTCAGGAGAACCCTCAGGGTTTTTGGATAGTAAAGAACCCTCTCGCAAGGTTCTTTGAAGAACCAAAAATGGTTCATTTTTGTTCTCGGGGAACTCTCAGGTTCTTAGTGAAATGCACTGATTAAACCTAAAAGTGTATTAAACATCCCTGTACAATATTAAACACAAACAAATTCTATATTCATTTCAATAATTTATTCAATTCATTTCAACATCAGCGGTTAAAATTTAACTTCATATTGCTTAATTACAAACATTCAAAAAACAGTAAGGTCCAAAAACAAGCCATCAAATTTATTTACACTTTGCCAGTTTAAACATTTATCTCCCAGACTCACAACATACCAGTTGTACATTTAATATGCCAGGCAGTAAATTTTTGCCCCACCCTCTGAAAATGACACCAACTCATATACCCCTTCCCTATACCAAATCACCCAATTATCATGCAAATTAATTAAAATTGAAAAGCACTGAATATACAAATTATATTGAAGTTAAAAGTACATTAAAATTACATAACTGACAGTGGAAACATGGCTCAAAAATTTCATTATCACTACAGGTGCTAGTTTGCAGGTGTTCTACCACAAAAGTCTGTGAGCACTTTGTGTCATTACACTTACCAATCCCCACCCATGCTATTTTATGCATGGGGAATATGAACAAAATTTTAGCAAGTGTACACTGTATTTTGAGTCGTGCATTAATGATAATGGAAATCTCTCTACCATTTTTGCTACATATTTTTCAGATATTGATTATAGGGCAATACATAATTAAACAAAACAAATTATATCAAGAACTTTAATCCTTAGAGTAATTTTGGTTTAAAATGTTTTTAGCTTTTTACATAGTTTTCCCTCACTGTCTCATCAAATATTTTGGATCCACAGGATTCCAAAATTATGATTCAGTAGTTGTATTTTGTTAAACTTGTGAACTTCAAACTTCAAAATATGCAACATCTTCATCTACATGCACTCTAAAAACCTTTAGTCACACAGAGCCCTTCACAGAGTACCAGATGCAACAAAAATGTCCGTAAACTGTTTCAATACTACCAAAAGTGATGCAATACTAGAACTTGATGTTTTCCCACCGATGTAGCTTGGTCTGTTTGTTGGTCATACGTACATTTTGCGTTTTATTTTAGGTTTATAAGATGAGAAAATATTTGTTTTATTTACTACATCTGCAGCAGTTTGCTGTGCAAACATATCCTCAATAAGGTAGCACTTACATTGTGTACCTTGAGATTGTCCTCAACTTGCTACGGCCAATTCTATGGAAGTCTGGATTTCTGTCTTCAAGTGCACTGACCAATGCTGGAGGCATCTTTGGAAGTTTAAAGTAGGACCAAGTCTCCTTTTTCAAATCATGCGATTCAAGCTGTCTAGAAATAGAAATACATGAGGCTATGCATAAAAAACTCGTCGTAATTTACATTTCATCACTTAATTTTGAGAATCGTTCACCTGCTTTGGGGTTATATAAGAAATGTGAACGAGATCACCATCCCCTACTTACATGTACACAAATATTTCTGAGATGTTGATTATAAGCTATGTGCTAATTATGTTCTCTGGAATTGAGAAAAATAGGCAATTTGTAATTACTCTGTTGACATTCAACGAGTGACCAAAACTTTACGAAAGACTCAGCTTCTATGGCCTTATGATTGAAAACCAAACATGGAATTTAATAAAGGCAATTGGCAAATAAAATCCATTGGAAATCACCTTGCATGATTATGCATGCAAGGCTGAAACAAACAAATTGCAGTCAGTAGGAGAAATTTACTGTTTTCAAACAAAGAATCTACCGAGTTTCCAATGTTACGATCAGCAGTCTTGCCATCATCAGTTTTGCCACCATCAGTATTGGCATCATCTTTTCATTACTGCTTAATAACACAAAGAAATGGTTGGTGTTAAAAGGCAATTAAAGTTATTTTCAACCAATAAAATTTAAAAATAATTAAAAATTCTATATTTCGCACTAGCCTGCCTCCCATGGCACCATGTTGTGTTTAACCGTGCCACAACTACTCATTTGCATACTGCCTGCGAGCAGAAAATTAGGTATGGAACCTAGACCTCTACACAGTACCACTGGTCTGCCTTGGTTGACCCAAGAGGTCGAGACCCACCATATGGCATACATATAACATTGTAATACACAGTATACACAGTTGCCGGCAGCCAGCTCATTATCGGCGCTAATGTATCTTTTGAAAAATACATGCACCAATACAAATTTCCAATTGGAGTTGCTTTTTAATTTAAGCTTTAAAATTAGATAAACCATTTAAAAAAACATTTAAGCACATACGTACTCTTTGATATCTGCTGGATCACTGGATTCACCTTCTTGTAGCACTTGCTCCAATAACTGTTTCAACCTGACTTGTTTCCTTATTGAATTTGAAAACAAATCATTTATCCTTCTATCATTGAGATCTGCTAACAGATCACCATCGATCCCATTGTCTGTGAGAGAAATAGAACTTTGTAAGTTAGTTTGTCAGGGTAGAATTTCATGCTCAAAGTGGAATAAGGAGCAATATAGCACTTCTGCGTCCCATTATGCTACGAGACCTTTTGCCTTTGGCACATAAAAATAGGACCATCATAATGGTCACTCTGCACATTCCCAAAATACATGTAACATATGTGACCTGTCACCACAAAATGAGCTTAATGTCGGAAATTTAAACAATTGAGTTATTGGCATTTCCGAATTCAGTAGAACAAGAGCTTTCCAAATGATATATAACACTTGGGGTTACAGCGATCCCCCAGACCACCAGAGGGGAATTTACGGCTTTGTTTCCGGCTTTGTTTCAAGTTGTTTGTCAGAACACGATAAAAGCTACCAATGAAATTGGCTTGAAATTGAGGCTTTTAAATGTCTGATTGAACTGAAAATTTGGAATTCGATAAAAGGAGATTTACAAATTGCAAATATAACAACCAAACAAGAGTAGACCTCCCGATTTCTCACTTTTCCCGTTGTACTGTGAAATGGTATAGTGCGACTTTACGCTCATTTCGTTGTAACAGGTCACATATTGTCTAGATGGTCCACTGATCATCTGAAAAAATGACACACAATTGATCTGTCCCATATGTGTATACATGCATATGGTAGCTAAATTGAAAAATTATTTTAGTTACATAAGTTCTCATGAAAAGGGTAAACAAACTTAAAGAATCAAATTCTTGGTATTTTGAACATTGCAAATGTATTTTGTCCCATTACAAGGTGCATTGATAATAGTCACAGTAATAAGTGTTACTGTCAGAGGAACATGAGAATGGAGAGAAGAAAGCCTTGTTGAAGCTTACACTTGTTCTCAAAGCTGTTTGTTTTGTTAGCTATCGATGTTTCAACCAGTCATATAATTTACATAACATGTGGCACTTACCTTTAAACTTATCAATGTCAGTTTGGTCAAACGTCTTCTGCAGATGTAATCACTGGCATACAAGCTCTGAGGTCCATTTTTCCACCATCCTCTTTTGGATCAACAAGGCCGCTACAGACCCTGAAATTAAAAATTACATTCAAATAAATAATCTCCTGTCTATGATCAATGTAATTGGTACCATCACTAATGAGCCTGTGCATGGCTAAAAAAAAAATCCGTCTGAAGAATGTAAAAATAATGTTCTGATTATTTGTAAAGGAAATTAAGATTATGACAAATTTAAATTTGATCCCCCATTCCATTATTTGGATCCCTATAGCTATACAGCAGTAAAGGGTTGAATCATAGAGGTAAAAAAATTACCTTCATGGTTGAATAACCTATGACTGGTGCCGGAAACAAAAGATATTGAAGAAAGAGGGAGACTGCCAATTCAATACAGGGTATAGCTTGGTCATATACTGTATTTAAGTAAGACTAATTGCGGTGACACCATGTGAAATTCTCAATTGAGTACTCAATTGAGTAGTTCTGAAAAGAACTGGAGGTACAACAAGTATTCAGCGTGTGATTGTACATTTATTGCAGATTCTCTTTACAACTACTTAATTGTAGGCCTATATATGTATTAATTTTATGAACTCTCGAACTTTGACACTGTACGCATAACCATACCGTCGTGACTCGCACTCACTCCACAATATTTTGTCATTCAACCATTTTGTTTTGATTCAAATTACAATATTTTTTCTAGAACCAAAAGTAGGCTTTTTTTGTGTGGACTTTTCCTGTTGCCGTGCAAGCCAGTTTGTCCTCCCTGGTATTATTTTTTACGTTAGGCCTAACGTTATTTCGGTCAAAAGGCATTGGATAAGCCTCAGCTAACGTTAGACTATAACTTGTATCGTCCATGTATGCGTAATTCGCCTCGTGAAATGGCGCACCTCGTTTGGCTTAGCATTTCTCGGGAAAACTTACAAAATTATGGCGTATTACTGGTTGCATAAACTTATCTAAGTTGTGCTTGTTACAGAAATAAAAATTATAGTGAAATTGTATGATTTACTGGAAAGTTAGTGCTTGTGAAAGTGGAAAAAGTTGTTTAACCACTGATTTTACTAGATACAAATAGTAAGAGATTTACATGACCTCAATTTTTTTTCCACGAACATCTGTGATTTTATTGTTCTATGCCGTCAACAAGCTGTTATCAGTAGAAACCAAAATATAGTGTGGCGAGCTGTGCCGCTGGTGGCGCAATCGCCATGGCCTACTTTTTTGGGCATGGCTGCACGAGATGATCACATGCACACCACATGCACGTCACATTGCCTATCTTAACTTAATAGTGCGTGCAGTAATTAGGTTAAGTCAGTCAGTCTTGGATATAGACCAGCGTCGAGTGGTGAAGAACAAATAGGCCTACTGTGCATAAACAAAAAGGGTTCCCTCCGAATTTGTTAACTACATGTGAGTAAAAAGTTAAGAGCCTTTTGTTATTCCTAATAAATATTACGATCCCGTTGATCAAAGAATCTCTGTCCAAAGTCCATAATTTACGTGTTTTGTGTTCTGTCTGTGTTTGTCCGTGGTGATCGAGAAAGAAAGGCACGTTACATTGGTGGCAGCGGTGGGATAACGGAACCCATTGAAACGTTGACAAGGAGAAGCAACGTTATGGTAGCTCCGTCAGTTGTCAATACGTGTGCCAATGAAATACCCCTCCGCCTCCTGAACCCCAGTGATGACCAAGTTATCATTTATAAGGGAACTACGGTAGCAACATTAGTTGCAGTAGATGTCTTTAAAAAGTTTAAAGAGTTAGAAAACGCGATCGCTTGAACGTCTACCGTCGATTTGGGCCCTAAGATTGTTCTGTCGCGGTGTTCTTGAACAAGTCGAGCGGCGACCTTGCTCATCCATGAGTTCCCTGATGGTGCGGTACAACAGCTAGCTAGCCGAGGGGTCCTTCCCTGGATAGTTGTCTGGGTCCCTTCATCCTTCGTCTGTACGCTCACCGGATTGGTGACGGTCGCTGGAATGGGGCTGGGGGTGGCGAGAGGCATTTCCGGGCTTACCTGTATGGAAGAAGGTTTCATTTGAGAACTGACCAGTGGCATTTAAGTGGCTATTTGACTTCAAAGAACCCGTGGGACAGGTGGCCAGGTGGTTACAATTACTTGCAGAGTACGATTTCAGCATTGAACATCGACCAGGACGCCAGCACAACATTGCCGATGCCATGTCCAGAATTCCATGTCACCGTTGTTTGCGACCCACAGGAAGTATGACTGATGCAGAGGTGGACCAGGAAATGGTTGATGAAGCTCCCGAGGTTCCAACAAAATATGACACTGAAACAAAATCTGGTGGGACATCTCCAGCACATACAAAAGTACAGACCGTATACCAGGCAATGGCTGTCCCTGCCAAATGGCTTGAGGGAATGTCTTCAATAGATATTCGTAATCAATAGTGGGAAGATCTGGTTCTTAGCCAAGATAATTAGTTGGTTGGAATCGGAGAGAGAACAGACCAACTTGGGAAAAGATTTCTGCGGATGGAGTTGAGTTAAAGACATTTTGGGGTGCATGGAAGTAACTCTGTTTGTGAGGAAGTGTGTTGTGCCGAAGGTGGGAAGATGACGAAGGAAAAGATATTCGCTACCTACTGGTGGTTCCTTGCAGTTTGCGAGGAGAGGTACTTCGGCAACTGCACAATTCACCTGAAGGAGGTCATCTGGGAATGACGAAGTTGCTGGAGAAGACCCGTAGTCGTTTTTACTGGCCGAAAATGAGGGAATTGGTCAGAGGCTGCTTGGAATGTGCCAAACAGAAAGCACCCAGCAAAACAAAGAGAGCACCACTTCAACAACAGATAGCAGTAAGAAGTGAGTAAGACGTTAAGAGCCTTTTGCTATTCCTAATAAAAATATTACGTTCCCATTGATCAAAGAATCTCTGTTTAAAGTCCATAATTTATGTGTTTTGTGTTCTGTCTGTGTTTGTCCGTGGTGATCGAGAAAGAAAGGCACATTACATTGGTGGCAGCGTCGGGACTTGACCTGCACTATTTTTTTTAATCATAGAGGAACTTAATTACCTTACTAGCATCCAAGAATTTTTAAGTTAACAAGGACGTCGTCCGACAGAGAAACAAGGGGGTACAACAAAAGTAGCGATCACGGTAATGGTGTTAACCGTGCTGTAGCTTGAAACAACGGGTGCGTGAGCAGCGAGCACGGTAGTAATAATAATAATAATGTGTGGGCTTATATGGCGCCGTATCCACCAACTGAGTGGTGCTCAAGGCGCATATTATTACCCCTGCTCATAAGGCTCATAAGGCTCATAAATCATTCCTGAAACCATCTCAGCTCCTGGGAGTATACAGCTCAATTGCTGCCATTACAGCGCATATAGGGCTAATCAACCAACTCTGCCCTCACAGGTACCCATTTAACCCCTGGGTGGAAGAAGCAATTATGGTTAAGTGTCTTGCTCAAGGACACAAGTGTCACGGCCGGGATTCGAACCCACATTCTGCTGCTAACACCAGAAATTGAGTCCGATGGCTAGAACCGGCTCGTACAACACTCCAGTAGTGGTGTTAGCGAGCCGTTGCTTGAAACAACGGGTGCGTGAGCAACAGAGCACGGTAGTGGTGTTAACCCGAGCCGTTGCTTGAAACAACAGGTGCGTGGCGGCAAACACGATAGTGGTGTTTACCGAGCCGGTGCTGGCGACGGGTTTCGTAGGTGTAAATCACAGTAGTGGTTCTAACCGTACCAGGGTATCTTGGCGACAGTGAGACATTAGACTCGGAATAAATAGAAATACATCCGCCCGAATACGTCCGTCCGAATACATCCGCCCCGGAATACATCCGCGGAATTACGTCCGCCGGAATACGTCCGTCCGGATCACTGCTGCCGGGATATTCCGGCAGGATCAAATTTTCAGGTCAGATCAAAGCTATACACAATGGAAAGTGTATTGGGGACGCGTGTATTAAGGGAGCCTATTCATAGCTCAGCAAGGTATATGCGAACATTATGTAACTACCTGGAAGAGGAATGTAAAAGGGTGTCAAGAGAAATAGAGTCAGTGACACAGAGTATAAGAGAAATGCGGGAAAGTCCCATACCCCAGGGAGTTCAACAAAGAGCGGAAGAGCGTTCCGTAAAGACCATTGATAAAATGCCAGAGAAGGATTTTCCCAGGCAGGAGGGAGACAGGAAAGTACCCCAGGAGAAACAATATGGCCCCAACAAGGAAAAATGGCAACTGATAAAACCGTAGATATGAGGAACATTTGGGGTGATTCAGTGGTTGGTATGAGTGTTTACAGGAATAATAGACCGTTTCAGGACGGAACCGAAATTCCAGCCCAAGGCACGAAACGGCAGCAACATAATGATAACATGGGTTACAGTTCGTCTGTGTCTGATGGCTCCTCATTTCCCAAAGAGCAACCGAGGTTTCAAGAACAGGTGAACAGTTATTTAGAGGTTAGGGTTGATGGAAAGATGCCCCCAGTAGGATACCAGCCAGACGGTTCAAAATGGGCGTCCACCGTGGAGTAATTGACTCAGCGACCGACAGACCCACGAGCTTGGCCAAATCGGAATACAGGCGTATTCATCAGAAAACAATCTTGTGGAAACGAAGCAGCCTACTTGGATGTGGGAGAACGATGCTTGCACCAGGGGCATAGATGTCCCATTGGTACAATCAGTTTATCAGCCACCATTTAGCCTAGTAACAACCCAGCTGAAATATGTAGAGCCAGGACCACAGCGACAAATGGATACAGATCGGCGTTTCCATGGGACAGGGAGTGAAGAATGTAGAACGATTTAGGCACCCCGTCCACAGCATAGTAGTGACAGGCCAATCAGAATTCACCAAATGAACCCTGAACCACATGGACTACTTGAACCGAGCGTCACTAAGGGATCGTTTGGGCAAGCAATTAGTTCAACACCAGTTGCAGCGGAAGTTCCAAGATCGATCGGTGAGGTGCAAGTTGTCGCTCCTAAGGAGGTTCTGCCAACATTGAAAGCGGCCGAAGCGGCCTCTGCCAAACCAGCTCAAGGTGTATTGGTAGAAAGCCACGATAAGCATGGAAAGCAGAGACCCGTCATAAAACCTGACCGCTATGACGGAAAAGGGTCATGGGACGCTTACATTAAACATTTCGAAATGTGTGCGGCCATCAACGGTTAGAATAGGGAGGACAAGTGCCAGTACCTTGCCGTGTTGTTGACCGCCTCTTAAGAGTGTCTGTGTAGTTTAAAAGCTGGTACCAAGAATTATGAGGAGTTGGTAAAATCATTACAAGCGAGGTTCGATCCAACGGGAAGAAGAGAACTTTACCGGTCTCAGTTGAGAAATCGTAAGCAAAAGCCTACAGAGAGTATAGTGGAGTTAGCCGAAGAGACCCGACGGCTAGTAGACAAGGTCTACGGTGATCTACCCCCTGATAGTAAGGACAGGATGGGCCGCGACCATTTTCTAGATGCGCTCAATGACGGGGAGATAAGGACAAGGGTTATTCAAATGAGGACTGAGAACCTTGATGAGGCTGTTGCTGCTGCGGTAGAATTAGAAGCATTGTATAAGGCAGAGAGGGAACGACGGTCATCTGATATAAAGAAAGTGCGGAGCGCCACCTTGGAAACAACATGCACAGAAAAGCCTACTGTGGAAGTAAATCCAGACATGTCAAGCATACAACGGCAGCTCGTTGAAATCTTAGATAAAATGAATAATAATAATAATAATAAAGATTTTTAGCGCGCACATATCCACCCTGCTGGGCGCTCAAGGCGCGGAAACAAAGAAAAACATTAATACAAACAATATACAATGATAGCATAGGGAAAACAAATTATGTACCGAGATACATGTACCTACAATGCAATTACAAATATACATCATCTTTGAAGAGTTGTGACATAAGATGAGTTTTAAGCATCGACTTGAATCTGGTTATACTATGACAAGATTTGAGTTTAGTTGGAAGATGATTCCAGAGTCTCGGAGCTGCGACAGAAAAGCGACCTATCACCCCAGTTCCGTTTGAAGTTGCTTCCTTGAGGAGTGACATGTTGCTGGGCGCAAATTGCGTGATGGGAGTGTAGACTTTAAGTAGTTCAGAAATATAAATTGGAGCAATGTTATTAAAAGATTTGTGAACAATTAGCATAAGTTTAAAAACAATTCTCTGTGAAACAGGAAGCCAGTGCAGTTCTTTCAAGATTGGCGTGATATGGCATGACTTTCTGGACAAAGTCACAACACGAGCTGCTGTGTTTTGTATGTGCTGAAGGCGAGATATTTGATTCTGCGGAAGACCGTAAAGGAGAGCATTCCCGTTATCAAGCCGTGATGTGACAAACGCATGTATAATTTGTTCAGCAGCACTTTTATTCAAGTATTTCCTAATTCGGCTTATATTTCTGATATGAAATGATGATATCACGAACAATGTTGGAGATATGTGGTTTTAAAGTCATTGTCGAGTCAAATATAACACCCAAATTACGTGCATGTAATGAGGGAGTTATCTGCAGTCACCAATTGTAATAAATGGAAGAGAAACTTTAGACAATTGCTGGCGTGATCCAAATAGAACAAATTCTGTTTTCATCGTTCAATTTCAGGAAGTTTTGTCTCATCCAACTTCGAATCTCTTGAATACATTTCTCCAGTGTTTTAATGCAGGAATCAGCAGGTTCTTGAGAAGATTTAAAGTAATGTAAAGTAAATGTCATCAAGCGTAAACATGGTAAATTTAAATTATACTTCAAAATGATATCACGAACTGGAGAGGTATAAACAGTAAACCACTGTGGCCGAGCACAGAGCCTTGGGGTACAGAATAGTCAAGAGTAACAGGCTCGGAGATAGCGTTACCAATACAAACATGCTGAGGCCTATTTAAAGGTAGGACTTACACCAATCCAGGGCTGTGTCATGTATTCCAAGATGATATTGAAGGCGGGAGAGAAGGATTTTATGATCGACAGTGTCAAAAGCGGCGCTTAAGTCTAACAAAACTAATGCAGTGATTTTCCCCTCATCCATGGCAGATAAAATGTCATTGTTGACGCGAAGAAGAGCAGTTTCCGTTCCATGAAATGGTTTGTAGGCTGACTGAAATGTGTCCGACAGGTTATTAGCACGAACATGGTCAGAGATCCGTGATGAAACAACTCGCTCGATTGTTTAAATTCGCTACTGGTCGGTAATTTTTGAAAACTTACTTGTCCAAATTGGATTTCTTTAGGAGTGGTTTAACATGAGCAACCTTCTGGCTATTAGGGAAACAACCGGAAGAAAGAGATCTGTTTACAATAATTGTGATATACTTAGCAAACACATCAATATTTTGTTTTATTAGTGAAGTTGGCACTGGATCAAGTTCACATGATTTTGATGGCGATTTCATGATGAGTTTCTTGATCTCCGTAACACTAGTAGGCTCAAACATGGACAGTCTACATTGTGGATCCTTGCGTGATGGTGTTTGTGATAGAATGACAGGAACTGAGGAAAAGAACGACGGATATTCTCAATTTTGTGACAAAAAGTCTGAAAAAGCATTTGCGAGGTCCTGATCGGAGTGTGTAGATGGAAGCACTGGAGCTTTGGGTTTATGAAGCAGCTTTTCAACAATGTTAAAGAGTTTTTCTGATCACCAGAGCTATCTTCCACAAGAGATGAGTAGTGAGTTATTTTGCCTGGTTAATCATGTTCTTCACAATATCACGTTGGTTACAGTATTCTTGCCGATGTACTCCAAGTTTCCCATTGTCACGCCATCTTCGCTCAAGTTGACGGATTTTCCTTGCAACACGGATATCATCATTGAACCAGGGGATTCAGATTGTAGTTTAACAGTTCGAGTTTTTGCGAACATGATCATCCAAGATGTTACGGACAGTAGATTCAAATAGACTGACACAAGAATCCAGCTCACCATCTTCAAGGTTTACATTTTCCAGTTGAGATTCAATATCATGACATAAATCTTTAATATTTACTTTTTCCAGTGGCGAGTAGTTACAGAAATGGTAGGTATGGGAGGTTTTTAAGGTTCAAATTTACCATGATTGCATAATGATCAGATAAGCCAGGATGAATAGTTATATTCGAGATAAGAGGTGAAGTATTTTCATGGCGTTATCATGAGGTCAAGACAGTGACCATACCGATGAGTGGGTGCTGTGATGTGCTGTATAAGTCCATGAGCAGAGAGCAGATCTTTAAACTGATTTGCATAATTGTTTGAAATAATGTCCATATGAATGTTAAAATCGCGGTTAAAATAATGTCAGATGGGTGTAAGAGATAATCGACAATTAATTTTTCAAATTCCTGCAGAAAACTGGAGAAGTTTACATGTTTACCATCAACATCCCTTTCTGGTCGATAAATATTAACAAAGAGAACAGATCTAGTGTTGCCACGTTACCTCAGCATGCAGAGATTCAAATGTTAGGTAGTCAATGTTAACACTTTTCATACTGACAGATAAACTGGACCTAAAGAGTAGTGCAACCCCTCCACCGGTCTTTATTGGTCTGGGGATATGATGGAGAGAGTAGCCAGCAGGAGTACACTCACGGGGTGGCAAGTCATCATTAGGTTTAAACCATGTCTCGGTTATGGCAACAAGATCCAAATTGTTTTGAAGTACAAAGTCAACAAATTCATCCGATTCGTTACATATGGATTGAGTGTTCAAGACACAGAGCTGAAGTTTAGACTCATCGTGAACATTTGGAGTTGAAGTTATGCCAATAAACTTGTTGATGTGGTTGAGTTCACTGCTGGGGGTTGGTAAGGCTGGAGTGCTAGTTGTGTAAGTCTACTGACGACCAGCTTTTACCTCTATGTGTGCGGCGGTATGTTTGGGGTTGATTAGCAAGTATTCCAAGAAAGTTCAATTGACTCAATCCTAAATAAGATAAAGCTACATCAGTACATGGAGCATTGCGAAGATTGAGTAGTTCATTACGGCTGTAGGAAATTTTATGGAGCTGAGTGGCGTTTGTGGGTTTGTTGATCAGTGTTTCAGGTCCAGGGTTTGGGTTTATGTCACCAGAAATTAAGAGTTCCAGGTGAAAGGTGGCAGATGAATTATCATAGTATGATATAGGACGTCTCAAGAATTTAAGATGGCGGATTTTAGTTGAACAATCTGTAGATTGCATCTTGTAGCCATCTACTGATGAGTCATTGAGACACCATGGTCTGGATAGCAGGAGTAGAATAAACAGGATGTAGACCTCCATTGTCTGATCACAAAGTTGTTGATCCAAACAAAAGTCTTGTGGTCAAGCTACAGGTTATAATCTCTAGCTACAGGCTATAATCTAAATCAGAGTTGACTGCACAAATAAAATGAAGATCCAAAATGTATACACTCAACAGTAAATTTTTACTGCACAGACATACAAAAAAACAACAGTTTTTCACTTATTATAAGAAAACAAATGTACAAATACTCACATAAAACGTCCAGTAGATTCCAGGTGTAATAAGAAATCCACTATAGTATAAAAATGAAGACAAACTTGTAGCTACAAAACACTTACTTAGCACAAAAACTGGAGAGCTGTTATGAGTTGCTGCTTGTAAGGCGCACCCCAAAAAGAAGACAAGGTGAAATTCCAGAAATCAAAGTGGAACAACCGGAAGAAGCTCCCAAGAGACATCGAGTGTTACAATTGCCACGAATTGGGTCATGTAAAAGCTAATTGTCCAAAGTTGACGAAGAGGACAGAGACGACCGACCAAGGAAATAAATCCACAGAAGCGAGAGGTACTCAAAAGTCATCGGAAAACTAGTAGGAGCTGCGTCTGGGGGCCAAGCAGCTGATGAGGAGGGGCCCAATGCTGATTTATGTAATAACGAGACTGTTTCTGCCGTAGTCGGTGAAGGACTTCATTTAGATGTTATAATCCACGGAGTACATGCGGACAAGTTAGTTGATACCGGAGCAACCGTATCGCTTCTTTCAGAGAAAGTTGTCAGACAGTGGTCAAAGGAAGACCAAGAAAAAGTGGGAACCACTGATTTTCAAGTTCTACTGGCTGACAGCAAGGTTTTGTCCGCGTCTGGGGATTTGGAAGCAGAGATGCAAATTGGCGGAAGTAGTGTTCGACACCGGTTCATTGTCGCGTCTATAGGAAATGACATGCTACTGGGTCTAGATTTCTTGCGTAAGGAGAGGTGCATTATTTATGTCGCCAACAAATGTCTGGAATGGGGAGGGCTGGTTTTGTCGCTGTGGGAAACGGCAGAAAGACAGAATAGCTGTCGGGTGACCGGAACTGAGACGGTCACAGTTCCTCCATGGACAGAGATGATTATTGCAGGAATGAAAATGGAACAATGACGGTGCCCTGTGGGATAACGGAACCCATTGAAACGTTGACAAGGAGAAGCAACGTTATGGTAGCTCTGTCAGTTGTCAATACGTGTGCCAATGAAATACCCCTCCACCTCCTGAACCCCAGTGATGACCAAGTTATCATTTATAAGGGAACTACGGTAGCAACATTAGTTGCAGTAGATGCTATTGGGCCGCAGCTTTCCATGCCCGAGGGGCATAAAGGAGATACAAAGCTAAATGTAAGGACTGCCCAGGAAAAGAGGTCCGAAATAGAAGACACTGCAGTACCAAGTCACTTGGAAGACCTATATCGAAGATCCTCATCGCTTCTTACTAACCAGGAGTGTAATCAGTTCAAGGAACATCTTGACAAGTATCAGTCCCAGTATGCAACCAAAGATGGAGATCTCGGGCGAACTGAATTGACAAAAACACCGGATAGAAACAGGTGATTCTGTTCCAATAAGACAACGACCAAGGCGCTTACCGCTACACCAGAAAGAAGTTGCAGAAGCAGATATACAGTCTATGCTCAAGAAGGGCATAATAAAGCCCACAACAGGCCCATGGGCATCGCCAGTTGTGTTGGTACGCAAGAAGAACGGGAAAGTCCGTTTCTGTGTAGACTACCGACGATTAAACCAAGTTACTCGGAAGGATGCTTATCCAATACCACGGATTGATGAGACAATCGACACCCTCGCTGGGTCCAAATTCTTCTCTAACTTTCGATCTCGCCTCTGGGTACTGGCAGGTCCCTATTGATGACGAATGTGGCCAATTTAAATAATTGAGTCCAACTGAAATGATGAAGACAGCAGAGGAAACGTTATTAAGTTGTTGCAACTTGTCTTCAATCAGATTGAATGACAATTAAAAAGTATTAATACAAAACATTTAGATATAAAACGATTAACCTTAAATAAAAGGTCTTTTAAAGCTCAAAGCTAAAGAAACAGGATAGCACGGCGGTTCCCGCCTAAAGGTTTGATAACGGCCGCCATCTTGAAAATCTACATAAAGTTCGATGTGAAAACATCGTAAACAAATAATGCAATAAATAAAAGCAATAAATAGGCAAACATCATTATAGTTGAATAAAGCTATATAACATAGGAGATATTTGCAGAGATTTATACAGGAAAATAGGCAACTATTCCTTTCTTATGTTGCCGGGATAGGATTTTACTGAAGATACAGTAAATCAACGAAATTCCTAGAAATCTCGAAATTCCTAGAAATCTCGAAATTCCTAGGTAATCTAAGGAAATAATAATTACCTTGGGTGTATGAATTAATGAAATACAATTATGAGTTATAAAAAGCGAAGATCATTACCTGAAATGATGAAGACAGAGGAAACGTTATTAAGTTGTTGCAAATTGTCTTCAGTCAGATTGAATGACGGTGGGGGAACTCGAAGCCCGCCGCCTATGGTGAGTACTGCGAGGGGATTATTTACATATCATGAATATTAATGACGCAGAGCTAAAAAGTATGGTCGAAGTTTAGAGGGGGTATATTAATACCAGTCACATTCACCCCTCTGTTGAAAAAAATGTCAGCCTCGACATTTTAGCTAATAATGTAAATTCCTTTAATATATATCTACACATATTAGAGCAAACTAGGAAATGTTCTAGGATAACCGAAATTCAATCGCTGTGCAAATAAAGCTATATATATATGACATAAAACACAATAAAGGGGGCCACTTTGCGTCCGTCACGTTAGCAGTTTTTCCAATGGTTGTTATTTATTTTTAAGTACCTGAAAAAAACCGACCAAAAAGTGTTACAACATGTGAATGGACATGCAGGCTTATACTACAACTAATTTGAGTTGATTTATTTAATTTTTTAATTTTTTAATAAATTTTTTCACCCTCAAATTTCCATTAAAATTGGACGGAAAAAGTTACCTCACTTTTCCGTCCATTTGTTGATATAAATTTTAGGGTAATTAAAAAAATAATAGTAATAATCAACTCAAATTATCTTTAGGATAAGCATGCATGTCTATTCAAATGTTGAAATTCTTTTTGGGTGGTTTCAGATATTTAAAACAAATTACAACCATTAGAAAAACTGCTAATGTGACGGTAGGAAAGTGGCCCCCTTTATTGTGTTTTATGTTATATACTTAAATAAAGCAAATGACATCATCGCTTAAACTTCAGATAGCTTATTTTACGTCACATAAAAATAATGTAATTTGCACATTGAAAATTAAACTATTCTCTGTTCAAGCTGTCCTGTTTCCATCAAACATACTTTAGAAAATATTCCAAGGTGAATCTAAAATCCTTTTGGTGACCTTTTCAAAGGACAAAAATAAACAAGTATACAATTAAGTTAATATACAATTCAAATTGATCAGTAATGATAAACAATTAATGTAACTGTGAGAGAAGAAATCTCATGCCTCCTTTTTTTTCTGGCTTCAGCCATCTTAGCGCTTTTCCATCTCGTCCACAAGTTTCTTCCCGATTTCAATTTTGACTGATAGAGGTCTTCGACAGATTTTTCGTCAGAGACTCTATGTTGCTTAGTTTGTCCAACATAATCATAGGGCAATCTATCCGGTGGTTTGTGCATTCTAGTTGGTCTTAGAGGCAGTGAGTCAGGAGGTTGTGAGGAATTCCCGTCATCAGTCACCATTGGAGAAACGCTGATTGGCGCTGGTTCAAACTTGGGCTCCATTATTTCGTGTGAAGGAGAGTTCGTATCGGATGCAGAATCGGGAATGTTGTCGTCAAAAATATCGTCGGCTATTGGGAGGAACATGCACGGCGTAAGTAGATTTCTATGTAGTGTTCGTTCCTTACCAGTCTCCTGGTTGCATACAATATACACTGGGACATCTGGATGTTTTGACACTACGACATATGGGTGTGGTTCCCATCTGTCCACCAACTTCTGCATCCCAGTAATGTGTTTATGCTGGACCAGCACACGGTCTCCTAGACGAAGAGGGGCATCTGTGGAACCTCTGTCATATAGGCGTTTTTGTTTGGCCTTGGCCTTCGTGGCTATGGTGATCGCTGCTTTATAAGATGACCGAAGGTTGTCGCGCAATCTCTCCACAAAGTCGTCGTAGTATGGTTCATCTTTGCCCTTATCAGGGGTAAGTCCGAACATTAGATCGACAGGTAAGTTGGGATGGCGACCAAACATGAGATAAAAGGGGGCGTTGCCAGTCGAATCATGACGAGTGCAGTTGTATGCATGTGTCATAGCGCTAACATGCTGCTTCCAATCTTGTTTGAGGTTAGTGTCTAGCGTTCCCAGCATATTCAGGAGTGTGTGATTGAAACGCTTTGTGAGGCCGTTACCTTGAGGGTGGTAAGGGGTTGTCCTTGTCTTCTTAATGCCGCAAACCTTACACAGTTCTCGTATGAGTTGTCCCTCAAAGTTACGGCCTTGGTCGGAGTGAATTCTAACGGGGAAACCGTAGTGGGTTAAGAAGTTCTGCCAAATGACTTTTGCGACTGTGGTGGCCTTTTGGTCTCGAGTTGGATAGGCTTGTGCATATTTGGTGAAATGATCGGTGACTACTAAGATGTTCTCTATTCCGCCCTTGGAACGCTCAAGCTTCAGAAAATCGATACCAACGAGTTCAAGGGTTCGCTAGATGTGATGTTGATCAACGGCACTCTGGTCTTGGTTTGAGGAGTTTTGCGGAGACAACACCTCTTACAGCGCTCACACCACTCTCTCACTTCGTCTGCCATCTTAGGCCAAAAGAAACGTTGCCTCACCATCTCGAGTGTTCTTTCAAATCCCAGATGTCCTAGGTATTATGAAGGCAAGTCAAAGCGGTTCTTCTGTGTTCTTTTGGAAGTACTAATTGGTACAATATCTCTCCTGATTTTGTATATCTCGACCGATAGAGAACATCATCCCTGAGATGGAGTTTGTTCCATTGACGAAGATACAAGAGGAATTCATTTGACTCATACGTCCTTTTAAGGTTGGTAGGCTTCTTGTTCTGCTCAAGGAACAGGATGATTCGTCCGATGGAAGGATCATCTCTCTGTGATGCAGCGATTTCTTCTGGAGACAGATTGGGCATTTCTGCCAGGGGGGTTTCTGTTGAATCTGCTGAAACTGAATGGTGTATTGCTTTTTGGCACTGAACCGAAGGCCTCAAGAAAGCTTGGGCAGCAACGGGATGACCTGAAAAGATTGCTTGAACAACATCTTCTGGAATTGTAACAGCTTCATTCTGGAAATCTAACAGTGCTTTTGATGCTTCTGGGTGTGGCTTTCTTGACAAAGCATCAGCAGCAGCGTTGTTTTTTCCAGGCCGGTACTTGATAGTGAAATCAAATTGTGACAAGGCAGCAACCCATCTCTGGCCAGTTGCGTCTAACGTTGCAGATGTAGTGACGTAGAGAAGTGGGTTGTTGTCTGTCAAGACAGAGAACTTATTGCCAAGCAGGTAGTCTCGAAATTTATCTGTGGCGGCCCATTTCAGTGCTAGGAACTCGAGCTTATGTGCAGGATAGCGTGATTCTGCTGGTTTCAGTCCTCGGCTGGCGTATGCAATGACGCGTTCCTTGCCGTTCTGAATCTGGCTTAAAATAGCACCAAGACCAACACCAGATGCATCTGTTTGAAGAATGAACGGGATGGTACAGTCTGCATACGCCAGGACAGGAGGTGAAGTGAGAAGATGCTTCAGCAAGTCTACTGCCTTTTGACATTCCTCATTCCAGATGAATGGAATTCGTGAAGTAGGGTGCTTCCTTTTCCCCTTCTTCCTACGCTTAGGGTCTCCTGATATGAGTTTGTACAAGGGTGCAGCAATTTTGGAGTAGCCGTTTACATAGCGTCGATGGTACCCTGTGAATCCGAGAAATCTCATCAGTTCTTTGCGATTGGTCGGTGTGGGCCAGTTTGTTACTTGAGAAGACTTCTCAGGGTCAGTAGAGATTCCTTCCGATGAGACAACATGGCCAAGGTATTTGTTGAAGCTTCGGGCGTTCTTTCCATAAGCTTTCTGAGATAGAAGTAATTTGGGATCCTGAGTCGATCAGAGCAATGTAACTTTGACCATCAACTTCAACTGTTGTTTCGTTGTTAGGGCCGATCAGTTTCTGGTACTCTGGACGGGTCTGATCTCTCTGTCCATCTGACTTGATGTTTGAATAAGACACTAAAGGGCCTTTGTGTTGTTGGGCTCCGACGGCATGCCCTGCGGCCGTGGGCCCTGCTGGTTTAATGGTGGATTGCGACATCCACGGGCAATATGTCCTTCCTGGCCACAGCGGTGGCAGATGAAGACTCGATCGGTTGGGTAGGTTGGTCTTTGGTGACGAGGTTGTAATGGTCTCGTCGACATCTTCTCTACTTTCTCTGCAAGTTGTTTGACGGTCAATATCAGGTCTTGAAGGACTTCATCGTTGGCTTTCACTTGTTTAGCAGTATCGGGTAAGTGGGATTCAGATGGACTTGCTTTAACGCTCTTCTGCTGTTGAGGTTGCGCCGGAGGGTACTTGAAGCGAGGAAGCTGAGACTGGGCATTCTGCTCAGACTTGGAGAGTGATGCCATTCTGGACTCTCTCTCGATCTGCCTGATCTCTGTCTGCAAGTCTCTTTAGGTCATCTCTAGGTTTCATTGGTGCAAGACGCTGAGTCACCTTTTCATCCCGGACTCCTCTCATGAACTGCTGAGTAAGCATTCGGTTGCGGTTAGGTAAAGGGCACGATTTGTTCATTCTCTCTTCTACAGTCCGTAGGGTAGCTTCTAACTCCACAGCATATATGGTTGAAGACTCATTTGCTTGTCTAACTCGTTCATAGAAGTCGGCCAGTGGGTCACCGAAGAGAGACACTTCTCCAAACTGTGCACGTAACTCTGCGAAAGCATGGCTTAGTGTTTGCTGCTCCGGAGGAAGATTCAGCACCAGCTTTCTTGCAGCCCCAGATATCTGACAATAGTGGAAAACTGCACGTATGAGGGCATGGATTGTTGATAAGATACTTTGCGTCTCTTATCCAGTCATCGATGCAGACTGCTGAACCTTCACGGCCTGTGAATACAGGTAGGGTCTTCACTTGATGATAATGTGGTGATAATGTGGTGATGGTGCTTATACGTTCAGCTTTTGTTAAAGTATGCAAATTACAACACACTGATTGGCTACATGAATGTGTTCATAATCCTACTCACGATCCAACATTGCCACAAAATTTGCAATGGTAGTTTGTGCAGTTAAGCCAAGCTGCATTAGACGAGGCGTACACGGTGATTGTATGCATGGCTTATGCACACGCGACTGGTTGTGTGGGGTTTCCTGGATATTAGGTGAGCCATGCAACGTCCGCAATGTAGGCCTACGTTTAGACTTGGCGCGAACATCGCGTGCATAAAACGCATTTTGTTAGCGGTACTCCCGATATCAAATGCAGAGTCAGAGCGCATTTTCTCCAAGGTGGAGCGTACCCTGACTGCTTTGCGTTCAACCATGAGAGAGGATCGCCTGGAGTCTCTCATCCTCCTTCAAGCTCATCGTGACCGTCTCCCAACCACCACTCGGGTTATTGAGTACTTCGCCACAAGCGGTGTCCATCGATTGAACTTTAGTTTCTTGCTTTAACTGATTGTTGTTGTTTCCTCCAATCGCCACATTTTGCCATACAGGTATTTCAACGACCATTATAGGGCTCATATACAGTGGAAAAAGCTAATCTATTTATGAATAATATTTGTCCGCTCAGAGCAACCAGATGCTAAGCATTTCCGGAAACCCTGCATTAGTCAAGTGGTTAGACCGCAGGACCTAGCCTACAATCACAAGGTTGCGGGTTCAAATCCAAAGCTTATCACTGAAATTTCATACTAAATCAAGTATTGTCGTCTAGACCCACAAAACAAACAAACCCCACCAGAAACGTTTTGCGCTCGCAAATACGCCCCTCCACTGAGCATTTGGCCCCCCCTAAACTTTGGGCCTAGATCCGCCGTTGACTGCACCTAAACAAGGTCTCGCTGTCTCCCTTTGACAGTAAGCGCTGGATCGCAGAAAATGGTGTGGACACCCTAGCCTATGGCCATAAGGACGTGGTTGTTGTGTTGGCCGAAGGTCAGGCACGGGAGCAGGCTGAAATGGATGCGTACATCGATGAGATACTAGCGCCGTAGAACCCCATCCGGCGGCAGCTGGGTATCAGGAGGCACCACGAGGAGCTCTTCCCGGACAAAGCCACGGGCAGGCCCATCCAGCAAATAGTAGAGCACAGGCTCGTCAGGCTTGGTGACCGAGCGTCCAGGCTGGTGCACCTGGAGGACCATACGGGGTCAGTCGCACGACGGCGGCCGCCCTCCAGCTCGCCGGGCTGGTAGAGGTACCGAACGCCAACACCAGAGGGGAGCTTTTGCTCCTTGAGACCAACAGGCCGGCCAGGAACCACAGAGGAGGGCTTTTGCGCCACAGTATTTGCCCTGATTGCATTTTTAGGCTTCCGGCCTGTCAATCAGGTCGCCTCACCATTCAGAGCTGCAATGACAGCGGCCAGCTGAGCTACCCACTCACTTGACCTCACACCCGAAGGCAAACGCATCTCCTGGGCGTATTGGTGCCCAAAGAGCCGCTCCGCAAGGGTGCGATTGAACCGCTCTACAATTCCCTGGTCCCGGTGGATGTCCACACGGCCGCGCCTGACAGAAACTCCATGCTTAGCCAGCAGCTGGGAAACCGCACCCATGAACTCACGCCCGAGGTCGACCTGGAGGAGCTTCGGCCACCTGAGGGGGCTACGCTTGTAGATGCGAGACAGGGCATCAGCAACCTCTTTGGCCTCTTTTGTGGCCAGAGGCTCGGCCTCCTTGTAGCGCGAGGCGACATCCACTACTGTAAGAGCATACTTATAGGTCTTCCGGCCCACCTTGTCATGTGGCAGAAAGAGAAGATCAGCCTGCTGGACCTCGTTCGGCGCAGTGACATCAAATTTAGGGCGTGGGATGCGCCTTGGGGCAGGCAAATAGATCTGCCATATGGCCTGTTTCTTGAGCCAAGCCCTGCTCACATCTTGAGAGACCTTTGCAGCCTCGGTCAGTTTTTTTATGGCCCCAATTCCCTTCCAGTAGCCCTTTGGGCTATAGTACAGCGCAGACAGCTTGGTATCCATCTGTCGACTCGACGATGTATTCCAGCAACCGAATCAGTCTCCAACATGCAATGCATGTATGCTCGGGCAATTTCGATGTGGTTTCCCTCAGATTCGTAGGGCCAGAGAGCACCATGGCCGCAAACCGGCCAACTGCTGCCGGATCTGCTCGCCACAGCTCAATGCTTCGCCGGGCCACATCGATCATTGCAACCAAGGGCCCGGCTATTTTTTTCTCCTTTGGCACAGTAGCCCACCTCCAGCATCGTGAAATACAGCTTATCGGCCAGTGCCATCACGCTCGCTCGGTCGGAACGACACTATCAAGACCGCACAAAAAGCTGCCCAAAAATATTGCTGCTCGCTCCTCCAGCGTGCAACAATATTTTTGCTCTCCTCGACATTTTGTCGTTTCGACGGGAGCTCTAGTCAGTAGCTGTCCCTGTCGTCTCGACAATCACTTGGTGAGCATATAGGCTACGAACGTAGTAGCTCCCAGTCCCATGATTACAAAGGCGATTTCTCGATCACGTTGCTCTGGCGATGGTAGGTAGAAATCTGAGAGCTTGGGTTTTGGTTCCTGTTCTAGTGCAACTTGTGCAACTTGTGCATCGCGAGAACCGCTGCCAGCAACAAGATTGTACTGGCGAATGGCTTCATCAACATAACGGAAAGTGTGCACGGCATGTCCCTGGCGGCGCAGTTCTTCATTAATCCAGTCCAGGCGTTCAGTCCGCTTGTGTGACCATTCGGCTTGTGCAGCTTGGAGCTGTTCCACAGCATTGTCATGTCGTTTTCGCTCCTCGTCAGCACCCGGATCACGTAACATCGAAAAGAGATAGTTTGACCCTGAGAACGCGAGTGCGTTTACGAGTGCTCCACCTACAAGTATTGCTATGGAGGCCATCTTGTTGCTGTCGTTATACAAGGGAGGGCGTTACTTCAATATGTCTGCAGGGACTATCCCCTGCTTCACAAGCATATTTTTAGTGGCCATGGCCAGGCCCACATCCAGAATGACCATGCCAACATCATACGGCGCAAAGTCCAATTTTGGCGTAGCCCCTTTGGCGTATCCCATTGCAAGGCCACTCACAACAGCGGCGTGGTATGCCACATTGGCGAGCTGTTTACCGTCTGTGCTAGGAGTAGACATTTTAGCACAGAAGCAGTTACTGCATATAGAATGGGTCAGGCTGTTTGTCTAATACTGTTTTTCCCAGTGCCTCAACCGCAGTTCCTGCTGTTCCGACGGGGGCAACTTTTGCACGCGCATTAGTACTGACTCTATTTTTTGTGGCAGGGGGTGCAGACTTCTGTGCATATACCACGGCACCAACAGCTACAGCAGCAGTTCCTGCGAGGACTGCATACGCTATCCATGCGCTCTGCTCAGTGGACTCATTCTCAGGCGCTGTCCCCACTGTTCCAGCTGCTGTTCCAGCTGCTGTTCCAGCTGCTGTTCCAGCTGCTGTTCCAGCGGGAACAGCAACTGCAGTTGTAGCGGTTTTGGCCCGCTCTTGGGCGTGAGAGACATCAACTGTTTGAGTTGGTCGGAGACTGTCTTTGGCTTTTCGAAGCTGTTCAAGTAGTGCTTCTTGTTTTGCTTTTCTGGCTGCTGCACCTTTTCGACCAGCCGCGACTTTTTTCGGATCCTTATTGACCGCTTTATTGTGGATCGTCACCCTCTCGCTCTCTTGTGTTGCAGCACTGTGTGCGGGGACGGTCGCCTGGACAGTTGGAACGACAGGCTCTTCCGCCATCGATTTCAATGTCATCTCTGATGCCTCCATCCTCTGCGGTCTCCATGTACATATTTGCAAGAGATCCCCGACTTCTAAATTGACAGTGTTTAGCTGTGGTCATCGCCGCCGTTAGCGGAGCTAAGTACATCCCATAGCGATGATATAGGTCACAGCAAGCAGTCGTCAGTGCATGCTCAACAAAGGGGTCTTCTTCAAGGTCTGAGACAAGCTGGGGCCAATTTTCAGGTGGAATGGGTAGAAATGTGCCTGCTGCTAGCGCATACATCTGCCGCGCAGAAGCTCCAAGTGTTTTTGTCATTGCGGCTCCAAGTCGTGCCTCATAGCGGCCGTAGTGTTTGGAGGCCTCGTCATCGGTCATCTCGTCTACTTGTGCAAGAGTTAGTTGTTTACCTAGGTATTTTTTGGCTGTACCACCGGCCACAATTGCCGCCAGACGGGCTCGTTTTTGTCCTTGTCTCTCCGTATTGGTGTCGATTGTCGTCGAGACAGTGGTACCCGTGCTTTCCTCTTTAGTATCCTCTTGAGCATCAAGAGACAACAGCTGGTCGATCACGTCGTCACATTCCATCTTGCGGACAGCAATTCGCAACAGTGAGATTACGTGCGTTGTTCTGCGCCTAAGTCTAATATACTCGACCAAAGCGCTGGAACACAATACCAAAATCGCAAGAACTGCTGTCAGCATCACCGTCTGCATGAGCTCCCACATGAGTCGTTGCTAAGCTTGTGTTAACAACTGATAAGCAACCGGCTGATCAGTCTTTAGTATGAGCTTAGCGTGTTTAGCTTCAGATAGCAGCCGCCTAAGCGCTTCTCTCTCCTTTCTTGTTGGGATGACATCGTTTTCTCGCAGGCAATCTTCGAAGGAATCCCTATCTTTGCAATGAAAAACAGCAATCCACTTTGTCTGCTCGCGGAGGTCTTTTAGGACCGAGTTGTACTTCTGCGTCAAGACCCACACAGATTGAGAGGCATGGCGCCCCGAGAATGCAAGCTCAGACAGCATGTCCTTCTCTTTGGTCAGGGCTTTACTGGCCGAGCAATCGTCGACGATGTACAACGTTGGCTCGCCGGCGAAGAGTGAGTAAAAGGCTCGCAGATATTCGTGAAGTCTATCGCCGGGGTCGACAATGAAGACTTCCGGGTCTGTCCAGACCCAGTGCCGATCGTAGTAAGTTTTGTTCCAACGTGCTGTAGGGCACAATATGACGATGTGCGCAAACGTGTCACTGTAGCCGCCACGATCACGAGGTAACTGTTTTACCACAGCCGGTCTGTCCGCAAATAATTGCACAGTGGGGTTGTCGTTCGAACACCGGTAGAGCGCACTGATCGTGCCCACTAGTACAGAGCACTGATAAATCGGCCATTTTCGATGTTTAGCTGTGCGTCCATGATGACGTACAGATACATGTTCAATGTGCCTGCCGTTTCTGCCTTTTTGGTGATCTGGACCGTGACTCCCTCACTTGCATTTTCTATGCGCCGGCCGCTGCCGTGCAGCGAGTCGTCGTCGTTGGTTGTCATGTCCAGCCACAGTGCGTACTTACTTGTGAGGTATTCCCCCACTTAAACATCAGCCAGTGCCAGGTCTTTGGTGACTGTAGCGACCTCGGGGTGGTGCTTTGTTGAAGGGCCACTGGCGAAATATTTCCTCGCCTCATCCCACTGCTGGTATGCCCGCATTCCCTGGGAGTACAACTGGTTTGGCACCCCTTCAATCGTTACCTCAACTTTTTGGATCTTGGGGTTGTAGAACGCTTCTGTGTCTCGGGCAAATGCGGTCGTTATTCCTGCATCCTCAAACAGCATGAGTATTCCCTTCAGGCTTCGGGCAGGGACGTTCAGGTTGATATTCCACAGAGTCTCACTCTTGTCAAGAGTAACCCTGCGGTGGCGCAATATGCGGTCGTACAGGATGGCAAGCCGTCCAGCATACTGATTGCGAATCATGCGGGCCAGGCTCGGCTCACTCACAGTGTCAAACTCGAGAGAGATGTTGTCAATGGTGTAGCTGGCATTGGCATCAGTGGTTGCCTTTATAACACGGCTGTAGTCATTAAAGGTAAGTTCGTACTCCAATCGGTCGCCAAGGGCAGACTGGAAGAATGGCATATGGGACTCAAGTAATTCGAAGTCCAGCGGGACGGAGAATCGGTTGCCATAGGCATCTGCGATGGCCTTGTCCTGCGCCTGGGAACTGTTGCCGTCTCCAGCACCCACCCTCAGTTTCAGCATGTTGGCTGTTGACTCATCAATGCCCTGGTAGACCTGGGACTGGCGCTCTCGCTTTGTTTTCCATAGGTCGGAGTAGCAGTTGATAACATCGCTATCACTTATAGACATGATCTCATTGCCACTTATTCTGATTGTAGTCTTTTTCACAATTGCCCGTCCAAGATTTTGGACGACTGTTCGGTTGTCGTCAGTCGAGGTCAGAGAGATAGTGAATGCAAGGCGGGCTGTTCCAGGAACAATCACATCCTGAGCACCAAGGTTGGGAAAGCGGACCAGGAGCTGCTGATTCTGGTCGATGGTAGAGGGGTTGTTGGTTACAACCACGCTCTGTCGGATGCCTTTGATCCCGAGTGGATCTCGCAGGCTTCGGAAAGGATTCAGTTTGCGTCCGTACTTTGACGAGGCCATGGTTGTGTTGCAACTCACTAGAGAATTGAACGTTACGTGGCAATGTTCAATATGGTTGAACCAGGTTCAACCAGTTGATCCGACATGGCAGAAGGTGGCTTTGAAATGGACGATATGGGTCCGTCTGACACAACGAGATTAATAGACAGTGACATCGAAGAAGAGACTGCGTTTATGGATGACTCTGAGAACACGTATGAAGCCCCGTCAACCACGCCCTCATGGGCATATGGCACAGAAATGCCAGACGTGCTTGATGAAGGAAACCTCGCATCTATCGATTACCAGGACCGGGTCGTGGCGCGATTCACGGCGGAGCGGTCAAAATACTCACGGCCGGCTGATCTCGAATTCAAAGTATCTACGTCTGGAGATTTGTGGGTAAAGTGGGGTCGTAACTGGAAACTCTTGACATGGAGGAATGATCCAACAAAGTTTCTGAGCAGTTCTTCAATCGAGAGATATGGGGTAGGCTTGGCCCGAGCCTTGGGAGTAACGCCGGAGGTGTCCGCTGTTTCGACCGATGGTAAACAGATTAGAGAGGTTGCAGAAAAGGCTGACGCGGCCGTCCAGGCAAGCACTGACGACATGGACAGGCACATCAATGATCTGATTGACAGCATATCAACGATCGATGTTGGAACAACGACCACAGAGACCCTACTGACCAACCCATTGCCCCTGAGGGAGCTCCTCGGGCTCGACACAGCCCTTAAAAACTTGCGTGGCGCAAAGGCAGCGCAAGAGAGCAAATTGGTTGCACTCCAGCAGTTACTCGAGGGCTACCGTGAAGATCTTAAGCGCCCTGGAACGACTGAACGAGCAGACCGAATCGAGCGTGAAATTCAAAAAGCCGAAGAGCTGCTCGCAGCAACCCAAGACAGCATCGACTCCCTCAACCTACAACTCCGGTCACAGGTCCGCCAAATCCGTGAGACTGTAACAAGGGTCGTAGACAAAAACACAAGCCTGGCCGAGCGGCTTCGGACCCTGTTCCGCGAGCAGGGGGTCACCATAGCCAGCATTATAACTGCGCTGGGCTTTGTCATCAGCACACTGGTTCTGGCCTTGACTGGAGGTGCTGCTGTTCCAGCCGCAGTACCTGTCGTTCCGACCGGGGGGGGGGGGGCCAAAGAATGGGTACAAAAGCACCTGCAAGCTCTTGGGCGCATGTTAGCCAAACTAGCTGGGAAGGCCGCTGCAGCCCTTCCGGGCATCATCGGGAGCATCGTGTCATGGCTCCTCAACTTCTTAAGTAAGGCAGCTGGTTGGCTCGCAGGAAATATGTGGGCACTCGTTGTTGCCATCGGCGGGCTACTGTTTGTATTTGCCCGAGAGTGGCTAGCGCGGTCGTAGAGCGAGCCAACCGAGGCCAAGAGCAACGCCACCAACAACCAGTGCAACGCGCCCGTCATAGTGTGCTTGCCCCTCCGCCTTTTCCTCCGTTGTCAGAACCGCGGGTTTTGTCCGCAAGACAGTGGTTCCCGCTGGTTTTGTCTGCAGGACAGCGTTGATGCCCAATCTTTGCCCCAGTCTCGCCATAAGACAATCTCGTTGTTGTAGTCCTGAATAGTTCCGATCTGCAGCTCCATGTCATTGGGAACCATGTACAGCCCGATCCCAAATGCAAAGTCCACCTTAGAGCGAGCGTATCGTAGCACGTCCTGGTAGCGCGCTACCGCACTCGGGAGGTCTACAGGGCTTGAGATTGCATCCTCAACGTTCGCCAAGAACTGTTTCTGGGCGTCGAATGCGGTGCTGGTACCGAGAACGCTCGTGCGGATCTGTGCCTGCGCACCTAGGATGGCCCAGACATATGTACGGATGGAGTCGTTGATTCTTTCAACCCCAGGTTGGGTAAAACCCTCTGACTTGTCGAGGACAAATGTCGTCCATGCGTTATCGCCATACGCACCTTGGTCGATGTAGTCGACGGTGAACGTGGCTGGGCGACCAGAGTTAGCGAAAGACATACGGTCTTTTCTGTACGTGTTTGACGATACACCAAAGCTGGGGTTGATGTCGTTTTTGATCGCATCATCACTAATGTCTTTGATAGAGCGCACTGAACCCTTCCACCAGTGGTACGGCGTGCCGAGTCCATCGTTTTCGCTCCTTTTCTGGCGCCAGTCGGTATGCGGTGACACATTGAACTCCTCGCAAATCCGCTCATACGCACTCTGGTTATATGGGTTGTCAAAGACATCGAATGTGTCGTCCTGCGGGAGTGCGACCTGCATCTCTTCAAGTATCCTGCGGGCCTGGTAGTATACGTGGAAGCAGTACACCGACTGAATCATCGCCGTTTCGGTTGTTAGATGGTTCTCTGCAGAGACGCCACACCCTGGTGTAGCGCACCACACTGCAAAGTTGACCTTGTTTTGCCAAAAGCTCATCGGACTTGATCGCCACCTGTCCACAACAGCATCACTTTTGACCCTCGGCAGCTTGTACCGCTCGACCGACAAGATATCTAGAAAGGCTGCGCCAAAGCTTGCCGCCCCCGCGCTTCGCGCTGCTACCTGTATGTTCACATGTTGTAATTCTAGGCCCCTTGTTGCCGCGGCATATACTCCGCCTGTCCAGTAAGCCGCATCCCTATTAAAAGTATATGCTCGGTTAGCCATGACTGCATTATGTTCCTTACACTGACTCATCTTCAATATGGAGAAGCAACGCTTCTCCAATCGGTTATAGACAATACAGGTGGCAAGCTCCATGCCGCCCTCCGAGGACTCCATTATGAGGTTGGCTATCGCAACGTGGGTTCATCGTCTGGAATTCTGTGGCGCCCTGTGTCTACTACTGATAATAGACCTCGGAATATTTCGGTCCCGTCTGGGTTGTATAACTTTGAACAGCTATCGCACTTCTTCATGGAAGAGATTCCCGGTTTAACACTCAAGATGACCAAAGCAACTGGTCTGATCAAGCTCAATACCCAAGAGTCTGGTGGCATGATAAAACTCAGTAACGATTTACGCCAGACCCTGGGCATTGACGAAAAGGGCTGGTTGGGTGGGGAATACGAGGGAGACACACCGGTAAATTTTGTGGCCCACAGGTGGTTGTATATTTATCTCGACCAACTCTCAACAAGCTCTAATCTTGTTGATGGTGCTCCCTCGACCCTGCTTGCGATAGTCCCAGCCGCAGATAGTGGTGGTATTGTAGACATAAACCTTTACTACCCTATGTACAAAAAAATAGAAGTTGGGCATGTAAATCAATTGAACATACGCGTGTTAGATGAGAATGGCACGATAGTGCGAAACCATAAGAGACCCATTACTGCAGTTCTTGAGATTCGAGAAAATGCCTAAGCTGCCAACAGCGCCGCCAGTCGAGAGGACGGAAGCAGAGTCGATATATCCTAAGCTCGATCTGCCCGCGACGGGGTCGCAGCAAGACGGGGGGTCTAGCTTCCGTCTTACTGAAATCCGCAACCTCGAGCGCCGCCTAGAGCACGAGAGAGATGAAAGAGCCAAGCTGTACAAAAAGAACCGCAGAGTCATCAACGTCATTGATGGCGTTGACACAGCGTTGGTCGCATCTAGTCTGGGAATGGGTGCGGCGGGTGTGGGTCAGCTCTCCACAATTATAGCCGCACCTGTTGTCGTTGCACTTGAGGCAGCTGCACTTGCTTGTGGTCTGGCCGGTATTGCCGGGAAGTACGTCTCTCATCAGCGGCTGCCGGCTCCTAGTGAAAGCCAAGAAACACGACGAGATTCGCGTTCTCGCCCTATCCAATCTCGTACTCGACGAGATGAAAAGATATGGCCAAATCAAGGCTGATATTCAGAAAAAATCTCGCAAAGTTTACGCCGCTCGAGGGAGCATGAGAAAAAACGAGCTCATGGCCGAGGCCCGAGCCTCAATAATGAAAGAGCTCGCTGCTGTCGTTCCAACGAGAACGACATTGAAATAGAACGCGGTTGCTTTGCTCTGTTTCGTATATCAAACACATTCCCTGATCGTCCGCCTCTATACAATATTGCAAAGCCACTGTAAAATGCATAACTAAAATTATCAAAGAGCCTGTACTCCAACGACAGTGGTCAGGAGAGCCCAGGCCGGCGAGAGTGGTGGGCTGTCCCTTGGGCTCTTGTTGCGCGCACTTTTTTGTTGCTGATACAATTCGCCCCCCCTTCTCGTTACCCCCCCCCTGCTGCGGCTGGGAGCGTTTTGGGGGCAACGGCCCCCCAGCTGCGGCTGGGACCTTTGCCTACACCTACGGTGGGGATCTCGCGCTCGTCGACGATCGTGATCCTCCACCTCATGATCAACTCGGGGTTCTCGCTCTCGAAGGCCCACGCCTGCGTTAAGACGGCGTGCCCGGTCATCCGCCCCAACCAGGGGTTTTGGGACCTCCTCGCCGCGGTCTTCGAGCTGGAGGGTGGTCCAGAGGCGGGCCACGCGCTTCCGCCTCGCGCGCCACGCGCTTCCGCCTCGGGCGCCTGCGCGGCCAGACCTAACCCCGGCGGCCCCCTCTGGACCACCCTCCAGCTCGAAGGGTTAGTGCCCGACCATCTGTCGGGAGCCACGCGCCTCCGCCTCGCGCGCCTGCGCACCTGCGCGGCCGGACCTAACCCCGGCGGCCCCCGGGGGCTCTGGACCACCATGGCCATCTGTCGGGGGCCGCCGGGTTAGGTCCGGCCGCGCAGCTCGCGCGCCTGCGCGGCCGGACCTAACCCCGGCGGCCCCCGACAGATGGCCGGGCACTAACCCTTCGAGCTGGAGGGTGGTCCAGAGGGGGCCACGCGCCTCCGCCGCGTGCGCCTGCGCGCCTGCGCGGCCGGATCTAACCCCGGCGGCCCCCGACAGATGGCCATGGTGATCCCATTTGGTATACTACTTATACCAAATGGGGGTTTCTGGACCACCATGGCCATCTGTTGGGGCCCTGCGCGCCTGCGCGGCCGGACCTAACCCCGGCGGCCCCCGACAGATGGCCGCGCGCCTGCGCGGCCGGACCTAACCCCGGCGGCCCCCGGGGGCTCTGGACCACCCTCCAGCTCGAAGGGTCAGTGCCCGGCCGTCTGTCGGGGCCACGCGCCTCCGCCTCGCGCGCTGCGCGGCCGGTCCTAGCCCCGGCGGCCCCCAGGGGCTCTGGACCACCATGGCCATCTGTCGGGGGCCTAGGTCCGGCCGCGCAGCTCGCGCACCTGCGCGGCCGGACCTAACCCCGGCGGCCCCCGACAGATGGCCATGGTGGTCCCATTGGTATACTACTTATACCAAATGGGGGGTTCTGGGCCACCATGGCCATCTGTTGGGGCCCTGCGCGCCTGCGCGGCCGGACCTAACCCCGGCGGCCCCCGACAGATGGCCGCGCGCCTGCGCGGCCGGACCTAACCCCGGCGGCCCCCGACAGATGGCCAAGGTGGTCCCATTGGTATACTACTTATACCAAATGGGGGGTTCTGGGCCACCATGGCCATCTGTCGGGGGCCCTGCGCGCCTGCGCGCCTGCGCGGCCGGACCTAACCCCGGCGGCCCCCGACAGATGGCCAAGGTGGCCCAGAACCCCCATTTTGTTTACTACTCATAAAAAAGGTTACTTTTTAAAGATAAATTCTATACTGGACAGTAAATGCATTTATTTTATGTTTTTGAGTCCCAATGAAGAGAACACTTTGGGAAAGGTTTGACAATAAGAGACTGAACTGGTATCCGTTGATGTACTACTACCAGCATCCTCAATGGTCCTCCGAATACATTCCTCCGAATACATGAGAGCTACATTTGCTACTGGGATTTCAAACCAGTGATCTGCAGAGAAAAATAAAAAATAATGCATAAAAAAAAATTATCTTTATTTGTTTATATTTTTAAAAAAATTGCTATTTTGGTTTATTTATTTATTAAACTTGTATTTAATAATTATTTTTAAAAGAAAACTAAAATGGAATTGTTTGTGAATTTTCACAGAAAAGAATTAGATGGCTCAAAAATGAAAAAAAAATGGAAAAGGGCCAAGAAAAAATAAATAATTATTTAAATTATGTAGGCCTAATCGAGATTAGAAAAAAAGAAACACAAAACTAAACTCTTACAAGTACCTAGTCTACCGATAATGATAAAAAAGTAACCGTACAATTTATTTATTCATTGCTGTGACTACATACTCGTATATGTGTGTAAAATTATGGAGGAAGAAAACTCGGATTTGTTTCGAATAAATGAATAAATGAAATATAATTTGAATCAAAATCAATGAAAAATTTACCTGCAATGCTGTTCTCAAAGATTGTCCACTTCTTTGAGCCATTCAATTCATACTTTTCAACTTCTGACGAAGTTTTGAGCACTGCGCGGCGCTTGATTCCGCCATCTTGGATTGCGACATGGATTTACCTTGTTCAAGGTTGCACCGAAAAACAGTTTTTGCTTTTTGTTCCTCACAACAAAAAATCATTTTTAAAACATGAAACAACTCATTAATAATCAGTTTTTATTATTAGGATGTTGATATGAGTTTTTTTTATTGTTCTTAAAAAAAAAATTATTCAAAGTTTTCAAATAAGATTTTGTATATATTCTGGAAAGATTTGGACATTATCAACCTTTGGTAAATGTTTGTTATTCATTAGTCTCCTCGTCCATATTAAAATCAAGACGTTATTGATCGAGGAACACATCATGCAAAACGTCATTTTCCGAAGGCCTTCATAGCAGCGCAGCTTACCAAACGGGATTTTGTATGAATTTTTGTACACGATCGTGGCAAACGTAGAGGGCGTGTTTTCCGCGAGTGACATGCCTATGATTAATATAGAGTATAATAATTATAACAGATCAGTGGTCGACCTGGCCTGGCCTAGCCTGGTGCCGGTGTCTGATTTCGTTTGGTTGACATCCTTCCGGCCTCGGCCTCGTGTTCAACGTGTTCAACGTGTTCAACGTGTTCAACGTGTTCAACGTGTTCAACGTGTTCAACGTGTTCAACGTGTTCAACGTGTTCAACGTGTTCAACGTGAGCTATTGTCAAGTATTGATGAAAGTGACATGTAATGATGTACTAGGCCCCTAGTAGTAGTAGTAGTAATTTTTTATTCAAATTTACATCTAACGTTACACTTGCTTCGACAAACTTAACATTGTTAAAATGTTATTAAGTGGGCGCAGACAGGTGCTGTTGCAGAGTAATTTTATTGTGTTCCTTCCTCCAGTCCAAGATTTCATAGTCTTAGACTCCACTGCTGGAGGCAGAGCTGAAACTTGTTAATAACCAAGTGATCAGGTATCGTTATGTCAAGTCACAAGTATCCTCAATTTACCCTAAATGACGCACCTAAGGTTATATAATCAACTGGACGGTAACTTACAAATGAAATTAGCAGTTTGGTGTTTCAGTTTGTTTCAGTGAAGGATTCTCTTGTAAAATGCTGAATTTCAATGCATGATCATATGCGTGGATGAGTGCCGTTTTTTGAGACGCACAGAATTGTGGTCATCAAAAAATTGATGTTGGTATAATGACTCACCCCAAACTGTTAAAGTTGATAGGGGCACAGAAAATGTACCCAAGAAGATAAACAGTTGAATCATGTTTCATCCTATTCCAGATGGTTGTAAAATTGTTTTTAATCTTGAAAATAAAAATATTGTTATAGATTTTTAAAATAAAATGGTATAATTTGGAGAAGCTCTCAAAACTTTTAATCAATATTCTTGAAAGACCAATAAAATGGAAGGTGGTTAAATTTTTTGCAAAATGTGTACAAATTATGTTAACATTTTGTCAAATAAAAGATTTCTTTTCATAACCATGATATTAATGTTTCATTTTCTCAATAATTTTCCACTGCCGACGAAATAAACACCAACGAATTAAGTAGTCTTCGTTTGCTTCTTCTATAAGGAATGTGTCCATTTTGAGGATCAGTATTTCTTTAAAAAATCATTGCAAATGCAAAACATTCATATCTTTTGGTTTCCACAGACAATAGCTTGTTGACGGCATAGAACAATAAAATCACAGATGTTCGTGAAAAAAAAATTTGAGGTCATGTAAATCCCTTACTATTTGTATCTAGTAAAATCAGTGGTTAAACAACTTGTCCACTTTCACAAGTACTAACTTTCCAGTAAATCATACAATTTCACTGTGATTTTTATTTTTGTAACAAGTATGACTTAGATAAGTTTATGCAACCATTAATACGCCATAGTTTCGTAAGTTTTCCGAGAAATGCTAGGCCAAAGGTAAGTGCGTCATTTCACGAGTGCGGCGAATTACGTACATGGATGATACTATTAAACTAATTAAAGTAATTTCTTTGCAAATCAATCTGACCGGTGTCAAAAACATATTTCCACAAACTGAAACCATGTATTGATGTACATATGCCCCTGCCACTTACATTTGTTATAAACAAATTTAAAGCTTTATTTTGAGTCGACATATTTGATATATCGTCCATGTACGTAATTCGCCGCACTCGTGAAATGACGCACTTACCTTTGGCTTTACTTCTCGGGAAACTTACACAACTTATATGGCGTATTACTGGTTGCATAAACTTATCTAAGTCGTGCTTGTTACAAAAATAAAAATCATAGTAAAATTGTATGATTTACTGGAAAGTTAGTGCTTGTGAAAGAGGAAAAAGTTGTTTAAGGCCAAGTAAAAAATAAAATACCAGTTTATCGTCCCCGCCCGCATCCTTTTTTAAATTATTTTTTATTTTTTATACTTGTCCACAAAAAGAGTAAATTTTTCATGTATTGTTACTTGGGTTTAACAAAATACATCAAACATTGTTTAACATGAATATTTTTACTCAACTACTTGTTCGATAGCTATAAAAAAAAAAGTTGGCGGTGATTTCAAACTGAAAAATTGGTGGCCATTTTGAATTTAAATGCTTGGCGGCCATCTTGGAAAAAAATAAAAAGGCCCTCATCCTCCTCTTTTTGAAAAAAACAGGATGATCAACTGGTATTTTTTTTACTTGGCCTAACCACTGATTTTACTAAATACAAATAGTAAGGGATTTACATGACCTCAATTTTTTTGTTCACAAACATCTGTGATTTTATTGTTATATGCCGTCAACGAGCTGTTGTCAGTAGAAACCAAAAGATATGAATTCTTTGCATTTGCAATTATTTTTTAAAGAAATACTGATCCTCAAAATGGACACATTCCTATAGAAGCGAGCAAAGACTACTTAATTTGTTGGTGTTTATTTCGTCGGTTGTGGAAAATTATTGAGAAATTGAATCATTAATATCATGGTTATGAAAAGAAATCTTTTATTTGACAAAATGTTAACAGCATTTTTACACATTTCAAAGTTTTAAAGTACTTTTTGAAATTTTTTTAACCATCTTCCATTTTATTGGTCTTTCAAGAATATTGATTAAAAGTTTTGAGAGCTTCTCCAAGTTATACCATTTTATTTTAAAAATCGAAAACAGTATTTTTATTTTCAAGATTAAAAACGATTTTACAACCATCTGGAATAATATGAAACATGATTCAACTGTTTTTCTTCTTGGGTACATTTTCTGTGCCCCCATGAACTTTAACAGTTTGGGGGTGAGTCATTATGACCACAATTCTGTGCGTCTCAAAAAACGGCGCTCAAGACGTCCCCGCGTATGATCATGCATTGAAATTCAGTATTTTACAAGATAATCCTTCACTGAAACAAACTGAAACACCAAACTGCTAATTTCATTTGTAAGTTACTGTCCAGTTGATTATCTAACCTTAGGTGCGTCATTTAGGGTAAATTGAGGATAATAGTAGACATGTCACTCACGGAAAAAACGCCCTCTACATTCGCCACGATCGTGTACAAAAATCCCATTCATAAAAAATCCTGTTTGGTAAGCTGCGCCACTAAGAAGGCCTTCGGAAAGTGCCATTTTGCTATGTGTTCCTAGATCAGTAACGTCTTGATTTTAATATGTATGAGGAGGCTAATGAATAACAAACATTTACCAAAGGTTGATAATGTCCGAATCTTTGCAGAATATATACAAAATCTTATTTGAAAACTTTCATTGAATAATACAAATTTAAGAACTATAAAAAATCTCATATCAACATCCTAATAATAAAAAACTTATTAATGAGTTTCATGTTTTAAAAATGATTTTTTTGTTGTGAGGAACATATAGCAAAAACTGTTTTTCGGTGCAGCCTTGAACGTGGTAAATCCATGTCGCGATATGGCGGAATCAAGCGCCGCGCAGCACTCAAAACTTTGTCAGAAGTTGAAAAGTATGAATTGAGTGGCTGGAATAAACAAGTGGACAATCTTGTCTTTGAGAACAGCATTGCAGGTAAATATTTTATTGATTTTGATTCAAATTATACTTATTTATTCATTTAATTGAAATAAATCTGAGTTTTCCTCCTCCATAATTTTACACACATGAGTATATGCCTGTTGAATATGTAGTCACAGCAATGAATAAATAAATTGTACGGTTATCATTATCTTAAAACTATAGAATAGGTACATATAAGAGTTTAGTTTTGTGTTTAATTTTTTCTAATCTCGATTACATCATTTAAATAATTTTTTTCTTGGCCCTTTTCCATTTTTTTCATTTTTGAGGCATCTTCTTTTCTGTGAAAATTAACAAGCAATTCCATTTTTGTTTTCTAATATTAAATTAGGGCTGTGCATTTTCGGGTATTTTTGGAACCGGATACCCGAAATCAGGAAACTTCGGATACCCAGATACCCGTTTTCATTTTTGGTGTAGAAATACGTGTACTGTAAATGGTAACAAATTGACTTTTATAATACAGAGGATACCATACTTAAATCGATGTTTTCTTTATTGGAGTGCAATCTCTTGAATTTAAAGATAATTGTCTGTAAAAGTGTAAACATTACACAAATGTTAAGTACGAATTTTAAAAAGACGTTTACGGGTAATTGGAACCGAAAAATGGAACCGGGTAATGACCGTTTCGGTCGGGTATCCGGATACCCGGCACAGCCCTATATTAAATACAAGTTTAATAAATAAATAAACCAAAATTGCTATTTTTTAATATAAACAAATAAAGATAACAAATTTTTATGCATTATTTTTTTATTTTTCTCTGCAGATCACTGGTTTGAAACCACAGTAGCAAATGTTGCTCTCATGTATTCGGAGCAATGTATTCGGAGGACCATTGAGGATGCTGGTAGTAGTACATCAACGGATACTAGTTCAGTCTCTTATCGTCAAACTTTCCCAACGTGTTCTCTTCATTGGTACTCAAAAACATAAATGCATTTACTGTCCAGTATCTAGAATTTATCTATAACCTTTTTATGTATTTGAATACATACTATTTGATGATGTACTGGTGTGCAGTGTGCACCAACTGTCTTTTACACTAATTAGTCTTAACCTTCCTACAATCAGTGCAATTTTTTAAACAACCCATTCAGGCCACTCCAAGCCATTAGCTGTTTGTTGCCAGTGGCCTCCTATGGTTACCCTTCTGTGCACTGTCACACCACTGGGATTACAGGGTAAAGTGGTCTCCCATCGATACATTGCAAGCCATACTAATATGCTCAAACATTTACAGTGGCCTTCGGTGGCACACAGTTGATTTTGTAAGATTACTTGGAAAGGACAGCAGGCTTGTACATGTATGTACTGAAGGTTGCTAAAGAACAGAATTTAGTGGTTGGGAGTGGCCTCCATGTGCAAGGGTTAATTTGCATACTTATAAAGCTACATTGCAAGTTTATGACCCTGTGATTTTTGTTTTTTGTTCAATCATACAGCAGAAATTGAATATGCATGTATAAAGTGTGCATTATCACATTAATTAGATTTGCTAATTAGCATATATGCAAATTTACATATGCAAATTAGGTGTTTTAATTTGTTTTCATTAACATAAATGTCAAATAATGTTCAATCTGATGTCTTCAAATTTCGAGTTGGTGGATTAATTTTGAAATGATGAAGTATGCGCATACTAATGAGTTACAGATACTGATGGAGGGCATTTTTAACAGACTACCATCAGTTATATACATGTACCTACAGTACATGGCCACATACAGTGAAAACTAAAAGGTTAATTATTTATAACTTTTTAATGCTTTATCGGATTTTGATGAAACAAAAAATAAAATTAACCATTTTGAAAACTTAATTTAGATATTTTTGTTTTGAAGCCTTTTGATTACAAATAATTATTGGGGTGACATGCCTACATAATAGCCATAGGATCATAAGACATCTTGACGCTTGTGACAACTCGACATAGACATCTCCACCCACAAAACACTTGACCCACGAGACAACTCAACCCTCGTGACAACTCTTCCCTTGTGACAACTCGACTCTTTTTTACTAGCGCTGTGGGCGGAAAGGATTGATGCAGACAAATTATGATCAATGGGAAAGAATGTCGTATCCGACCGCCACTTTTTATGTTTTTTTTTTTAATTTTTGGGGAATTTTTTTGTAACCACTAACCAGTTAAAAAATGATTCTATCGATTTTTGTGGGTACAGATAACAAAAACTATCTTTAACATACACTTTTATGATGGTTTTCGGACTTTATTTCCCATCTAAAAAAAACCTCCCCTTCAGAAAATAGAAGGATCCTATTATAGTTGCCACTGCGCTGCGCATGTACAATGCTATGTTGGTCACTAACGGGGGAGTTGACAAGATCAAACTGACATGACTGAGGAAGTCGTTATATACCAAAAATGCCTGATGGAATAATTTGAAGTATATGTCCATCATCTTCCATGTTCTCCACCTTACTGGGTAGGTAAGATTACATTATTGGTTATATTGAATGGGAAAAGTGGCAGTCGGATATGACATGATATGCATCCAATTACAGTGCCCTGTAGAGGAAGTTTCCATGACAACCAATGACATCATCTTGATGACATGTGAATGAACATTTATTGTGCCAAGTTTGATTAATGTAGGTCAAAGCATGTTCGAGAATTAAAGGATTATTCAATATGTAGTGATATTGACGTCCAACTAAGCTTAATAGCATGGGGGCTAAAAAAGTGAACACATTTTTGTGGTTACAAAAGACATTAGACATCTATAGACAAACCTTGGTGGCAACAATAAAAACTAAATGGCTTATAATGAGATATTTTTCTGAAAATCCCAATAATTAAAATATGCATAAAATACGTGCAATTATAGCTCCCTCTAGCGGTCGTTTTCATGAGAACCGATGACATCATCATGACGACATATGACTGAACATTAATTGTACCAACGTGATAATAGGTGGAGGCATAATGGAGTATTGGCGAGATGTTTATCAGCGTAAGCTCATTATAAGGGCAAACAATACTCCAACCCAAAATTTTCAATGTTAACATTTTTCTGTGTTTAGGACATCCAAAGGAACCCAAAATATTGGTGGCGGTGGGTTATAGGGGGAGGGGTGCACGGTAGACCCCTCCAGCCCACAGACTAGAGTGTAAGAGGAGTGATAAGTGTAACTTGGATTTGGGACATGTGCATGTAGTAATTGGTTGTTTGAAGAGTTAGTGTAGGGTGCGTCAGTTTTGTGGTTTAGTACCTTTCCTTCCATTTCTGTATCTTTTTCAGGCATATGTTTTTATTACAAGCTCCTACTGAAAGTGTACAGATCCTCACCACAAAGATGGAACACATCGCTACGTTTGGTGCCATTACAACTATTTGTAAGTGATCGTTCTTTCAGTTAATCTCAACAATTTAAAGCTGTTAGGGGTTCTTTACACTGTTGGTTTTAAGTTACATTTAACAACCAGTTTCAGCGTATTACATATATATGGGAAATTGTTTCACATGACCAAAACAAAACATAAATTCCTTGAGATGAGTTTTGTGAGTGCATATTGTGTATCTTATCATCCCATGAGTGACTGCTTTTGCAAGCTTTCACACAACATAGTAAAAATATAAGTAAAAAAACAACGTTCTACATGTATGAGAGTTACACATTTTTGTCATTGGTCATGCACTATCAGATATATTCATCCAAATCTGCCACAAACAAATCTATGCCAACAAAAAAGTTGTTAATGTAAAAACAAATTATATCATAACTCTAATTCTGTAAAAGAACTGACCTTAACATTTCGGAGTTATGAGTAACGATATCTCGGGTACTAACATCAAAAACATGAGTGAAAACAGACGATAATTGTTTGAGAAACTACAACAAATGTAGAGCGATCATGAAGGACCTAAAAAATTGCCACACATAAATTTGTGCCAACAAAAAAAAGAAAAAAAAGAAGTGACATTAACATTTCAGAATTCTGTGTAATGATATCTAGGCTACTACATGTAACAATGAAAACATGAATGAAAACGGATGACATTTCATCTCAGTTTTCACGAAGTAACATTTTCGTCTACGTAGGGGTAAAATTACGTTGCGAAATAGAAGTGATTGAAGTTGGTAAAATTGCGGTTTTGATGCCATTTTAATCTCGAAGATCATTCATTTTTACTTTGTTAGAAAGTCGAAATCTCGAATGACGCGTAACTGTATGCTTTTTGTAGAGGAAGATAACTATAAATGAGTAACAAACTTATAAACTAGACTGTCACTTTGTGAAAACTTGACAAGTGTCAAGTTTTCACAAAAGTATTATTCTAACTTCACGGAACACACGTGTGGAGTGACCGTTCACGTCACTTCATTAAAACTTAAAACATGGTGTTCGCATAAAATACACATGCAGTAATACATGCACAAGGCTGCAATCGGTCACTTTGTGAAAACTTAAAACCACAGTTGAATTCAGTTTCACAAAACCTTCATTACTTTAATTATAAAACTAGAGAGCAATGCGGTGATGTAGAGTGAAGGACCACTGTTGTGTACGTGTACATGTGCATTATCATCTCGGCCGCACACGACTACTTGTACAGTGTAGTGCACAGTCAAATCAATTGCGCACAATGGGTCTTCACGCATGCGCAGTACGACCGCTTTCGCACAGGACGTCGTTCAATGAAAAATGGATTATTTCACACGAGGCAGTGTACAACATTCCATGAGAAAACTTCTGCTAACGTAAGATTTTGTAGTAGGTCGGGACCTTCGACAAAATCTCTCAATATTTGTGACAAAATCTCTCAATGTTTGAGACAAAATCTTTCAATGTTTGAGACAAACTCTCAGTCTCAAGGAATGTAGGACAGTCTCAAACATTCGTGTCCTTTCAAACAAAGCTCATTTTGTAATATTTCTCAAACATTGAGAGAATTTCCACAATGTTTTTATGTGTGTGTGTGTGTGTGTGTGCGTTTGTTTGGGCATTTAAACCGGGGACCTATAACAAAAGAGACAATACGGCCCCGGTTGCTATCACAATGGAGAACAATATGTCCCCGTTTTCCAGGACAAAGAAATTTGACAAAAGAAGTCCCCGATTGCAGGCAAAAACACTTGTGTGTGTGTGTGAAAAGGGCACGTCAGACAGAAAAATGTCAAATCACTCACTAATATGGTTCTTATCAGAACCACAATCTCACTTAGCAATAGTTGAGATGAACCATGTTATTACTGCAAATTACATGTACTCCCCTCATGCAAAGACTAAAATCTTTCAGACATTTACACATGTATTCACAGTTTTGTCAAAGTAGCATGCAACATGTGGAGGGGGAGGGGCACTCATTCCTCAGTATGGCAGCTAAAGAATTCAGAGAAAGATTTTTTCTACAAATTTACAGTAACAATTTTATTCAGAAATATGTTTGTGTGTACATGTGTATGTACTGTATGCTAATTCTGAAGAATTCTTGAATTTTGTATTTAGCAAATTGTGAATTTTGTGTGCATTTGTGTGTTATGCAATACAAGCCAAATCTTTTACTGAGATGAACTGGCATGATCATGCATTTTTATTCCCAAAGGGAGATGTTGTTGGGGAGATAATGCATGCTGTAGGATACGCAAGTGTTTTAAGAAAAAGCAAAACAAAGGTATGTTTAAATAATATTCAGAAAAGCCAATCGTCAGAAGTTCCAATGCTTGAGAACAATTTCTGTGGAAAACATTGATAAAAATGTGTGATGTTTTCAGTGGCATAACTGTGGGGGATATCGGGGCATTTCTGAAGTCTGTGCAGTGTGCACATCCTACAGGTTCATGTACAACATGTATACACCAGCTGTGAACAGTGGAAAATTGCTTTGTACACATGAAAAACAATGGAAGTCACTTTTAGACCCTTGATAAAGAGTAGACCTGGTCTGGTTCCCTGACACAAATAAAAAAATCATCATGGACTTTTTAACAGTTCTATAGGCCACCAGCCCAAAGTTTGAAACAAGCCACAATTTCAGTAGTGTATGCATTAAAAAAAAAAAATCGTATTTAATCAAATGCATATATGTTTTCTTTGTTTTCAGATTCTGGAGCAGGGCAGACATCCTCAGGTAAACACCATATAACAATTGAACAACATTCCATGATTCCCATCCATTCTCCCACTCAACTCCCTTAGCAACTCTGAAAACTAAGACATGCCTAGTCTTGCATCAAGACATTTTTGAGACATACCGTAATTTCCGGAATATAAGCCACGGCTTATACGTTGATTTTGGCACGGTAAAAGTTGCCTGCGGCTTATACGCGGTGCGGCTTATACGCCGAGGTATGAATCTTGAAGAACAAAACACAATGCACAATTAAGCAAAAATCGTTGGTAAACAGACAGAAACAGAAACCTAAAAGCCTTTATTGTTCGTAGCGAAAATGGTCTGGTCATTGTCAGTTTTAGTGAGCGGACCTCGATACACACAGATTTATTCAAAACTTCTGAAAAAACCGTTGCAACGTTTTAGTGCCAGCGACATCAGAATCCACGACGTAGATCGTAGTCTATGCCATGCGTGTACCAGAGAGCCAATGGGAAAATTCGTTATATCGTAGTCTACGGAAGGAGCCAATAGGAAAATTCGTTACGGCGTAGCAGGCGATGAGTCATTGTTTGGTTGGTTGCCGTTGTAGTGATTACATATGCGTTGTGCAGAAAGCAGGCAACCAGCGGGACTACGTTCGACATTCCCGAATGCCGTAAATAATTTATAGTGATACGGCCGGAACGGAACAGAAAAATAAAAATGTCGCGAAAGCTGCAGTGCAGAAATTTCAAGATAAATACTCAGAAAGCTACCCAGTTATGGCTGCCTCCAAACTTGGGGAACATCACGAATTTTGTAAAATATGCAGCACGGATTTCTGCATTAGCCATGGTGGCCTTAACGATGTCAAGAAACACGTGGAGTCGAAGAAACATCGATCCCACAAGCAGTGCCGTTGATTCCTGTACATGCACATGTATTTCGGACATTCGGACATGCGTAAAATGTGCAAAACTTTACTATTTTTAGTATTTACAAATTTTCACTTGTCAAGGTTGGCAGGTATGCTATTGTGTCTCTTTCAATACATTTTGACTCGAACACAACACAATGACCCCTTTTGTGGCGATGTACGGACAGTGAGTGGCGTCCGGCGGGCCTCTGTGTGTGAGGCTTATACGCGGTGCGGCTTATATGTTGACGCATGTATTTTGTTTTGGTGATTTTGGGGTAGTGCGGCTTACACACCGCGCGGCTTATATTCCGGAAATTACGGTACATGTATACTGTCCAATTTGCCCTGTTAAGCAATTCTGCTGACACCCAGCTAATCCCAGGCCTGGAATTTCGTTCTTGTTGGTTGGGTGGGGCAAGGCCACTTCTCTTGAGTAAACATCACTTCCATTAGAATGTTAGAATGTCTATGGGAACATTTATAAGGGGGGCCAAGACCAGGACAATGAGGCCATGGTCTCCCTGGCCTTCATGAAATTCCAGGCCTATAATCAAATACATGACAGAAATAGCAAGTTGTAATGGGACCAGGCCTGCTGATGGTGCTTATAACAAAACTTGATGTTAAAGGGAAGGTACATACATGTACAACACAGGTATTTGGAAATGTTCATTTCAACCATATACATGTATAGATTTTAAGAGATTTCTCATAAAACAAACCTGTGAACATTCATCACAATAGGTGCTCATGGTTTTGAGAAAAAGATGAAAATTGTTAAAGGTATTTTATGTAAAGATGAAAGCACTTGATAGGGAATAATTTCTTAGCATGATTGATACTTGTAAATAAGGATCTTTGTGGGTATCAGTACTTATGTTTTTTTAACAGAAAGCTCATATTAATTCTCATTTTACATTTGTTTTATTTCAGTGAAAACTAAATGTACGGATTGCTGCACCAATTGTTTCTGTAAGTATCACATTTCAGAGTATTGTCACAGCAAAAAATGTTTAAAAATTTGTAATTGTTGCTGTTTTTGCATTTTTTTTAATTTTCCCTATTTAGTTTTCTATTGTTTAGAATTATGACATAGCTTTGCATATTCTTTGTGTTAGAGTTTTTTTCAATGAACCAGACTTGATTAATTACAACATCAATAGCAATTTGTTTTAAAAGGAACTCTGTGTGTGTGAGTAGTATACGAGTTAAATGGAAGGTACAACATCCTTAATGTTGGCCAAACAGCTCCCATGGGTATCCTTACTCTCTCAGCATCAACATGTACATTAAACCACCAAAGTGTGACAAACATTCACGACAGCAAACTTACATAAAACCTACAGAAAACTTAAGGAAAACACTTGGAGCAATTTTTTGTAAATGTGCATATTTGTTTGTGTGTTTCTCTGAAATGAGAGCACTTATAAAAATTACACAATGTTAACCTTGCACAGGCTGATTGTTTCTTTGAAAGAGGGTAAGCATGCTCGAAGAAATAGTTTTGCCAACATTAACCAATGTTTGTACCTTCCTTTGATGCAAGTTTTTTAGATTTATATTTAGAGATTCAAATGCAGTTCCCTAATTTATTGCTTCAAGGTATGGGATGTGGAAATAAGGTTAACCATCATCATCATTACCACCAATCTGACCTTGACAGCACAAAAGGTAATTTACCTGGATTAGTCGGGGTTCCAAACATTTGATAATATGAAATGGGACTGACCATGTTCATTAACTCTTCCAACTTGATCCTCGGGTTTTCTGTATACCTTGTTCCCTCTGCTTTTTCACCCTGGAGTGGGACGATTTCAATATTTCAAAATTCCAATTTATTTCATAATTATTTCAGTAAAATTACTCATCCAAAAATTTGTTGTGTTAAAAATATTCATATAGACATAATAAAGTGAACAGAAGGGGAATAATTAATGTTTTGTTTCCTCAAAATAATATTCAAACTGTTTTTTCATCATGTTTGGAGTAACCAATCAGCAGAAATCAATTTTCTATCAGAAATGTAGTGATAACTACATGTACATGTAGGTAGACCCTGGAGATGAGGTTAATACATTCCCCTTTCCACTGAGACAAACAAACACCCATTACAATGTTGAATTATTGGAATTTATTCTGCAATATGGTCACAATGGAATGGATCGAGTGCCTCAGATAAAACAACAAAACATACACTTTGCGTTTTAATAGCATGTTGTATTAAATGAAGTGTACACCTTTACCCGATAACAAAACTACTAAATTAGAATCTAAAATATGATGTGAAGTTGGTGACGGTAACTAAACATTTTTTGAAGGGTTAAAGAAAAATAATGGAAGTCTTGTTTTTGGTTATTCCTACTTAGAGTTCATTACTTTTTAAAATAGGGTTGAAAATATTTACCATTTTGTATGGTCTTTAAAGAGAAAATAGTGAAAAGGCATTCAGATGGTTTTAGTTCATTTCCATGTGGAATTTATATCTCCGCGGGAGGAAAAAAAAATTAATATATAATAAATATAAATATATAATATTTTCAAGGGATCTTTGATACCATCATCAACTGGTATTTTTATGATGAAGTTTCCTCGGCAGATGCATCTGCAGTAATGTCGGGATTAACTAATGAAGATGTGACAAGAAGTTTATCTCCTGAATTGTTTTTACCCCCAGAGCCTCACAGGCAGCTCTCGCTAAGGGAATATAAACTCTGTGGTCGGATTAAAGATTGGTAGTGGCGTGGACATGGGTGATAACAGACCAAACCTTTATCACCAGTTGTCAGGAACTTCCCAAGTTCCTTTACATGTACATGTGAACATCCTTTATCAATATTGTCAGGAAAACCTTTCAGGAAAAATTAATTCCACCATTTCCTTGTTCCTACATGTACTTATAAATAATTAGTCAAGAAACAAAATAAAAAATAATAACAAATATACATTTCTTCAGTAAATAACAGTTTCAGTCCTCAATATTTTATAGATGTTTTAGACTGATTAAGTTAATTGACAAACACTTTTACTTTAAAAGTAATAAATGATTAAATATTTTATAGTGCATTATTTTAACATCAATAAGTTCATGATTGACCACTGAACAGCACTTCTACAAGCACCTCCGACAGCACCTCCGACAGCACCTCCGACAGCACCTCCGACAGCACCTCCGACAGCACTACCGACAGCACCACCGACAGCACCACCGACAGCACCACCGACAGCACCTCCGACAGCACCACCGACAGCACCACCGACAGCACCACCGACAGCACCACTGACAGCACCACCGGAAGAAGATGCAAGTGGAAGAGGTCAAAACACACAGCAGAGTCAACTAATACATAAGTTTTTATAATTGACCTCTTGTGATTTGCTTCTTAAAGGGAGTGTACACCTTTGATCATTATTCTATTAGAAATGATGAGAAGTTGGTGATGGTACTAAACATCCTGAGAAATTAGTCCATCATGCTGTCCTTTATTAGAAAACGTGAAATTTATTCAGTGTATTGCAAATTTAAAATGGATTACAAACAAATAGAATACATTGAATAGAATGCATACAAACAAATCTAAATACATTTTTGGAATAAAGCTGAAACTTTCACAGATCCGTTTCTATACATGTTTGATATCTCTTCATTCAGTATAAAAGTATGGAAGCATGTACATTCCCTTTAACCGCGTGCCCTTCACACACAACAAGTGAATTATTATCATACACTGTGTAACTACAGTAATATCCAGTATATCAATCAAACAGACTGGATTAACCAATCTGGTTTGTACGTGTGACATCATTTCAACATACATAAATCCACGCCTCCTTCACTGTTATAGTTGATTATGCTTGCAAAAGATTGAAATCTTACTCATTTCTACCATTTGATCGACAGAATCGTATAGACATTGTGAAATAAGGTACTCTTCCTATGTAATTCTTTCATTAGAGCCACAAGACGAGTGTGCGTACTGTTCAGTATTTACTTATGATGAGGATAGGGTTATTAAAGCCTTTCAATGTCTATTGTTGCTATGTCGGTCAAGCACTTTACTGCTCAGCATTGCTTATGGTCAGGCAGTGGCTATGGCCATGGAATAATGTATTGCATTTTTGCGGGCATAGATAACACACAACTTTTGTTGTTGTTCATATTAGCTTCAGACAGCATAGATGCAAGTAATACTCCAGACCCTGTGCCATCTTCAACAACAGAGGGACCATCTTCACAGAGCCATACCACTGCTGATATTCATCCACAACCTCATGAAAATGGTAAGTTAGGCTTTGAGCCCAAAATGTATTTTTTGATACGAGGTTCTTTGTGTGTGTGTGTGTGTGTGTGTGAACGTACACACCATTCGTTGTGGGGTCCAAAACACAATAGAACAATTGGACCCCACAAGGTAACTATAGAAAATCTTGTACCCCACAGGAGAATTATATAGAAAAGGGATAATAGAACGAACAAAGGAATACCCCACAAATCAATGTGCGTGAGGGTGTGTGTGTGTGTGTGTGTGTGCATTTGTACACACTAGGGATCCTTGTGATTATGAATGTTGCATGTAATGTATGTACATTTCCATTACAAAGGACATTTGAAGCCATTATACACATTCATACTCAAAACTCAGTATACTTGATCAGTCAATATCGACAAATGCATGCTACAAATGTGTAAAATTGCGAGTTCCGGCTTCAGTGTGTCCACGTTGTTTGGACAGACACAAAAAATTGAGCCTGAAGGAAAGTGGTTTGTTTATATTTCGCTAGCGTTTTTAGACGCTCCATAATGTTGATGTTTTGTTTATTTTGTTTATTTTTTTAATTTATTAATTTTTCTATTTTTTTTTAATGCAAATTCGCCCCACACAAGGCCAATGGCCACTCCAAGGTGGGGGCTACTAAGTCATTGAGTTGTTACAACGACTCCACACTGAAGAAAACCAGCCCCTCGCACCGAAACAAGACATAGGACTGGGAGGGGTAACTAGTCCAGAACAAGGCAGTCGATTAACTGCCTCTGCCCCTATAAGCAATTATGGTAAAGTGTCTTGCTCAAGGACACAAGTGTCATGGCCAGGATTCGAACCCACATTCTGCTGCCAACACCAGAACTTGAGTCCGGTAAGCTAGACCGCTCGGCCACGACACTCCACAAAATCATAGTAATCAGCATTAGGAACATCTTGCTTTAAACTTCTGAAAATAGGATTGGGACCACAGCTCAGCTAGGCGGACATGAAAAGTGAAAACAACAATTTTGATTTTATGAGAAAATCAAATATAAATGTAAATTTATAGTTGCTATAACCCTAACCCTCCAGGGTATTTTGGCTAGAAACCCTGCCAGACGCAACAGATTGCATCGTTCGTCAAAGTGACTTGACTGCCCAGTGCAGCAAAATCCATCAGGTCACAAATCTCAAGGCCGAACTGCCTCAGAGTCTGTGGTCACCAAACGCAGCAGGATACAACTCTGGCATTGTTCAATGGGACCAGCTCTCAATAGAAACAGACTTGGCTGCTTATGCACTGGTGTTGACAGCTGAATGCATCAAAGTGCACCAGACTTTTCCACCTGATGCACTGTGCTGCGTCTGGCAGGGTTAGGGATAAGGAAGTTCTATAGATCAGAATGAATTTATTGAGGCTGACAAAATTGGAAGAATGTATGAACACAAAGTTTTTAAAGCATCAACACAGACTTTCTAATTTTAGGGCTTAATTTTCATGTACTAAATTTGCTTTAAACTTGAAACAGATTTTAAAGGATGTTTACCAAGTTGAATTGAGATATTAACCTTCTACTATTGCTGCACTTTAGTGGGAAGTTGCTATAGAGGTCAAAATAGGGCTGTGCGTTTTCAGATATTTTTGGAACGGATACTTGAAATCAGGAAACTTAGGATACCCGCTTAATTTTGTTGAAAAACATGCCTCCGGTGGTGCACAAATACATGTACTGTAAATGGTAACAAAGTGACTTTTTATAATACAGAGGATACCATACTTACATCGATCTTTTTCTTTATTGGAATATGCAATCTCTTGAATTTAAATATAATTGTCTGTAAAAGTGTAAACATTGTTCAAGAGTCACAGATTTCTGTTCGCACCGCTCAAATGTTACATGTAAGTCCGAATTTTAATAAGTCGTTTATGGGTAATTGGAACCAAAAAATGGAACCGGGTAATGACCGTTTCAGTCGGGTATCCGGATACCCGGCACAGCCCTAGGTCAAAACCTGTCAACTGCTTGTTTTGACTGTTGACCCAAATGTGCACAGTGGGGCATTTTTGACTGGTTTTGACGGACATTTTGACCACCCTGAACAATACCAGACAATGCTTTTACAAGTCAAAAATGGTTGACTCATTTTGACCTGTATTTGTACTTACTACATTTTAAGGTATTGACAGTGTTTGACTTTTAAGTGCACTAGATATACCTTGGCAAGTATATCAACATTTTGACTGATTTTGACCCTTGTAGTAGTAGGAGGGTTAAGTAGCAATTCAGAGCCCTTTTTCATATACTGAAATGTGTTTTTTCATATCCATGTACTTTATGTTATAATTTAAATGGGGTATTACCAATGGTGTACATTCCCTTTAAGACAAACATTAACTCTTCCTGCTGGAAAGTCGATATATCAGCTCAAGCGCACCGCGTTCTGACGATAAGTCGATTTAATGGCTCAGATGTCATACCCTGACAACTGGTTTTTGTTTCGACATGTTTTGACAAAAGAATGCGCACTAACCAATAAGAATTAGAGGTCATGCAAATTAGCTAATAAATATTGATTATTGACAACGAGCACAGATGAAATACTACTCTGATAGCTCCAGTTGTGTTCATTGTTAACGTTAAGTACACAACAATCGATAACCTTTATTTTGATACCTTACTATCTTCAGTTGTCAAAAGATAAACAAATTATTAATTATTTCCACACTTGACCTTGATTCTTTATAGTATCATATTACAATAATGAAAACAATTCTGTCCATACACCTAAAATAATTCCGGGTAGAATGAGATAACATAAACATTTACCCCTATATGATTTTGCCTTAGGTTTAGACTTGTACCTTTTAAAGATCTCCAGACAAAGTGCTTTAAAAGTTATGTGTTATTATCAGAATTGTTTTCTTCAAACTGCAACTTTGTACAATTGTACAGAGACAACTGCAACCACAACGAGCACTCCGGCAATAGCAGATCAAAGTGATTCAGGAGGAGGAACTCTGAGCAGGGTCATCAGAATGGTAAGTCACACATGTACACTTGTTCTTGTTGGAATTATTTGGTAGGAAAATGTTAGTACTAAAGTAGGGCTGTGGTTACCAAACACTACCCTGGTCACGTCTTGGTCAGAGACCCGGCCTAACTTCAGGATTTGTTCTTCTTTCTATATTCACCACAATTTGAATAAATTACTCTGACAATAAAATAACAATGGCATTTTATTTCCATAGACCACCTCATTCGAGGCATGAGATAAAGAATTACCTACAATCACAAACAAAAACATGTTTATTAAAAGAAACTTTTTAATTATGATTGGACAAAATTAGGAAAACGGGGGAAAAAAAGAAAGAAAATATTTTTACTGTTACAAAATAACGAGGTACATATTTACAAATCCAATAAAGGCATTGCATTTTAACCAACCCTGCATGTGGAAGCTACTTAAAATTAATTAAAAGTTATGAAGTTGTGTGGCATCATTTGTTGCAAATAGTTGTTTCATTTGCTCATCATTATGAGGCCTTTCAGGTTGGTAGATTAAACTACAGCTCCTTCTGTCAGCTTGGATGTATGAGCATTCAACAATCGGTCAATTTAAACTGTTTTGTAATTTGCCTGTAATTTCTTTGTTCATGTAAAAAGACAGTGGGCACACTAGTGCAATGACACCCAGCAGAACTAATGGAGATTGCACAGCACAGGTAGGTAATCATCTATGTCTTGAGGTGATATAGTAAACAATTCATTTGTAAGATGGCGGTTTGAGAGAGACTCCATGGTACCTCCGCAGAGTGACAGTTTAATAGTTTTATGAAATATAAACATTTTACAAAAATAACAATACTTTAGAATTAATACTTTGGAATTAACAAAATTAGGGTCCCTTGAGACCTGCTCATTCTTTACAACTTGCTTTTTCCTGTATACCTTTTTGTCTTGTTTTATATTGTTTCTTAGTTGTTGGGCCCCTCTGATGTATGAAATATTGAGTAAAACAATTATTCACAGTAGATCAATTTACAGAATTATATGGTAAATACATTCTATGCTCATATTTTCTCAAATTATTTCTATTATTCACTCAGCAAACAGAAAAAGGATATTTTTCCGACAAACTTGTGAAAGAACTTGCGGGATTGCTCAACCCATTAAATCCAGTGGGCAACGACTGGTGCTGTATCCTTGAAGAGTTAAGGCAATCAAATTCTGCAGAAGTCAGCAAAGTTGCTAAGATGTCCAATCCAACTTCTGAGGCCCTTCTTCGATGGCAGAGAGCTGGCAAGGGTCTTGATGATCTCCATAAGTTGTACAGGAACAAACGGGATGATGTGTGTAATGTCATTGAGGTCTTTAAGCAAAATCCAAATGGTAAGGCTAAGGTTTAGTTCATGTACACAGCCATGTTTGCTGTTCTTGTACAGCATTAGATTTATGGGTTACACCATGTGTTATACAGGCATGAGAATCTTCCGGATTTTTCACCTCAAAATATGTGGTCTCCGAGTTCAGTGTGAATTTGATATAAAATTTGGGGGGTAGGTTGTATAGGGGTAAGCTCAGAAAACATGTGAAAAAAGTAAGTGAAAATTTAACTTTGTCACCGATAAACTTTAGTATTTACAGCAGACAATTGTATCCAGGAAAAGTGTTGTTTAATGTAGCGACCCTATTTGATTGATGCCGCGGCGGATAAAAAAAAAAGTGTCTGACTACTCACTGTATTATGTGTAACGTGATGTGTCCGTGTTTTTCCCTCTCTGAATGTTGGCGTCCACCGGAATACGCATGCAATTTGTTTTTAAAAAGACATTATACAACGATTCGCACAACCTGGGATTTTCTGAAAAGAGTATTGATCTGGCAAAATCTCTCTATGTTCCGTAGACTGTGATTAACAGTCCTACATGTATTTTAGTGTGTGGTGCGGCGTGATGTATGCACCATAGTGCTAGCGCGGGAACCGACTTATTGTGTCTATCTGAGCGAGAGCCTTCGCAGCGATAACTGGAGAACTCTGTCTATGCGTCGGTTTACCCTATAGAAATGGCGTTCAAACTTACATACGTCCAGCGTGGTTCCGCCGTGGATGTTAATTAAATCGACAAAACTATCAAAATAAATGGAAATGGAATTGGTGTGATAAAGTTCTGTTTGCTGGTTCTCCAGACCAGCATCTGTCGGCGGTGTTTTTGTAAACTTCACCAAGTTGGCGGTTTTGTGAATGTTGTCGTCGTGTCACCATCAGAATATGGAAGCTCTGGCTGGGCTGGATTGCCTTGCAGAAACACGCAAGCAAAAAGAGCACAAGAAACTGTTAAGAAGCGAACAACAGTTAATACCTAAAATAGCAATCTTTTAAGGATTTCATTTACCAATATCAAAATTTCCCGGGATTATTATTTTTTCATTTTGTTTTATATCCCAAAATTACAAGAGATTTCAATGATAAAAATATTCAAAATAGCCATCCTATAAGGTTTTCATATACCAAAATCTAATATAAGCCTGGATTATTTTTCCTTCTTTTTTTGCAAACTCCATTCTCATGCCTGGTTATAATCTCTTCTTGGAAGAGAAGTGGGGCTCTGATAAGAACCGTATTAAGGATAGTTGTTGATTTTTGAACAGTTCAATCTGTCTATCTTCGGAGGATGACACTAGTTTATGGGGGAAGGGGCAGGGCAGATCTTAGGTGACTGAAAAGGGGAGGCATCATAAACAAGGGTGGGGTTACACATAAAATACTCTGGTGAGCTTTATACATACGCAAAGAACTAAGAAAAGAGATGTTGAGGCATTGCACACATCTGATTAAAGTGTGGGAGTAGAAGTCGGTAGTCCATTGACAGAAGTGATTTGTATAGTGCAAATTATAAACTGCCTCTATAAGTAGTGCTTTCTTCAAAGAATAAATGTCTATTTAAACAACACATTTTACTAAGGTCTTTAAAATGATAGACTTCAAACATAGGGCGTGGGATAGATTTCAAACAAGTGGAATATACATAATGTGTATATTTTTCAATAAAAATTGAGACTTGAATAACGAAAACCATAAAAAAAAGAATGAATGTTTCAAAGTACAAGAAAATTGACTATAACAAATATGCTAATCCAGCCCATTTAGCAGTTTCATTGATTCATTAAAAAAACAAGGACATTGCTTTGTAACAAAACAATAATGTTATATATTGTACATGTAAATAGAACATGTCTCTTAAAACCAATGAAATCAAATTTTATGTAGATTAAATATTTCACGCATATATACATGTTTTAGGATAGTTTTTACTTGAAGTTTGAGTATGCTGTTTAAATTTAAAAATTTTAACACAAGCTCACTATTTGTTAGAACACAATAGGAACTCAATATCACAGCAGCACTGAAAAGTAATAATAAATATTTGCCTCTTAAAGTTTACAGATTGTTAACAAACAAGACAACAAACAAAT